>CM036248.1:1606188-2021188 GCA_020698575.1 Bostrychus sinensis
TGCCTTACTTCCTGTGTCACTTGCGTGTTGTGCGGCCCTGGAGCAGGCGCTCTCTTGCTTCACGTGCACCGTGCCCGGCTCTGACCGAGATGTCCAAGAGGAAAAACGTCCATGTTGTGAAAACAGATAAACGATCTACAAAATCGTCCCTGCAGCCGAACACTAGGCGTTTTTTTACTGCGCTCTGTGGGAAAAGTTTCTTGGGATTTTTTTGCTGCAGTTCCACATAGCGGCCACTAAAGGAGAGGGGGCGGAGCCAAATCCAGGTCTTACTATACATTCATGCTCTTACTCTGCAGGAAACATCCAAAATCTCTTTATCTCAGCCTGAATTAAAAGATTGTTGTCATTTCTCTGGAACAGAAGCTCGGAGAACAAACTCTGCCCAAGCTCTGCCTGCACAGAGTCTGACAGAGTCTGACAGAGTCTGACAGAGTCTGACAGAGTCTGACAGAGTCTGACAGAGTCTGACAGAGTCGGACAGAGTCGGACAGAGTCGGACAGAGTCGGACAGAGTCGGACAGAGTCGGACAGAGTCGGACAGAGTCGGACAGAGTCTGACAGAGTCTGACAGAGTCTGACAGAGTCTGACAGAGTCTGACAGAGTCTGACAGAGTCTGACAGAGTCTGACAGAGTCTGACAGAGATGGACTCAGCTCATCTTTATCTCTTCTCTGTCTCAGTCTCACTCTCTGCTTTGGTTTAATCAGCTTTACTAAAACTAATAGATATATTTATTTCTTTAAGAAAATGAAGAAAATCGTCCCTACATATGTACAGATTTGCAGTGTTTATCGTCATCAGCTGATCTGAATTTTAAAAATCTACCGGCATCAGCCACAGAAAAACCCAGATCGGGCGACCTCTAGTTCGAGCCCCGCTCCAGTTCATGCTGCCGTTGTGCCTTTGGGCCTTGTAGTTCACCACCGCCCAGTGTCTCTGAGGAGTGAAAAAGAATGGACCTAATTGTAAAAAGACTTTAGTGTCCAGAAATGTGTTGTATAAGTCTGATGCATTATTATTAAGATTATTCCTTTCTCTTTCTACTTTCTCTTTTTTTTCTTATACCTTTTGATTTATGTTCATTTTGAATTTTTCTTTCACAGATGAGGTTAGCTCTGCTCAGAGTGAGTCCTCCAGCAGCGAAGAAGAGGAGGAAACTTCAGGAAGCTGTACCAAAAAAGTACAGGAAAAAGCACCAGAGAAGAAGAAAGAGTTCTCCAGCAGTGAAGAAGGTACTGATTTATTTAAGCAGATAACTACCGACCTGGACAAGAGGCAGCAGCGTGAGACAGAACACACCACAACAATAACCACTATACAAAAACTCACTGAAGTTAAAACATGAAGGCCACTTTCATACAATATTTACATCACAGAGAACAAGAGCTCACATGAACACATCAGGAGCAGCTGCACTGACTGGAGACTGCAGATCCTTACGAGGAGGGATCAAGGTACAGAGCTGGGTTTTTTTTGGGTTTTTTTTGGAAGTTATTCCGATCGTTGGGGGCAGAAAAATGGAATGAGGAATGACCGAAGAAAGTCCGGACTTGATGATGAACAGGGCTCTAGACTGACTTTTACATTGTTAGCATAAAAATGTCGCCTGGTCACACAGACAACAGGAAATTATGCAAATATTGAATTAACTGTGATTGTTTTCAATTTAATAAATACCAAAATAAAATAATAGTACCCTAATAACGGGAGTCTAATCTTGAAATTTCTAATTAACGTTTTACAAATTCTTCCTAAAAGTTAGGAGTAAAAATGTTTTAACTCACAATGTGGTGTGTTGCATTCACGCTGCTGTAAAACTGTAAAACTTCAAGCCCCGCATCAGCGAAATGTCACAGTTTCCTTTACTGTGGACGAGGCCAAAGAGACTCGAGTTGGACTGGAACCTGAGGGTTTTATGACTGATTACTTGGGGGACCTGGAATTTAGCAAATGCGTATCAGTTTTTAATGTGCCTGATTTATCTGCACTGTCGAGATGGATAATCAGCGGGATATAAACCTGACTTATGCATAGTGAGATGTAGAGGCATTGCACAAATTCATGAATAAAATGATTAGAAAAACACTTTGGGGTCAGCTTTGGGGCGCATTCTCTCAAACTGGACCGAGCACATTGGACCAACACAGAGCCCGTGTCTCATGTCCTGCTACACGGGTGCAGGTTTTGTCATGCCACAGTTTGCTCACTGCACAAAGGCAACAGCTCAAAAATTTCATTCACACACTTAGCTGCATATGTGACCATTTTGGTGATGAAGTTACTGGAGTGTACGGTGGCTTCAGTGGTTTTACAGATGAACTGATCCCAAAGCAACAGCCTGCAGCAGCGGACAGTTAACACTGGGTGTAGATAAAGTCAGCTCCAGTCTAGTTTTACTCTCATAAAAACAAATAAAGGCTTAGTTGAGCTTGGTCACAGCCAGGTCTCTGCAGAAGAACTGAGGTGTGCTCCTGAAGTCTCCTCAGTGCACTGTTGTTGTTCTTCAGATGCTGCCAGCTCTGCGTCCAGCAGCGAAGAAGAGGAAGAGGAGGGAACTGTGTCTCAACCAATCACAGCCAGCACTGAGCCAGAGGGGGCGGAGCAACGACAGGGAGCCAATCAGAAAAGACCTGCAGCTGAGAAGGAGGCGGAGCTTCAGAGGAGAGCCAATGAGAGGAGACTGGCAGCCGTTCTCCAGAGACAGAAGGAAGCGGAGGAAAACCGCAAACTGATCCAGGGGGCGCTGTCCAAACTGGTGAGAGAAGAGGCAGCGTTTCTGTCCAATCAGCAGCCAGATCCAGAGAGGGCTGGGCTGTGATTGGGTGAAGTTAGCAGCCAATCAGAGAGCTCCTTTCTCAGACAGAATCCTGTGTTTCGTGACCTGGAGGACTGAGAAGCTCCTCCTCTCACCTCCACACTGAGCAGCTTTAACTGTTTGTCTCTGTCTTAAACGTGCTCTGATTCTGCCTCAGGACGGCGCCTCCGGTGGATCTGGAGGGAAACACATCGTCTTTGGCTCCGACGACGAAGAAGACAACGAAGATGAACAAACTGAGTTACAGCAGAACCAAACAGAGTCAGGGGAGCAGCCCTCGGCCAATCACAGACAGAAGGTAACACTGGGCTTCAGACCCAAAATATTTCTCATTATTTCATTTTTTGTTAATTATAATTACTGTATTTTCCGGACTCTAAGTGGCTCCGTAGTATAAGTGGCACTCGCCAAAAAATGTATAACGAAGAAGGAAAAAACGTATATAAGTCGCACTGGACTATAAGTCGCATTTTTTGGGGGAAATTTATTTTACAAAATCCGACACCAAGAACAGACATTTCATGTTGAAAGGCAAGTTATAGTAATAATAGAATAGAGAACAACAGCTGAATAGGTGTGCGCTATGCTAACGTAACACATTGATGGTTATTCAGCTACATGAAGCATAAACAACGAACTGAATGGGTGTCTCGTATGTTAACGTAATATATTAACAGTTATTCACATAACTATAGCATAAAGAACATAATATAACAAGTTCACCAAACTCACCATCTCACTCCTAATCGCTAAATCCTTTAAATTCTTCATCCTCGGTGTCGCTTCTGAACAACTCCGCCAACTCCGGAGGTAGACGAAGCGCCGCTTCCTCCTCTGCGTGGCTGTCGTCAGACTCAGCATCAGTTCCATTTCACATTATTCCGCTCTTTCTCAGTTGTCTTTATAGCCTAAGTTGTTAGTGGTAATGTTTACATTTTAAATTGTCAGTGGTACAGGTGCAGCAGATGTTGGTACACAAGCCTAGAGCGCCCTCTGGTGGCTGTCAGTGTGAAAATAACCAACACCTGAAATATTTTAATATATAAGTCACACCTGAGTATACGTCACACCTTAGCCAGACGATGGAAAAAAGTGCCACTTGTAGTCCAGAAAATAGTATAAGAACCACACTGAAAATATATTCAGTATTTACCTTTAAATAAATTAAAAATAAAGATTAAACTGGCTCTCTGTAACTCTAACAGAATTTAAATATATATATTTGTGTTTTTCAGGCCTCCTCTGCTCCTCGGTTGTTCGACAGTGATGAAGACGATGCAGAGGGAGATGACACAGAGCGGTTACAGATCAGACCTGAGTTTGAAGGAGCAGGAGGACAGAAGGTAAAGTGTATGGAGAACATTCTGAGTTTAGAGACCAAGCTTAGAGCTACGTTAGCCTGGCTCGCCCTGGTTTGAACCTGGTTTAGTCCTCGTGTATCTCGTCTCTTTAACGTATGTTCTCACCGTGTTTTCCAGCTGATGGCGCTGCAGTCTCGCTTCGGGACAGACGAACGTTTCAAGATGGACGCTCGCTTCCTGGAGGACGGCAATGAAGACGAAGAAGAGGAGGAGGAGTCAGGTAATGAGACCTCTGTGTGTTTATATCAGAGGTCTCGCTCAGTCCTGGGTTAGTTCTTTGCCCTGTTTTAGTTTAATCCTGGGGGTTTCTTTTGTCCCAGAGAGGAAGACGGCGGTGACTGAGGAGGAGGAGGCTCTGGAGGAGGAGAAGAAGAAGAACCTGTCCATCCTCCAGAACATCCTCGGGACCAGCATCACTCCGACCGGCGCCAGCAGAACCAAGGCCAAGACCTTCAGGTACCTGCCGCTCACTTCCATAAGAAAACGTGTTTATACAACTGTTGTTAATTAGTTTATAACAATCCCAGAGACGTGTCGGCGCTGCACTATGACCCCACGAAAGAGGAACACGCCGCTTTTGAGACGAAGACGGAGGAGAAGGAGAGGTGAGGTTCCTTCATGTTCTTCTGGTTTGAGTTTTGTTCCACACTGAGACCAAGGGTTAGGGTTTGGCCTGGTTTATTTATTTCACCACAGTTAGCTCCTTAAATATTTGGACACTGACACAAGTTTTATTATTTGAGCTTTTTTCAGGTGCAGGTTGGTCTTAGTTTCATCTGTCCACAGACTGCATGTTGTGATTTCACAGAAACAGTTTTCAAATACAAATGTCACACCTGGAACCAAGTCCAGCTCAGGTTATGATGGATCACTGAGGGAAAAGCCCACGCAGCTCAAGAAAGAGCTTCTGAAGCAACTGTCCACTTACTTTTGAGCCCCTGACAAAGAGGCTGCTCCACTTTAAAGAGCTGTAACTCCTAAACCCTTCGTCTGATTTGGACCTGAATAATCTCAAATTGCAGCTGAGAGTCTGACCTTTCAGCACAAGTGAATAACATAACTTTATTTTTAATATGTTTGGTAAAAAAGTGAAAATAATAAAAGTTGTGTCAGTATCCTAATCCTTATGAACCTCACTGTAACTGCAGGAAGCTTCATAACAGCTGTGGTTAAAAAATCATGCATCACTTATAAAATGTTAATGAAAGTTAAAATATTTCTGAACTGTTATCGACAGTAAAGCGTCTCGGAGGAAGAAGAGAGAAGAGGCTCAGAAACTCCCAGAAGTCTCCACAGAAATGTTCTTTGACGTCTCCACCGACCTGAAGGCCGTGTTCGGGAAAGAACCGGAAAAGAACCAGGAAGACCAGGAGGACGAGGACAAGGAGGAGACCAACTGGGACCAGGACGAGGAGGAGGGAGGAGACGAGGAGCTAGGAGACAAGGAAACAGAGAAGGAGGAACAGGGAGGATTCAAGTTCTCGTTCTTTGGAGATGAACCTGAACCTGAGCCTGAGCAGACTGGTGAGAGACAGGTTTAGTCCTGGTTTACACCTGGATTTAGTCCTGTTTAAACCTGGTTTAGACCTGGTTTATGTTTTGTTTCAGAATATAAAGTGGAGAGTATTTTGGCTCCAAAGTTGTCCTGGCAGCAGGATCCCAGACTGAACGACAGCAGCAGCGACGAAGACGAGGAGGAGGAGGCTGAAGAGGACACCTCTGCCCCACTGAAACTTTCAGAGTAAGAATCCTGACACCTTTTTACTGTAACTCCAGATTTATACCTGGCATGTCCCAGAAAGGTTCACTTCTGAGGAATCAGACGCAGTTAGAGTCGACAGAAACTGTAAAGGCTGGGACGCACCGGGCCGATGGCCGAGTGCTCCTCTGTCACAGCTCCACATTAACGTTAACAGAAAAGTGACTCTTCATAATGTTCCCCACATCTTACCTTAGCTTTAGCCTTGTGCTAATAAGCTGCAGTTAGCTTACCTTAGCGTTAGCCTTGTGCAGATGAAATTATAACCCTCCTCTGAGGCAAACAGCTGCAGTAATCCAGTCCCTTTTATTCATGACTGTGATCAGAGTTTAATGTAGCGTACGATTGTTATTCACTGAGAAATACTGGAGTTAAACACCTGAGTGATGCAGAGGTTTATTTACAGAAGCCCATTATCCACAGAGTTTAGTGACTAGCGCCGCCTGCTGTTGTAAATAGTTATTAGGCCCGAGCCCCAAGGATGGCGTAGGGCCTATTGTAACTGAAGAGCAGTGCGCGAAGCGCTAACCAATAATCAAACACTAATAGCCACACTCATGAGGTCATGCCGGATCCGGTGATATAGGTGTGTGCCGCAAACGCGGCATATTTGTAATTGTTGGGACAAAATTTTGGCAATGGGCACACCGTCATTGACCTCGTCGAAGGATTATTGATTAGCGCTTCGCGCTCTGTTTTGGTGTGCTTTGCGCACTTCGGGGCAGTGTCAGTCTTCAGTTACAATAGGCCCTACGCCATCCTTGGGGCTCGGGCCTAATAATGAAGAATAGCTTTCAAGACCAAGTAAAACTGGATTCGAGACCAAGACCTGGTCTCAAGGACAAGACCGGGCGCTACAGTACCGGTCCCAGCCTTAACTCTTACTTCAAAATAATATTAGTCAGGTAGAAGTAAAAAGGCACCAGAGTTAATGTAACTCATTACTGCCCCCTCATGGTCAGACTGAAAACTAAATGAACATAAATGATCTAAATAAATGTGTTATAAAGAAGTGTAAAGAGATGAAAACTGTTGTTGTGTTTCAGAGCAACGCCGCTGACCCCAGACCTGTTCTTCTTCTTCACCAATGACCAGCGGCTCAGAGGTCAGAGCTCCTGCTGCATCATGGGATACGTAGGCCTTACTGAGCGGTTTACAGTCTCATACAGTGTGGGATAAAAGAAATATCAGAAAATATCCAGTTATTATTGTTTTTACAGATACAGTTATTCTACTTTAATCCTGTCTGTGTTCAGATGGACCTCGCTGGTTCTGTCGGACTTCACTGGAGGAACAGAGAGAGACCTGGGAGGAGACCAGGACCCAACTCAGACAGGTACTGGACTGGACCAGGTCTAAACCAGGTCTAAACCAGGTCTAAACCAGGTCTAAACCAGGTCTAAACCAGGTCTAAACCAGGTCTAAACCAGGTCTAATGTTATAAATGTTGTGTTCAGGATTACAAGAAGAAGCACAAAGACGCTCGGAGGAAGCTGCGAGGCTCGGTGCAGCGCTGAGGATCATGGGAAATATCAGAGACTTTGGTTGGATTTATGTTTGTTGTAATTAAAGAACATGAATTATTAGACCTTTTATAAATTAAAATATCAAATCTCAGAACAGTCTGCAGAGTCTTCTGTTTAAATTAAATCATAAATGTGTTTAAATGCAGAGATAAAAACAAACAGCAGAGAGGAAGTGTGTTTCCTGTTGGACTCTTATTCTGAAACCCCAGACCTTTATTCTGAAGGCCCTCTCCGGATGCAGTTTGGTGAGTTCGCGGTGACTTCAGTTTAAACCAAACTCCAGTGGAGTTTGTCCTCAGACTGAGTCCGGACTGCGCAGGACCTGGACCTGGACCTGCCCCGGAGCGCGGCTGGACATGAGAGCGACCTTTAACCTTTAACTTGAGAGTGATGTGCGCGTGAGGCGGTCATCATGAGCGCGTGCTGGACGCTGTTTGTGCTGATGCTGTGCGCGCAGACCGCGGAGCTCCGACACCGGGACCTGGCGCACCCGGGACAGGGCGCGCTAAACCCGGGACAGGGCGCGCTAAACCCGGGACAGAGCGCGCTACACCCGGGACAGGGCGCCCTGGAGTCTGGCCGCAGAGAGGTCCGGAGGAGAGGGGAGAGTGAGACCCGCGGAGCCCGGAGAGGAGCTCCTTCTGCGGGCGTCAGGCTGGAGACCGCCCGGGCTGAGGCGGAGCGGCTGGAGCTGCGCCCGGGTCAGGACTCCCGGGACCCGGGTCAGGACTCTCGGGACTCTCGGGACTCTCGGGACCCGGGGCGGGACTCCCGGGACCCGGGTCAGGACTCTCGGGACTCTCGGGACCCGGGGCGGGACTCCCGGGACCCGGACAGGCTCGGACTACTCCCCGGGTACAGGAGGAGGGTTTCCCGCGGAGCAAAGGGCGCGTGGCGGAGGAGGACCCACCGGACCTCGGAGCCGGACCGGTTCTTTACGACGCCGCGCACCGCGCCGCCGCCGCGCGTGAACGCGTCTGTTGAGGATGCGCTGCTGCCGCTGAGCGGGAGCGCGCCCTGGGCGTACGCGGCGCTGCTGCTGGCGCTCGTGATGTTCTCCGCGGGGCTCGTGGGGAACCTCGCGCTCATGTGCCTCGTGTGGCACAGCTTCCACCTGAAGAGCGCGTGGAACTGCGTGCTCGCGGGGCTCGCGCTCTGGGACTTCCTCGTGCTGTTCTTCTGTCTCCCCGTGGTCCTCTTCCACCAGCTCACGGGCACGCGCCTCATGGGCGCGCTGTCCTGCAGCCTCGTGCCCTTCCTGGAGGTAAGTGCGCGTGCGTGCGTGAGTGAGTGCGAGTCCTCAGACCTGACCCTGCAGCCCACACGCACGTGACTGAGACTCAGGTCCCACAGAGGGACACGGGGACAGAGGGACACGGAGACAGAGGACACGGAGACAGAGGGACACGGGGTCAGAGGGACACGGGGACAGAGGACACGGGGACAGAGGACACGGGGTCAGAGGGACACGGGGACAGAGGACACGGAGACAGAGGGACACGGGGACAGAGGACACGGGGTCAGAGGGACACGGGGACAGAGGACACGGGGTCAGAGGGACACGGGGTCAGAGGACACGGAGACAGAGGGACACGGGGTCAGAGGACACGGGGACAGAGGACACGGGGACAGAGGACACGGGGTCAGAGGGACACGGGGACAGAGGACACGGAGACAGAGGGACACGGGGACAGAGGACACGGGGTCAGAGGGACACGGGGTCAGAGGGACACGGGGACAGAGGGACACTGGGGTCAGAGGGACACGGGGTCAGAGGGACACGGGGTCAGAGGGACACGGGGACAGAGGACACTGGGGTCAAAGGACACGGAGACAGAGGGACACGGGGTCAGAGGACACGGAGACAGAGGGACACGGGGTCAGAGGACACGGAGACAGAGGGACACGGGGACAGAGGGACACGGGGTCAGAGGGACACGGAGACAGAGGGACACGGAGACAGAGGGACACGGGGTCAGAGGGACACGGGGACAGAGGACACGGAGACAGAGGGACACGGAGACAGAGGGACACGGGGTCAGAGGGACACGGAGACAGAGGGACACGGAGACAGAGGGACACGGAGACAGAGGGACACGGGGACAGAGGACACGGAGACAGAGGGACACGGGGTCAGAGGGACACGGAGACAGAGGGACACGGAGACAGAGGACACGGAGACAGAGGGACACGGGGTCAGAGGGACACGGAGACAGAGGGACACGGGGTCAGAGGGACACGGGGACAGAGGACACGGAGACAGAGGGACACGGGGTCAGAGGGACACGGGGTCAGAGGGACACGGAGACAGAGGGACACGGGGTCAGAGGGACACGGGGACAGAGGACACGGAGACAGAGGGACACGGGGTCAGAGGGACACGGGGTCAGAGGGACACGGGGTCAGAGGGACACGGAGACAGAGGGACACGGGGTCAGAGGGACACGGGGACAGAGGGACACGGGGTCAGAGGGACACGGGGTCAGAGGGACACGGGGACAGAGGGACACGGGGTCAGAGGGACACGGGGACAGAGGGACACGGGGACAGAGGGACACGGGGTCAGAGGGACACGGGGTCAGAGGGACACGGGGTCAGAGGGACACGGGGTCAGAGGGACACGGGGACAGAGGGACACGGGGTCAGAGGGACACGGGGACAGAGGGACACGGGGACAGAGGGACACGGGGACAGAGGGACACGGGGTCAGAGGGACACGGGGTCAGAGGGACACGGGGACAGAGGGACACGGGGTCAGAGGGACACGGGGTCAGAGGACTGAAGGAGAATGAGCATCAGAGGTAGAGCCAGTGTAAGGGCTCCTGAGGGGCCCCAGAGCAGGTTTTCTGTGGGCCCTGCAGTGTCCACACTGTAGGTTACAAAACTAAACTACACTTACTTTAAAATATTCAGACAAAACAGATGAGAAAGTTATTTCTGTTCAACCAAACTCTGTAGCTTTAGGTAAAAATTGTTCAGATTTGAATCTTGTTTTTAAATAAAGTCCTGCTGAGAACTGCCCAGACTCAACATAACTCACTGATCCAGGGCTCTCAGTGGGGCCCTTCATGTCCTGGGCCCCAGAGCCTGAGGGCCCTGAGCAGAGCCTTGGATTAAAGCCTTAAGCCGCAGTTAATGTGTGTGCTTTTATTGTGAAGGGCTGACCCTGTGACCTCATTAGAGCTGAAGCTCTTTCTCAACGAGAGGAGTGCTCCTCATAAACACTGATACTCCATCTGAGGACTGGACCGGGACTGGACCAGGACTGTACCAGGACTGGACCTGGACTGGACCTGGACTGGACCGGGACTGGACCGGGACTGTACCAGGACTGGACCTGGACTGGACCGGGACTGGACCGGGACTGGACCAGGACTGGACCTGGACTGGACCGGGACTGGACCAGGACTGGACCAGGACTGGACCAGGACTGGACCGGGACTGTACCAGGACTGGACCTGGACTGGACCTGGACTGGACCGGGACTGGACCGGGACTGTACCAGGACTGGACCTGGACTGGACCGGGACTGGACCGGGACTGGACCAGGACTGGACCTGGACTGGACCTGGACTGGACCGGGACTGTACCAGGACTGGACCTGGACTGTACCAGGACTGGACCTGGACTGGACCGGGACTGGACCGGGACTGTACCGGGACTGGACCTGGACTGGACCTGGACTGGACCTGGACTGGACCTGGACTGGACCGGGACTGGACCGGGACTGGACCTGGACTGGACCGGGACTGGACCGGGACTGGACCGGGACTGGACCGGGACTGGACCGGGACTGGACCGGGACTGGACCAGTTTAAGCCCGGGCTGAGTGAGGTGTGTACTGTATCTGAACGCTGTAACCTGATTGGCCGCTCTGTCCCAGGTGAGCTCGATGGGCGTGGCCACCTTCAGCCTGTGCGCGCTCAGCATCGACCGTTTCCATAGCGCCACAAACCCCGCCTACCTGAGCGTGCACGTGGAGCCGTGCACGTCCATCCTGTCCAAGCTCAGCGTGGTCTGGGTCGGCTCGCTCCTGTTAGCTTCTCCAGAGCTGCTGCTGTACCGGCGCTCCTCACTCCCCCTACAGGCCCCTGGGGGTCACTACAGCTCACAGGTAAGGTCCTCACTCCCTCTACAGGCCCCTGGGGGCCACTACAGCCCACAGGTATGGTCCACACTCCCTCTACAGGCCCCTGGGGGCCACTACAGCCCACAGGTATGGTCCACACTCCCTCTACAGGCCCCTGGGGGCCACTACAGCTCACAGGTATGGTCCACACTCCCTCTACAGGCCCCTGGGGGTCACTACAGCTCACAGGTAAGGTCCTCACTCCCTCTACAGGCCCCTGGGGGCCACTACGGCCCACAGGTAAGGTCCTCACTCCCCCTACAGGCCCCTGGGGGCCACTACGGCCCACAGGTAAGGTCCTCACTCCCCCTACAGGCCCCTGGGGGCCACTACAGCCCACAGGTGAGAGAACACTCCCCCTCCAGGCCCCTGGGGGTCACTACAGCCCACAGGTGAGAGAACACTCCCCCTCCAGGCCCCTGGGGGTCACTACAGCCCACAGGTGAGAGAACACTCCCCCTCCAGGCCCCTGGGGGTCACTACAGCCCACAGGTGAGAGAACACTCCCCCTCCAGGCCCCTGGGGGTCACTACAGCCCACAGGTGAGAGAACACTCCCCCTCCAGGCCCCTGGGGGACGCACACGTTGGTCAGTAACAGAGTTTTTGATTGACAGGTGGATGTGTGCCTGGCAGAGCCCTCCCCCGAGCTCCCATTGGCCGTCCTGTCCCTGGTGCTGACCTATCAGGAGGCTCGGTCCTGGTGGCTGTTCGGCTGTTACCTGTGCCTCCCCCTGCTCTTCACGCTGTCATGTGACCTGGTGACAGGCCGTGTGATGTCACAGCGAGCGCCGCCGGCGATTGGACGACCAGACAGCGGCAGCAGCAGAAGCTCCTCCCCCTCCGTCGCAAAAAAGGACCTCACTGCGAACAGGTTAGATACTAGTGCTATAACTACTATTACTACTACTATTACTACTACTATTACTACTACTATTACTACTACTACTACTACTATTACTACTACTATTACTATTACTATTACTGCTATTACTACAACTATAACTGCTATTACTACTACTATTACTACTACTATTACTGCTATTACTACTACTATTACTGCTATTACTACTACTATTACTACTACTATTACTGCTATTACTACTACTATTACTGCTATTACTATTACTATTACTGCTATTACTACTACTATTACTATTACTGCTATTACTACTACTATTACTGCTATTACTACTACTATTACTATTACTGCTATTACTACTATTACTGCTATTACTATTACTATTACTGCTATTACTACTACTATTACTATTACTGCTATTACTACTACTATTACTGCTATTACTACTACTATTACTATTACTGCTATTACTACTACTATTACTATTACTGCTATTACTACTACTATTACTGCTATTACTACTACTATTACTGCTATTACTACTACTACTACTGCTATTACTACTACTATTACTGCTATTACTACTACTATTACTGCTATTACTACTACTATTACTGCTATTACTATTACTATTACTGCTATTACTACTACTATTACTGCTATTACTACTACTACTACTGCTATTACTACTACTATTACTGCTATTACTACTACTATTACTGCTATTACTATTACTATTACTGCTATTACTACTACTATTACTATTACTGCTATTACTACTACTATTACTATTACTGCTATTACTACTACTATTACTATTACTAGTACTTCTACTGCTAAATATGTGATGGGGATTGATTTAAAAAAGCTTTTGCCAGTATTGACCGCAGGATACGACTTCAAAAACTTTGAACTTTGCTGAAGTGTGCAGAAGGGGATTACAAATCCATGTAATAATATATTGTGTGGTGTCCCCCAGGGGGCAGTACTGGGGCCCAAACTATTTTTCCTTTATATCAGCGACTTGATGCTTCAAAAAAAAAAAAAAAATTGCTCTTCTTTGCTGGGGATGATTTACAGCTACTCATGAAGAATGAGCTGAAGCTTGGTTTGATAAAAATAAATGTTATGAAAACTAAATTAATGATCTTGGTAAAGCATGAGATCAATAAACAAATTAAAACTGATAATGTTGCTGTAGAAAGTGTATGAATACAAATTTTTGGGACTAACTCTTGATCATAAGTTCTGCTGGAACCCCACGCTGCTAATACGCCATCAAAACATAACTAACATAACTATGTTGGGTAAAGCTAAATACTGTTATTAGACTATAATGCTATGAATAATAAATATTGTTCTCTTTTTCTGCCCTGTATAAGTTATGGTGTTAATAATAATTATTATTATTCAGAAACAGAACAGTGCTGGACATAGACATCACACAAACACTGCTTTTGGTTCTAAATCACTAAAACTTCTCCCACCTCTGATACACACATGTATAATAATTATTAATACCTTGAATCTAATCATAGTCCTTTTTTCCTCCCAGAAGCCCCTCCCCCTCAGAGTCCAAACAGGAAGTGTGCAGCGGTACTTCCTCCCTGAACAGGAAGCTGGTGGAGCGGGAGGCGGGTCTTCGCTCGGTGGTGATGGCTGTGCTCGGTCTGTACTTGGCCTGTACTCTCCCGGAGACCGTGTGCACCATCACCGTGTCCTACCTGCCCTCGCTTCCTGTGGGCGTGTCCCCCGCGCTGCGTCTGATTGGTCAGTTCCTGCTGTTCGTGCGCTCCTCGGCCACGCCCCTCCTGGTGCTGGTCTTCAGTAAAGCTCTGGGCCGCGCCTTCGTCCACTGCTGCTGCTGCTGCTGCGACGAGTGCGGCTCGGGCCCCGCCCCCTCCGCCCCGGCCACGCCCGCCGCCTCGCCGGCCACGCCCTCCACTCTGCTGGCCACGCCCCTAACCTTTCTGACCACGCCCATCAAAGAGACGCTCCCCGAAGAGCAGCAGCTGGCGCTCGGGACCCCGTGCTGAGCTCACAGACGTTCTGTTTAATAAATGTTTGTCTTTTTTACATGAGGCGCGTCCACCTGGGGGCGCTGTGCAGTTCGGGATGGTTTGGTTCAGCTCCAAAACCTGCTGCTGTTTCCATTACTCTGGGTCCAGGCAGAGTCGTCACTGTATGGTAGGCAAGGTGGGCAATTACCTAGGGCCCAGAGCTGAAGGGGGCCCCAAGGAAAGTCATTTACCTGTACAGGGCCCAGAGCTGAAGGGGGCCCCAAGGACAGTCATTTACCTGTACAGGGCCCAGAGCTGAAGGGGGCCCCAAGGACAGTCATTTACCTGTACAGTAGTGAACAAGCTGTGTCAGTGATGGGAAACAAACCTCTGAAGTGACGCTGCCTTCCATTTCTCTTAAAATGTGCTTGAGAAAAGTCAAACCATAAACTGAAGCCAGCTTAAATATGAATCATCTAAACTGCACCAGAATACAGGAACTCACATATGTTTTAGTCAAATTGGGCCCCATGTGACTGAAGGGCCCCATGTGACTGAAGGGCCCATCTTGTCTCAGTTTGGGCCCTTACTCTGCAGTTCATAGGAAACATCCAAAATCTGTTTATCTCAGCCTGAATAAAAAGAAGAAAGTCATTTCTCTGGAACAGAAGCTCAGAGAACAAACTCTGCCCAGGCTCCACCTGCACAGAGTCTGACAGAGTCTGACTGAGTCTGACTGAGTCTGACTGAGTCTGACAGAGTCTGACAGAGTCTGACAGAGTCTGACAGAGTCTGACAGAGTCTGACAGAGTCTGACAGAGTCTGACAGACAGAGTCTGACAGAGTCTGACAGAGTCTGACAGAGTCTGACAGACAGAGTCTGACAGACAGAGTCTGACATGACAGAGTCTGACTGACAGAGTCTGACTGACAGAGTCTGACTGACAGAGTCTGACTGACAGAGTCTGACTGACAGAGTCTGACTGACAGAGTCTGACAGACTGAGTCTGACAGACTGAGTCTGACAGACTGAGTCTGACAGACTGAGTCTGACAGACTGAGTCTGACAGACTGAGTCTGACAGACTGAGTCTGACAGACTGAGTCTGACAGACTGAGTCTGACAGAGTCTGACTGAGATGGACTCAGCTCATCTTTAACTCTTCTCTGTCACAGTCTCACTCTGCTTTGGTTTTATAAACACTACTACAACAAATGGATATATTCAATTCATTTCTTTCATTAAATTAAGAAAATCGTCGCTACATGTCGGTCCAAAACATCAGCAGAGTTTATCAGCATCTGCTCTGACGACACAAAAACTCAGATTTGTCGACTCTCGGGTGTAGCTCCACCTTTCCCAAAGCAGGACCCTCTTCTTGCTGAGTGGTGCTAAAAGTAGCACAGTTTGGTTCGCTTTCTGCTCCACTTATGCTTTTAGAATTGGAAACACCAACAAACCGACCTGACCCGCTCTGTACTGCCCCCCAGTGGAAAAGCGCCTGTAGTTTTCTTTAGAATTTAGAAAAATGTTTTACAATGACGAAAGTCTTTAGTTGAAGAGGTGTGTGCTCGTCTTTTACAGCCTCCCTTTAGATATGAGCTGGGTCTGAGGAGTTTATACCAGGGGTCAGCAAACCTGGGCACGAGGGCCACAGTGAGGGCCACAGTGAGGGCCACAGTGAGGGCCACAGTGAGGGCCACAGTAGCAGTATCCGTGGCTCCTGCTGTGGTCAGAGAGGAAGGATTCTCCTGTTCCTTCCACTGCGGTGCCTCCCGGCTGCTCCTCCTGTGTCTCCCTGCTCTGTATATAAATCCATGAACTTAAACCATCAACTAAAAAAAGCAAAAGTCAGGGCATGCAAAATGTGTGTACTTTTGAGTACGCTGTGAAAAAGTTATTGGGTTAATTAAACAGGCAGGGGAGAAGCCATCAGTGGCACAGAGACACAGTGAGAATTCCAAAGTGGTGCTCTTTGCCAAAAAGTTTGCAGACCCCTGGTTTATAATAAAAACATGACTCTTTTGTGAATCTGATGAAAACCATGTAAAAGTACTTTATATTTTTAGTTTTTTGCCATGAAACTGTCCCAGATTTTAGAGGAAGTTGCTTAGACTTCTGTAAAAACTGCACTCATTATGACAAATATATCTGGTTTGTTTTTGAGTCAGCTCTTACTGCGTCTGGACAGGGTTTACAGTAAACTCTGGGTTGTTGTAGTATTTTGACTTTAGTGAGACTGTGTTTGTGCTGTTACTGTAAAGTGTGGACTAAAGGAGCACTGATGTTTCAGTGAGACCAGCCCTCCGTCCTCAGACCTCTGCAACAGTTTCATTCTGATGTGAAAGTGTGGATTTAAATAAAAGCTCTGTTTGTACTTTGTGCTGCAAAGAGTGTTCCTTTATTACAGCGGTTCTCAAGCTGTGGTATGGGACCCACTGGTGGTACGCAGGCTTCCTCTGGTGGGAGTCAGGAGTCTTCTACAGTCCTGGTTCGGGTTTAGTTCAGTTTAAAGGTTTAGGTTCTATTCCCGGTTTAATCCTTCTTTGATTAAGGAATAATTTTCAAAGGTAGACCCCATCTTAGTCCTGGTTTAGACCTGGTTTAGTCCTAGTTTTGTCCTGGTTTAGTCCTGGTTTAGACCTGGTTTAGACCTGGTTTAGACCTGGTTTAGTCCTGGTTTAGACCTGGTTTAGTCCTGGTTTAGACCTGGTTTAGTCCTGGTTTAGTCCTGGTTTAAACCTGGTTTAGTCCTGGTTTAGTCCTGGTTTAAACCTGGTTTAGTCCTGGTTTAGTCCTGGTTTAAACCTGGTTTAGTCCTGGTTTAGTCCTGGTTTAAACCTGGTTTAGTCCTGGTTTAGTCCTGGTTTAAACCTGGTTTAGTCCTGGTTTAGGCTCATTTCGGTCCTTTACAGATGTTCTTGTAAAGCCAGATGTTTCCTGAGCTGGTCCTGGAGTGAACAGTGTGAGAATCACAGGTTTATTTTCTGAACTTGTCAGTGTGAGGGTCCTCGGGTCTCGAGTCTTCCTCTTCTCTTCATTATTATTCCTGTTCCTTCTTCTCCTTCTCCCTCCTCTGTCTCTTCTTCTTCTTCTGCTTTTTCTTCTGCTGCTTCCTTCTCCTCTTCAGTTTCTTATTATCCTCTTTCTTCTTCATCTCCCGAGTGTCTCCGGAGAAAACAGTGGGTGCGTTCCTGTCTGTCTCTACGGCAACGGCCCACACACCCAAGGTCACAGGGTCAAGAGGTCAAAGGTCACTCCCATTCTGAAGCTGTGACCTTTGTATAATTCAATCAGAGAAGAAGAAAAGTCAGAGTCGGCGCTTAAACCCTGAGAGAAATCACTTTTACTCAAGAGAAGTCAGGGAAAGGTTTAGAAACAAACACAAGGTCCTGGGCTCCAGCAGCAGGAGGTTTAGACCTGGTTTGGACCTGGTTTAGATCTGGTTTGGACCTGGTTTAGACCTGGTTTGGACCTGGTTTGGACCTGGTTTGGACCTGGTTTAGTCCTGGTTTAGGCCTGGTTTAGACCTGGTTTAGTCCTGGTTTAGGCCTGGTTTAGACCTGGTTTAGACCTGGTTTAGACCTGGTTTGGACCTGGTTTGGACCTGGTTTAGGCCTGGTTTGGACCTGGTTTGGACCTGGTTTGGACCTGGTTTGGACCTGGTTTAGGCCTGGTTTGGACCTGGTTTGGACCTGGTTTGGACCTGGTTTGGACCTGGTTTGGACCTGGTTTGGACCTGGTTTAGACCTGGTTTGGACCTGGTTTAGTCCTGGTTTGGACCTGGTTTAGGCTCATGTTCTGAGTTGGTGAAATGTGTGAGAATCTCTGGTCTAAACTTTCTTCTCCTGCTGCCTTTGGTTGGTCCTCAGCTCTGCTCAACACTGAGTAAAATCTGCTGGGATCACATCGAGAGAACTCTGAGCTCAGACAGACAGGTCTCAGGTCTCAGGTCTCAGGTCTCAGGTCTCAGGTCTCAGGTCTCAGGTCTGGTCTCAGGTCCGGTCTCAGGTCCGGTCTCAGGTCTGGTCTCAGGCCCGGTCTCTGGTCCGGTCTCAGGTCCGGTCTCAGGCCCGGTCTCAGGCCCTGTCTCAGGTCTGGTCTCAGGTCCGGTCTCAGGTCCGGTCTCAGGTCCGGTCTCAGACCCGGTCTCAGACCCGGTCTCAGGACTTGGATGTCACATGTTTGTATTCTGAGGAGAACTGCTCCAGTTTGTAATAAACTAAAAGCCGGTGGTGGCTCTGCTTTAGGACAGAGTTTTTGTTCTGTCTCAGACTCTGAGTTTGTTTTTTCTTGGTGATATTCCAGACGTCGTTGTGTTTTATTTCGGTCTGACACTTCCTCGTTGCCGTGGAGACGCTGTCAGCTGACCTCAGTACTTCCTGGTTCCTCTGAGACCCTCCAGATCTGTCAGAGCTGGACCGGGACAGGGCCCAGTGTGGGTCTGTGGGAGTTTATTAAACAGACAACAGAGAGGAGACAGAGCCGGGCGGATGGAGGCGTCTCAATAAGACACTGTCTCTGTGTGGACTCTCTGTGGACTCTGTGTGGTCCTCTGTCTCAGGATCATGGTCCCAGAGGATTATGGGACTGTGAGTAAACAGTGTGCCCCTCTGAGGCTGTCCCATCAGCTGTGTCCCCTCACAGACGCCTCCAGTTCATCCTGAAGTTAAAACGTTTGTTCAACAGGGACATTTCTGTACGTCCCGGGACAGTGGGACACCCAGGACTAAACCAAGATAAAACTGGGACTAAACCAAGACAAAGCCAAGACGATTTATGGGTGTTTATTGTGTTAAAGTGTGCCAGGCTCATAGATCTGTAGTCCTGCTTTAGTCCAAGTTTAGTCCAGGTTTAGTCCTGCTTTAGTCCTGCTTTAGTCCTGGTTTAGTCCAGGTTTAGTCCAGGTTTAGTCCAGGTTTAGTCCAGGTTTAGTCCAGGTTTAGTCCAGGTTTAGTCCCCCCTCCCGGTCTGGACTCTGTTGTGCGTCCCCTGAAGTGTGTCCGTCTCCCAGGAGACCTGTGTAGTCCTTCAGACTTCTCTTTTCGGCAGCCGGTGGGGGTCGGCAGCGCTCGGCTGTAACCATGGTAATGCTCCAGACCTCGGCCAATCAGCTTCCTCCGTCCGACTCCACAAAGAGAAGCCTGTTCCTCCTTCAAACAAAACCCTCCGCGTGGGACTGAAGACCAAGACCGAGACCGAGACCAGGGCCAAGAACTACTGCAACAACTAACAACTAACAACTAACAACTATATAAGACAGGCCTGGACTACTACTGTTACTGTTGCAACTACTACAACTACTACTTCTACTACTACTACTACTACTACTGACAAACAAAACCCTCTGTGTGGGACTGAAGACGAAGGCCAGGTCAAGAATGACTGCTAATAACTAACAACAACAGTATTTAAGAGGGTTCTGTACTAATACTACTACAACTAAACTAAACCAGGACTAAACCAGGACTAAACCAGGACTAAACCAGGTCTAAACCAGGTCTAAACCAGGTCTAAACCAGAACTAAACCAGGTCTAAACCAAGACTAAACCAGGACTAAACCAGGTCTAAACCAGGTCTAAACCAGGACTAAACCAGGTCTAAACCAGGTCTAAACCAGGTCTAAACCAGGTCTAAACCAGGACTAAACCAGGACTAAACCAGGTCTAAACCAGGTCTAAACCAGGTCTAAACCAGGACTAAACCAGGACTAAACCAGGTCTAAACCAAGACTAAACCAGGACTAAACCAGGTCTAAACCAGGTCTAAACCAGGACTAAACCAGGTCTAAACCAGGTCTAAACCAGGTCTAAACCAGGACTAAACCAGGTCTAAACCAGGTCTAAACCAGGTCTAAACCAGGACTAAACCAGGTCTAAACCAGGACTAAACCAGGTCTAAACCAGGTCTAAACCAGGTCTAAACCAGGACTAAACCAGGTCTAAACCAGGACTAAACCAGGACTAAACCAGGTCTAAACCAGGTCTAAACCAGGTCTAAACCAGGACTAAACCAGGTCTAAACCAAGACTAAACCAGGACTAAACCAGGTCTAAACCAGGTCTAAACCAGGACTAAACCAGGTCTAAACCAGGTCTAAACCAGGTCTAAACCAGGTCTAAACCAGGACTAAACCAGGACTAAACCAGGTCTAAACCAGGTCTAAACCAGGTCTAAACCAGGACTAAACCAGGACTAAACCAGGTCTAAACCAAGACTAAACCAGGACTAAACCAGGTCTAAACCAGGTCTAAACCAGGACTAAACCAGGTCTAAACCAGGTCTAAACCAGGTCTAAACCAGGACTAAACCAGGTCTAAACCAGGTCTAAACCAGGTCTAAACCAGGACTAAACCAGGTCTAAACCAGGACTAAACCAGGTCTAAACCAGGTCTAAACCAGGTCTAAACCAGGACTAAACCAGGTCTAAACCAGGACTAAACCAGGTCTAAACCAGGTCTAAACCAGGTCTAAACCAGGACTAAATCAGGACTAAACCAGGTCTAAACCAGGTCTAAACCAGGACTAAACCAGGACTAAACCAGGTCTAAACCAGGACTAAACCAGGTCTAAACCAGGTCTAAACCAGGACTAAACCAAGACTAAACCAGGACTAAACCAGGACTAAACCAGGTCTAAACCAGGTCTAAACCAGGACTAAATCAGGACTAAACCAGGTCTAAACCAGGTCTAAACCAGGACTAAACCAGGACTAAACCAGGTCTAAACCAGGACTAAACCAGGTCTAAACCAGGTCTAAACCAGGTCTAAATTAGGACTAAACCAGGACTAAACCAGGTCTAAACCAGGACTAAACCAGGACTAAACCAGGACTAAACCAGGTCTAAACCAGGTCTAAACCAGGACTAAACCAGGTCTAAACCAGGTCTAAACCAGGTCTAAACCAGGTCTAAACCAGGACTAAACCAGGACTAAACCAGGTCTAAACCAGGACTAAACCAGGACTAAACCAGGACTAAACCAGGTCTAAACCAGGACTAAACCAGGACTAAACCAAGACTAAACCAGGACTAAACCAGGTCTAAACCAGGACTAAACCAGGACTAAACCAAGACTAAACCAGGACTAAACCAGGTCTAAACCAGGTCTAAACCAGGAGTAAACCAGGACTAAACCAGGTCTAAACCAGGTCTAAACCAGGACTAAACCAAGACTAAACCAGGACTAAACCAGGTCTAAACCAGGACTAAACCAGGACTAAACCAGGTCTAAACCAGGTCTAAACCAGGACTAAACCAAGACTAAACCAGGACTAAACCAGGTCTAAACCAGGACTAAACCAGGACTAAACCAGGTCTAAACCAGGACTAAACCAGGTCTAAACCAGGTCTAAACCAGGTCTAAACCAGGACTAAATCAGGACTAAACCAGGTCTAAACCAGGTCTAAACCAGGACTAAACCAGGACTAAACCAGGTCTAAACCAGGACTAAACCAGGTCTAAACCAGGTCTAAACCAGGTCTAAACTAGGACTAAACCAGGACTAAACCAGGTCTAAACCAGGACTAAACCAGGACTAAACCAGGTCTAAACCAGGTCTAAACCAGGTCTAAACCAGGTCTAAACCAGGACTAAACCAGGACTAAACCAGGTCTAAACCAGGACTAAACCAGGACTAAACCAGGACTAAACCAGGTCTAAACCAGGACTAAACCAGGACTAAACCAAGACTAAACCAGGACTAAACCAGGTCTAAACCAGGACTAAACCAGGTCTAAACCAGGACTAAACCAGGACTAAACCAGGACTAAACCAGGTCTAAACCAGGTCTAAACCAGGTCTAAACCAGGAGTAAACCAGGACTAAACCAGGTCTAAACCAGGTCTAAACCAGGTCTAAACCAGGACTAAACCAGGACTAAACCAAGACTAAACCAGGACTAAACCAGGTCTAAACCAGGTCTAAACCAGGTCTAAACCAGGTCTAAACCAGGACTAAACCAGGACTAAACCAGGTCTAAACCAGGACTAAACCAGGACTAAACCAGGACTAAACCAGGTCTAAACCAGGACTAAACCAGGACTAAACCAAGACTAAACCAGGACTAAACCAGGTCTAAACCAGGACTAAACCAGGTCTAAACCAGGACTAAACCAGGACTAAACCAGGACTAAACCAGGTCTAAACCAGGTCTAAACCAGGTCTAAACCAGGAGTAAACCAGGACTAAACCAGGTCTAAACCAGGTCTAAACCAGGTCTAAACCAGGACTAAACCAGGACTAAACCAAGACTAAACCAGGACTAAACCAGGACTAAACCAAGACTAAACCAGGACTAAACCAGGTCTAAACCAGGACTAAACCAGGTCTAAACTAGGACTAAACCAGGACTAAACCAGGACTAAACCAGGACTAAACCAGGACTAAACCAGGTCTAAACCAGGTCTAAACCAGGACTAAACCAGGTCTAAACCAGGTCTAAACCAGGTCTAAACCAGGACTAAACCAAGACTAAACCAGGACTAAACCAGGTCTAAACCAGGACTAAACCAGGACTAAACTAGGTCTAAACCAGGTCTAAACCAGGACTAAACCAGGACTAAACCAGGTCTAAACCAGGACTAAACCAGGACTAAACTAGGTCTAAACCAGGTCTAAACCAGGACTAAACCAGGTCTAAACCAGAACTAAACCAGGACTAAACCAGGACTAAACCAGGTCTAAACCAGGACTAAACCAGGTCTAAACCAGGTCTAAACCAGGTCCAAACCAGGTCTAAACCAGGTTTATACTTCAAAATTGATCCCTGACCAGAGCAGGACTAAACCATGAATAAGACTGGCTCTAAACTTTACCAGATCTGGACTAGAGCTGCAGACTCCTGACTCCCATCAGAAGAAGCCCACGTACCATCAGTGGGACCTGTACCACAGCTTGAGACCCGTAAAGGAACACTCTTCGTAGCAGAAAGTACAAAGACAACATTATTTTATTAAAATCCACATTTTTACATGAGAATGAACCCAGAAGTACAGATAGAGAAGTGTGGAGCCTGCGTTACAGGAACAGCACAAACACAGTCTCACTGAAGTCAAAATACTGCAGTAACCCAGAGTTTACTGCAAACACTGTTCAGACGCAGTAAGAGAACAAAGCAGATATTCCCAAAAAACCAACTGTGACCTCTCTTCAAACTAAAATTATGAAGTATTTTTGCACACTTCTCTGTGGAAAGTCATAAACAGGAGCACTGCACACTTCATAAATATAAACTTTTATCACTGTCAAACATTTTTATAAATCCTGTAGAACAAAATATGTTTAAAAAATCCATAAAAATACAAAAATATAACTAAATACTACTGCTGCTACTATGTCCTAGTCCTGCCACTACTACTACTACTACTACTATACTACTGTTACAGTTGGTTAAGACGGCAGTGTCTCACGTCCTCAGTTCTCAGAGTAAAAGTTAATGTTGCTGTAGTCCAGGGGTCTGTAACCTTTTGGACCCAAAGAGTTGTTTTTTTCTCCAAAAATACTACTACTTCCACTACTACTACTAATACTAATCTACTGGTAAAAGTACTCAATTTAATATAATAATAATCCTGGTTTAGTTCTGGTTTAGTCCTGGTTTAGTCCTGGTTTAGTTCTGGTTTAGTCCTGGTTTAGTCCTGGTTTAGACCTGGTTTAGTCCTGGTTTAGTCCTGGTTTAGTTCTGGTTTAGACCTGGTTTAGTCCTGGTTTAGTCCTGGTTTAGTCCTGGTTTAGTTCTGGTTTAGTCCTGGTTTAGTCCTGGTTTAGTCCTGGTTTAGTTCTGGTTTAGTCCTGGTTTAGTCCTGGTTTAGTTCTGGTTTAGTCCTGGTATTATTGAGCAGTAACAGTACTTCTACGTCAGTACTTCTTCCTCCTCTGACTGGTTCCTTTTCAGATGAATCTGCCTTAAATGTGGTTTAAAGCCCACAGTCGTGTCTCTTTTGTCCAAACATTTACTGAGTCCCACTGAGTTTGACCCAGAACTTGGTCTTGGTCCGGTCTGGCTCTGGTCCCAGTCTTGGACACAGAGGAGGTCCTGCTGTTTGCTCTGGGACTGAAGGACCCCACTGAGGGCCATAATCAGCACCACTAAAGACCCTCTAAAGACCGTCTAAAGACCAGTTTTACCCCCGGTCTCTGTTTGAGTCTGGGCTCTGGACTCAGATCCGGATCAGCAGGACTCGGCGTGTGCAGAGCCTCACAGACGGACTTCCCCTTCCTGACACAACCCTCTGCATTTATACAGGCTTGGGACTGGCAGGAAGTATTTGATCAAACAGAAATAATCTATTTACAAAGAGACCTGGTTTAGTCCTGGTTTAGTCCTGGTTTAGTCCTGGTTTAGTCCTGGTTTAGACCTGGTTTAGACCTGGTTTAGTCCTGGTTTAGTCCTGGTTTAGACCTGGTTTAGTCCTGGTTTAGACCTGGTTTAGTCCTGGTTTAGTCCTGGTTTAGTGTTGGTTTAGACCTGGTTTAGACCTGGTTTAGACCTGGTTTAGTCCTGGTTTAGTGTTGGTTTAGACCTGGTTTAGACCTGGTTTAGTCCTGGTTTAGTCCTGGTTTAGTGTTGGTTTAGACCTGGTTTAGACCTGGTTTAGACCTGGTTTAGTCCTGGTTTAGTGTTGGTTTAGACCTGGTTTAGACCTGGTTTAGTCCTGGTTTAGTCCTGGTTTAGTGTTGGTTTAGACCTGGTTTAGACCTGGTTTAGACCTGGTTTAGTCCTGGTTTAGTGTTGGTTTAGACCTGGTTTAGACCTGGTTTAGTCTGTATTCTTCAGCCCTATAGTTTCCTGACCGTTAGAGGGCGGTATGCGACAGCACCACATCACCGTAGAAGAAGAAGGCGCCACTTCCGTCATGTTTAGCCATTAGCTTCGTTAGCTCCGTTAGCTCCATTAGCTCTTCCGTTTATATCCCGCCTGTTTTCTCCGTTAACGACTCACCGTCCCGGGCCAGCCCTGAGCGCAGAGGAGGCTTGGACCGCGCGGTGGAGAGCTCGGCTCTGAGGTACAGCTTTGGTTCACAGTTTGTCTTTTAAACCGCGAAGAGAGACGATGCTAACGGGCTAGCCTCAGGAGCTAACGGCAGCAGCTGTCAGTTTGTCTTGTTTACATTTTATTAAACTAAAGTTCCAGACACGTGTTCCTCTGCAGCGGACTCTGAGCAGGTGGGATCTACAGGGAAGGAGTTTAGGTGGAAAATACGCAAAATGATGGATAGAATAAATATTTATGGCTTTGTGAGGAAGGTAAACATTGACAGAACCTGTGGACTTTACAAAATGTGGCACAAGATGTTCCTGAGATAACCCAGGACTAAACCAGGTCTAACCCAGGACTAACCCAGGACTAACCCAGAAACACTGAGAACCACTGCTGAAACAAACCAGGACAAGGTTTAAGACCAAGCCAGGGCTAAAGTTGGACTGACCAAGAACTAAGTCCAGTGTTTGCTCCAGGACTTGATATTTAAGGTAAGGTAAGAACCTACCACCTTGACTATCATTCAGTACAGGCTCTACAAAGTAATATACATGTGATTTCTTTTCCCCACACCCAATTTTAAAACTTATGATGCAATGTTTGTTAAATTAACTTTTTGGGCCTTTTAGGAGCTGTAGGTGGGCTGTATAAAGGACAATAATATCAGCGGTGGAATGTAACAAAGTATTTTATTAGGTACAACTGTCATGTATCTGTACTTTACTCGAGTAGATTTTGCAAGGGATACTTTTACTTTTACTCCACTACATTTCTGAGTTGGTTTGAAGTACAAAGTATTGTGGTTTTGTTTTTTGTCGTACCCTCAGTGTAGTACACACAGTACTTCAATATAACAGATGCAGTAAAGTAGTACACACAGTACTTCAATATAACAGATGCAGTAAAGTAGTACACACAGTACTTCAATATAACAGATGCAGTAAAGTAGTACACACAGTACTTCAATATAACAGATGCAGTAAAGTAGTACACACAGTACTTCAATATAACAGATGCAGTAAAGTAGTACTGCTTTAAAAACATCAGAATAATAAAGAGCTCAGAGACAGATTCAGTCTCAGTTTGTTCATTTCATGTGGAATCAGCAAAATCCCTCACATTTAAGTCATTTATGAGAGAAATACTTTTACTTTTTTACTCACAAGTACATTTAAAAGTAAGCACTTTTACTTAAGTAGAATTTGTAAGCTGATACTTTTACTTGAGTACATGTTTGCTCCTTTATCTTTATTTTTATTTGAATAAAGAAATGGAGTACTTCTTCCACCTCTGATAAACTGTAGCTTCAGTTTGGAGGCGACCACTTTAACAAGAAACACTGCTGAATCTTTTAAATTAGGACTAAATGAAGACTAGACCTTGGGCTAAAACTCAGATTATAGCTTTACAGCTCTCTTTGTTTAATCATTTGTTTGTTTTTATTAAAAACATTCCTCTCTCTGATGTTTTATTAGCCTCCATTAAAATCCTAACCTCCTCTTTTTCTGATCAGTCTTCTGTTGCACCAAAGCTGTAGACACTGGCAGTTCTCAGTTTATTTATGTAGCCAGAGACCGGGGTAAAACCGGTCTTTAGAGGGTCTTTAGAGGGTCTTTAGACGGTCTTTAGAGGGTCTTTAGAGGGTCTTTAGATGGTCTTTAGACGGTCTTTAGAGGGTCTTTAGTGGTGCTGATTATGGCCCTCAGTGGGGTCCTTCAGTCCCAGAGCAAACAGCAGGACCTCCTCTGTGTCCAAGACTGGGACCAGAGCCAGACCGGACCAAGACCAAGTTCTGGGTCAAACTCAGTGGGACTCAGTAAATGTTTGGACAAAAGAGACACGACTGTGGGCTTTAAACCACATTTAAGGCAGATTCATCTGAAAAGAAACCAGTCAGAGGAGGAAGAAGTACTGACGTAGAAGTACTGTTACTGCTCAATAATAATACTGAAGTAGTAGTAAAAGTACTACGTTCAATATAATGTAATAGTCTTGGTTTAGTCCTGGTTTTGTCTTGGTTTTGTCCTGGTTTTGCGTTGGCTTAGTGAGTGGGAAAATGTCTCCAAAACCTGACCTATGCCAGGACTTTGCTAGAATTAAACCCAAGACCAAACCAGATCTAAACCAGGACTAACCCAGGCCTAAAATGTTCTCACTTTTCTTCTCTCTTCCTTTACCCGTGTCGTCCTAGTTGGAGCTCAGAGTCGACCTGATGCCTGCTCTCCTCCCCTGACCCCCGTGACCTCCCCTGTGACCCCTCTGTGACCCCTCTGTGACCTCTGACCTTTGCCATGGGGACGACGGTGAGCACAGAGCCGTGTGTGTACGAGCGTCTGTGGGAGAGCATCGTGGTGCTGAGAGAGTCCGGACACAGATACGGCATGAGCGAGAGAGACATCGAGAGGTTCATCACTCAGGTTCTACAGACCAACGAACCCCAGCACCGAGAGCAGCCGGGCTTTCCTCTGCTGAGGGCCACGGCTAAGGTAAGGACCAGGACTGACACCAGACTGACACCGGACTGACACCGGACTAACACCAGGCTAACACCAGACTGACACCGGACTGACACCAGACTAACACCGGGCCAACACCAGACTAACACCAGACTAACACCAGGACTAACACCAGGCTAACACCAGACTAACACCAGACTAACACCAGACTAACACCAGACTAACACCAGACTAACACCAGACTAACACCGGACTGACACCGGACTGACACCGGACTGACACCGGACTAACACCGGACTGACACCAGGCTAACACCAGGCTAACACCAGGCTAACACCAGGCTAACACCAGGCTAACACCAGGCTAACACCGGACTGACACCGGACTGACACCAGGCTAACACCAGGCTAACACCAGGCTAACACCAGACTAACACCGGACTGACACCAGACTGACACCAGACTGACACCAGACTAACACCAGACTAACACCAGGCTAACACCAGGCTAACACCAGGCTAACACCAGACTAACACCAGACTAACACCGGACTGACACCGGACTGACACCAGACTGACACCAGACTAACACCAGACTAACACCAGACTAACACCAGGCTAACACCAGGCTAACACCAGGCTAACACCAGGCTAACACCGGACTGACACCAGGCTAACACCAGGCTAACACCGGACTGACACCAGGCTAACACCAGGCTAACACCGGGCTAACACCGGGCTAACACCGGACTGACACCGGACTGACACCAGGCTAACACCAGGCTAACACCAGGCTAACACCAGGCTAACACCAGACTAACACCGGACTGACACCGGACTGACACCAGACTGACACCAGACTAACACCAGACTAACACCAGACTAACACCAGGCTAACACCAGACTAACACCAGACTAACACCAGACTAACACCAGGCTAACACCAGGCTAACACCAGGCTAACACCAGGCTAACACCAGGCTAACACCAGGCTAACACCGGACTGACACCAGGCTAACACCAGGCTAACACCGGGCTAACACCGGGCTAACACCGGACTGACACCGGACTGACACCGGACTGACACCAGGCTAACACCAGGCTAACACCAGGCTAACACCAGGCTAACACCGGACTAACACCGGACTGACACCAGGCTAACACCAGGCTAACACCAGGCTAACACCAGGCTAACACCAGGCTAACACCAGGCTAACACCAGACTAACACCGGACTGACACCAGGCTAACACCAGACTAACACCGGACTAACACCAGGCTAACACCAGGCTAACACCAGGCTAACACCAGACTAACACCAGACTAACACCAGACTAACACCAGACTAACACCAGACTAACACCGGACTGACACCAGACTAACACCGGACTGACACCGGACTGACACCAGACTGACACCAGACTAACACCAGACTGACACCAGGCTAACACCGGACTGACACCAGACTAACACCGGACTGACACCGGACTGACACCGGACTAACACCGGACTGACACCAGGCTAACACCGGACTGACACCAGGCTAACACCGGACTGACACCAGACTGACACCAGACTGACACCGGACTAACACCAGGCTAACACCGGACTGGCACCAGACTAACACCGGACTGACACCGGACTGACACCGGACTAACACCGGACTGACACCAGGCTAACACCGGACTGACACCAGACTGACACCAGACTGACACCAGACTAACACCAGGCTAACACCGGACTGGCACCAGACTAACACCGGACTGACACCGGACTAACACCGGACTGACACCAGGCTAACACCAGGCTAACACCGGACTGACACCGGACTGACACCGGACTGACACCAGGCTAACACCGGACTGACACCGGACTAACACCGGGCCAACACCAGGCTAACACCAGGCTAACACCAGGCTAACACCAGGCTAACACCAGGCTAACACCAGGCTAACACCAGACTAACACCAGGCTAACACCGGACTGGCACCAGACTAACACCGGACTGACACCGGACTGACACCGGACTAACACCGGACTGACACCAGGCTAACACCAGGCTAACACCGGACTGACACCGGACTGACACCGGACTGACACCAGGCTAACACCAGACTGACACCGGACTAACACCGGGCCAACACCAGACTAACACCAGACTAACACCAGGCTAACACCAGGCTAACACCAGACTAACACCAGGCTAACACCGGACTGGCACCAGACTAACACCGGACTGACACCGGACTGACACCGGACTAACACCGGACTGACACCAGGCTAACACCAGGCTAACACCGGACTGACACCGGACTGACACCAGGCTAACACCAGACTGACACCAGACTAACACCGGGCCAACACCAGACTAACACCAGACTAACACCAGACTAACACCAGACTGACACCGGACTGACACCGGACTGACACCGGACTAACACCGGACTAACACCGGACTAACACCGGACTAACACCGGACTGACACCAGGCTAACACCAGGCTAACACCAGACTGACACCAGGACTGACACCAGACTAACACCGGACTGACACCAGACCAACACCGGGCCAACACCAGACTAACACCAGACTAACACCGGGCCAACACCAGACTAACACCGGACTGACACCAGACTGACACCGGACTGACACCGGACTGACACCGGACCGACACCGGGCCAACACCAGGCTAACACCAGGCTAACACCAGGCTAACACCGGACTGACACCAGGCTAACACCAGGCTAACACCGGACTGACACCAGGCTAACACCAGACTAACACCGGACTGACACCAGGCTAACACCAGGCTAACACCGGACTGACACCAGGCTAACACCAGGCTAACACCAGGCTAACACCAGGCTAACACCGGACTGACACCGGACTGACACCGGACTGACACCAGGCTAACACCAGGCTAACACCAGGCTAACACCAGGCTAACACCAGGCTAACACCAGGCTAACACCAGGCTAACACCGGACTGACACCAGGCTAACACCAGGCTAACACCAGGCTAACACCAGGCTAACACCAGGCTAACACCGGACTGACACCAGGCTAACACCAGGCTAACACCGGACTGACACCGGACTGACACCGGACTGACACCAGGCTAACACCAGGCTAACACCGGGCTAACACCGGGCTAACACCGGGCTAACACCGGGCTAACACCGGGCTAACACCGGGCTAACACCAGGCTAACACCGGACTGACACCGGACTGACACCAGACCAGGACCAGACCAGGACCAGACCTGAGGACATGTGTGGTCCAGTGTTTGGTTCTGAGCCTGTATAATCTCTGTTGTGTTGTTTTGTGTTGTTTTGTCCCAGTGTGCTCTGGCAGTGTCTGTCCTCCTGGTCCTGGTCCTGGTCCTGGGCCTGGTCCTGGGCCTGGGCCTGGGCCTGTCTCCGCCTCAGTCCCAGTCCAGTCTTCAGTCTCTGGGCCTGAACTGGTCCTGTCCTCTGGGTCCGGTCCGACTGCTGGATCTGCCCATCGCCCACAAGTACAACCTCCAGGGTACGGCTCAGCGTCTCTCTGTCCTGCTGTCCCTCTCTGTCCCTCTCTGTCCCTCTCTGTCCCTCTCTGTCCCTCTCTGTCCATCTCTGTCCCTCTCTGTCCATCTGTCCTGCTGTCCTCCTGTCCCTCTCTGTCCCTCTCTGTCCCTCTCTGTCCATCTGTCCCTCTCTGTCCATCTGTCCCTCTCTGTCCCTCTCTCTGTCTCTCTCTGTCCCTCTCTGTCCTGCTGTCCCTCTCTGTCCCTCTCTGTCCTGCTGTCCCTCTCTGTCCCTCTCTGTCCTTTTCTGTCCCTCTTTCTGTCTCTCTCTGTCCCTCTCTCTGTCCATCTGTCTCTCTCTGTCCCTCTCTCTGTCCCTCTCTGTCCTCCTCTGTCCCCCTCTCAGTCCTGTCTCCTGTGTCTCCTGTGGACTCTCTAAACCTGGTCTTTGTCCTCCCCAGGGTTCAGGGGCTGGTGGGGGCCCCGTCTGTCCCAGCAGGGGCCCCTGGTGAACTGCTCTGTGTGTGCAGAGGTGGGTTCTGTGTGGGAGGCCCCTGAGAGCCTCAGAGGGGCCCCAGCTCTGAGACCAGGGCCCCAGCCTGTCCTCATCAGGGTAAGGACGACTTCATCTGAGTTTGGTCTGAACAACAATAAATAACTCTGCCTAAAGTATTTCTGAAAGTATGTATGAAAGTATTTATGAAAGTATTTATGAAAGTATTTATGAAAGTATTTATGAAAGTATTTATGAAAGTATTTATGAAAGTATTTATGAAAGTATTTATGAAAGTATGTATGAAAGTATTTATGAAAGTATTTGTGTCCCAGGGAGGACAGTGTCTCCAGAGGCAGCAGCTGGAGCAGATGTTTCTGTCTCTGAGCCTGGACCACGACTTCAGCCACGACACTGGGGCCAACTACACACTGCACTGGTACTACACAGTACTACACAGTACTACACAGTACTACACAGTACTACACAGTACTACACACTGCACTGGTACTGCACACTGTATTACCACTGAATACTACAACTGTATACCACTACACAGAGTACTACACAGAGTACTACACAGAGTACTACAGTGGTGGTGATGCTAATGTAAAGTTAGTTTATCTCAGTGTTTGTTGTTGTGAGTAAAACTAAAACCAAATAAAAACCAAAGCTGTTTATGTTTCATTCAGCGGGACAGGGCGCCCTCATGTGGCCACTGCTGTGTACTACACTAAGTTTGTTAGCGCAGTTAAACTGTTTTAATCTTGTAATAACTTTTAAACTAATAATAACTGAGAGGAAGAACCTGAGCAAACACCAGATGTCAGTGTTGTTATTTTACAGATGTTACTATGAACAGAAATGCTTTTGTTTTTATCACTGAGCTTAGGCTGTGAATGTTTATTTTAATGGTTGTCAGTAGGGCTGCAACTAACGATTATATTGAAAATTGATTAATCTGTTTATTATTTATAAAAATATTTACATTACTTTAACCAGATGAAGCAGTAAGAGTGCTACTTAAGGATGTTTGGATAGAAAATATCTACAGACAAAGACATTTTTTCATCAAAAACACCAAATGTACATTCTCTTTTACTGTTTTGTTGATTTACTGTGCTGTTTTGATAATGAACCTCCTGAATCAGGGCACTGTATGTTTCAAATTCTGTATAATAATAAAAATTGTCTCCTCGCCCTCCGTGGTCGATCTCCTCCAGGCTCAGGTCCTCTACCAGAGGCCTTGAGGGTTCTGTGCAGTATCTTTGCTGTTCCTAGGACTGAGTCTGGACTGAGATGTCTGATGTTTGTCCTGGGATCTGCTGTAGCCACTCTTCCAGTTTGGGGGTTACTGCCCCTGCCTTCTCCAGTTCTTCTGAGGCCTTGGTATTTCTCCAGTTTCTCGTGTTCCTTTTTCCTGATGTTGCAATCGCTTGGTATTGCGACGTCAACCACAGCGGCTTCCTCTGCTGTTTGTCCATCACCACGATGTTCGCTTGGTTCCATTACCGTTCTGTCTGGATCTGGATCTGGATCTGGATCTGGATCTGGATCTGGATCTGGAAGTCCCACAGGATCTTAGCTCAGTCGTTCTCCATCACCTTTGGAGGTGTTTCCCACCTGGACCTCGGAACTTCCAGACTGTACTCTGCACAGATGTTCCTGTACACTATCCTCTGCACAGATGTTCCTGTACACTACCCTCTGCACAGATGTTCCTGTACACTATCCTCTGCACAGATGTTCCTGTACACTATCCTCTGCACAGATGTTCCTGTACACTATCCTCTGCACAGATGTTCCTGTACACTATCCTCTGCACAGATGTTCCTGTACGCTATCCTCTGCACAGATGTTCCTGCACACTATCCTCTGCACAGATGTTCCCGTACGCTATCCTCTGCACAGATGTTCCTGTACGCTATCCTCTGCACAGATGTTCCTGTACACTATCCTCTGCACAGATGTTCCTGTACGCTCTCCTCTACACAGATGTTCCTGTACACTATCCTCTGCACAGATGTTCATGTACGCTCTCCTCTACAGAGATGTTCCTGTACACTATCCTCTGCACAGATGTTCATGTACACTATCCTCTGCACAGATGTTCCTGTACGCTCTCCTCTACACAGATGTTCCTGTACACTATCCTCTGCACAGATGTTCCTGTACGCTCTCCTCTACAGAGATGTTCCTGTACACTATCCTCTGCACAGATGTTCCTGTACACTATCCTCTGCACAGATGTTCCTGTACGCTCTCCTCTACAGAGATGTTCCTGTACACTATCCTCTGCACAGATGTTCCTGTACACTATCCTCTGCACAGATGTTCATGTACGCTATCCTCTACACAGATGTTCCTGTACGCTATCCTCTGCACAGATGTTCCTGTACACTCTCCTCTACACAGATGTTTCTGTACACTCTCCTCTGCACAGATGTTCCTGTACGCTATCCTCTGCACAGATGTTCCTGTACACTCTCCTCTACACAGATGTTCCTGTACACTCTCCTCTACACAGATGTTCCTGTACACTATCCTCTGCACAGATGTTCATGTACGCTATCCTCTGCACAGATGTTCATGTACGCTATCCTCTACACAGATGTTCCTGTACACTATCCTCTGCACAGATGTTCATGTACGCTATCCTCTGCACAGATGTTCCTGTACACTCTCCTCTGCACAGATGTTCCTGTACACTATCCTCTGCACAGATGTTCCTGTACGCTATCCTCTGCACAGATGTTCCTGTACGCTATCCTCTTCACAGATGTTCCTGTACACTATCCTCTGCACAGATGTTCCTGTACGCTATCCTCTGCACAGATGTTCCTGTACGCTATCCTCTTCACAGATGTTCCTGTACACTATCCTCTACACAGATGTTCCTGCACACTATCCTCTGCACAGATGTTCCTGTACACTATCCTCTACACAGATGTTCCTGCACACTATCCTCTGCACAGATGTTCCTGTACACTATCCTCTACACAGATGTTCCTGTACACTATCCTCTGCACAGATGTTCCTGTACACTATCCTCTGCACAGATGTTCCTGCACACTATCCTCTGCACAGATGTTCCTGTACACTATCCTCTGCACAGATGTTCCTGTACACTGTAGCAGCTGCAGGTATCTTACAGCCTGCCTGTTGTCTTGTGGTAGATCAGTGCCTCTGTGCTGTCCTTCAGTCCCAGGACGGTTCCTGCAGCTCCTCGTCCTCTGTTTTCCACTGCCTGAGACGTTCCCTGAGAACTTCGCCCTGAGACCATCTTCCTGATGTATTCCAGGATCTGGGATGTATTCCAGGATCTGGGATGTTTGATCCGGGACAGTGGTTCTGACTCTCACCAGTCCTCTGCCTCCTTCCTTGGGCTCAGTGTCTCAGGGCTGGATTTGGGGTGGAACCCTGTGACACATCTGTGACACATCTGTGTCTGAATCTCTTCCTTTGGCCAGATGTTTATTCCTGCAGGGATCTGATGACGGCAGGGCACAGCTGTTGCCTGGACTTTGTTCTTGCCTCTGAGCTGACTCAGGACCTGCCTCACTCGTTGGAGATATTTGGCTGTGGACATTTGTTTGTTGGATTCCAAGGTTCTGTAGCTGTCCTCAGTGTCCTGCCGTCTGGGAGTGGGACCCTGCTGTGTGGACTTCCCTCTCTTTGTCCCCGCCCACACTTCTCCAGTCCCAGTGAGATTCCTGTAGACTTCTGTAGATCCTGGTTGTGTGGATCAGTGAGTCCTGGCTCGGTGTCCTCCGTGTGGAGGAGGAGGTGGTGACTGTTCCTGAGTCAGTGACCAGAGCCAGTCTTGGTGATTACCTGGCTGAGGGGGTTCAGACCTCTGTAGGACAGCAGCGGGGACAGAGCGTCTCCTTGGTAGATCCCACATTTGATGGACACTCGTGCAGTTGATTACTAAATTATCTGATGATTATTTTAATAATCGTTTATAATTGAATAATTTGATTATTGTTGCAGCCCTAGTTGTCAGATAAATATCATTCCTTACTTTTCTGCTTTTGTTGTTTATTTTCCTGGGACGACCCAGAAGCAGAACAAACACCTGGCGTTCGCTCTGACAACACACTCAGAGGTCAGAGGTCAGAGGTCAGAGCCGAGCGGACACCGCAGGACGCTCCTGTTACTCTCTGTTAGATCTGTGCTTCAGTAACAAGGCTCATGTTCTGAAGTGTAATGAAGTCCTGCTGAGGAGTGTCCTTCGTGTGTAGTTGTTGTTGTTTCCTCTGTACCTGACCCTGCTGTCTTCTCCTGCAGGAGGCGCAGAGGAGGAGGCTCTGGGGAGAAGCTGCTGCACTGGCTGTTCCCTAAAGCGGTGCTGCTCCCTCTGCTGGACAGCTCTGGTAGTGTCCTGCGGCGCTGTGTGGTCTCTCAGCTCAGACCCACTCAGAGCGACAGCAGAGTGAGTGGCTCTGTGTTATAAACCCTTTATAAACCCTTTATAAACCCTTTATAACACCTTTATAACACCTGTAACCTGTGTACAGAGACAGAAGTGTCCTCAGCTCTAAACCTCACAGAAATATTAAACATTCATATTAGGGGTATGGCAAAAACTTCATATCACCTGTTTTCTGAAAGCCTAGATCACGAGTTCAGTTTTATCACGAACCATGTTCTCACTGCATTTCCTAAAGCTCTGCTTCATCTGAAAGTAAAATAAACCTCTCCTACACTGCTTTGGTACTGAGTTTAGAACTGAAGTAACAGTAAATTATGTTCAAGTGTTTGCTTTGTGTAACAAAATGCCCTAAAGAATAATGTTATTTTACAAACTAAACCATTTGAGTTTTGTATATTTTGTGATTAAATGTATTTCCAGTATTATATTTTTAACCAGACTGAATTTGAACATGACCAGATATCTTTTCTTACATAACATTTAGTAACACGTTTTAAAACGATTACTATTCTTTCCTTTCTTTCTGGCTCCACAGTGCTCTGAGTCTGTCCCTGTCTCGTGACCTGAGCCAGTTTACAGTTTACCTCTGTCGTCTTCTGTCTTTAGTTTGTTTAGATTTAGTTTGTTTAGATTTAGTTTGTTTGGATTTAGTTTGTTTAGATTTAGTTTGTTTAGATTTAGTTTGTTTAGATTTAGTTTGTTTAGATTTAGTTTGTTGGTCGTTTAAAGCGAACAGAACCGGGACGCGCTGCTGAGTCCCGGGACAGAAAACACTGACGCTCTCACTGACGTGTAGTTGTAGTTTTTTGTGTTTATTCTTTAAACTTTGCAAAAACAAAGTCCAAAGGCAGCAGAAGAGAAACCTCCTGTGGACAGTGAGACTCCACACTGAGGGGCCGCTGCTGCAGGGCCCCGCTCACACTGCACTGTGATTGGTTAAATCTGAGGAGAGGGAGGGCGAAAGCAGACAGCAGGCGTTTGTTTGAGGACAGAGCTGCACTAAAAAGAAAATCACTGAAACTCGATTCAGCGAACTTTCCACATCTGCAGAACGTCAGAGGTTCTTCAGAACGTGACATGATCTGATGTCTCCAGTTCATATTTACTTCTACTTTCTTTTGCATAAATCTTTTAATCAACTTGTGTCCAGATCATAATTACCAAATATTTAATTATTTTCAGAATTTTAACCCTTTTTATGCCAGTGTCTGTAATAGTATCTAATTTTTTGGAAAGAAAAATTTTATTATTCTCAAAGCAAAGAGGATTTTTTAGGGGAGTTATTCCAGCCATGGGTCTGTCAGAGATCACCAACAACATTTATTTTTAGGGATCATTTTTTCCTGTGCTCTGTAGAATCTAAAACCAACTCCCATTAAAACTTTATTAAAACTTTTTTAAAATTAAGACAAAAAATCCCCAAATCCATCTAAATAAATGTTGGTGATCTGTGACAAACCCAAGGCTGGAAAAATCCACTTTGCTTTGAGAATAATAAAAATAATTCTTTTTTTTTTTGGGTGTTTTTTGCTAAAAATGAGATACTATTACATACACTGGCATAACAATTCTGAAAATAATTAAAAATGTGGTATTTATCATCAGGGCAGAAGTTGATTAAAAGATTAATGAAAAAAAAAAATGGTGGTATACATTTTCTGAGCTGAGGACAGTTTTGTCTGTGAACAGCAGCAGTAACAGGAAGTGTCCTCAGTCTTGTCGAGCCTTCAGAGATCTGTGTGGTCTACAGGGAGTCCGGGTCCAGGGAGTCCGGGTCCAGGGAGTCCGGGTCCAGGGAGTCCGGGTCCAGGGAGTCCTGGTCCAGGGAGTCCGGGTCCAGGGAGTCCGGGTCCAGGACTGGCTGGTTTTAGGAGAAGGTCTGGCCTCGGTCACAGTGCGCCCAGTCCCAGTCTGTGCACATCTCTGCTCTTCATTTCCACTACAGCTCAGACCAGGAGACATAGGTAAGACCTGGACTAGACTGCTTTAGACTTGGTTTAGGTCTTAGTTTTAGTCCTGGTTTAGACCTGGTTTAACCCTTTGCGGTCTGTGTGTCTGCAGTCCTGTCCGATCCCAGGTTTTGGCAGATGGAGCTGTTCCCGGGACCAGACCAGACCATCTTCTGTGATGGATCCACGTTTTAGTCCTTCCTCAGAAACCTGGACCAAAACCAGACCACAGAGACTCTTTTAGTCCACAGAAACTGAACCAGGACCTGATTGGACCACACAGCTCCCACATCGACCAATAACAAAGTCTGTCCAAAAACACCACACAGGACGGAAATATCTTTATCATCAGCTGCAAATGAGACGTCTGGGCTCATGGACTGCACACATTTACTTTTATTAACTTTCATTTATGACCAACAATACTTCTTTGGTTTTTGGAGCTGAGGACTGTGGCTCTGCTAAACAACGGTTGATGGATGTATATTTTATTGATTCCAAAAGAGAAAAATGAGAAAAAATCGTGCCATCATTTATATTTTTCAAAGCCTTAAGTGCGTCTCGGGCTTCAGGGCGCTCTAAGAATAATTGTAAATAAATCTAAGCTGCATAAACAAAGCGTTTATTTAAATATTTTGCTTTAAATCATGTAAAATTATCAAAATGAAGTGAGTTAATTTATTACTGGTAATATTTTGTTTTCTCTGGAGAAAGTGTTTTATTTTGAAATGTGTCCATAGATGTACTTTGGTTAATTTTTGGGCTGAGAAGAAAATGTTTGCTTTATTTTGAAAAGCAGTATCATGGTTAAATATGGTTCATGTTTCTGGAAATAAAAATACTATAACAACAACAATCTGAAAGTCCCGGAGTGGCTGCAGGAGCTGGGTTCGACCACAGGTGGCGCTGTTGAGCTGTGAAGTGTCTTTAGGGGCAGAGGTGATGGGAGTGTGAGGAAATGGTCAGTTGTATAATCAGAGACAGAAATAACAGGTCGTGAGTCAAACAAAGATAACCTGACGTCTTTATTCTGAAGAAGAGTTGAGGTCAGAGAAGCTCAGAGCGGGACGTCCCACAGCGGTGTTGGTACAGACAGTGTCCACTGAACTGGACAAGAGGAAACTTCCTTAAACTCTGTAAGATACATGCTTGAATAAAAAAAAAACAGGAAGCATCTGTGGACTTAGTTCCTCAGAGAAAGGAGTTAGCTCAGGTTCATGTGACAGGAAATGTTAAAATATATTTGTCCACCGCAGGAGCCGCTGACCGCCTGCTGGGGCCCAGTGTAAGAGAAAATAATAAGGTGGCCCTCCTCTGAAACCCCCTCCTGTCCCCGGGCCTGGAGGGTCAGGGTCTGGAGGCCGCCCTGGAACTGTGTGGGTCGTATTCATCTTTTTGTTTTCAGTGAACAGGAGCACAGCCCACACTTTACCTCTCAGTCTGGACCTGGATCCTCTGCTTCCAGACGAGGCCACAGTGGTTGGACCAGAGACTCTCTGTCCCGGGTGCACCCCACCTCAGGCCCAAAGTTACTGGGACAGGGTCTGAAGCCTGCAACCTCCAACGGAAATAATCAAAGAATGATTAAAATGAACTTTTTAAAATGTAAAATACAACGTGCTCAGGGATTTCCAAAACACTGAGCTCCAACAAAACCATGGCAGAGGAGAAACGTTAGCAGAGATAAAACAATGTGACGTGTCACCGGACAGTTTTAAAGCACAGGAACACACTCGCCTGCTTCACTCTTAAAGGATTAAATATAGGCCTAAAAAATCAAACTAACGTTACTATAAAAGAAAAACAAACATCTGCAGCAGCTGCCTCAGGTTTGTGCCAAAACTAAAGCCAGCGCTGCTCACTGAGGCTCCTCAGTGTAGTAGCAGTGACCTGGAAAATAACTTCTACATTCATAACTAGTACTCAAAATGGAATACTATTGGATTGGAAATGAGTGAGTTGAAGAAAAAAATAACAGAACTAAATAATCCCTCATGTTACTGACTTACAGCCTACAGCGGTGATTAGAAATAATTATCTTTGGTAAGTTGTGCTCATTTTAAAAAAGTTAAGTTATAAACTTATCTTTTTTTTTTAAGCTGGCGCAGGTCAAATATTACTCCCACAGTTTACATTTTCAAAACCTTTCCAAAACTTTACACCAAAAAACTTTTCCAGGGTCTGGAAATTGCATTTTAAAATTCCTTGACTTTTCCAGGTTTTCCATGACTTTGGAGGTTTGATCCCTGCTAGCGGACAAAACGTAGAGAGACAGAGTCTGGAAAAGCGCTGAATAAAACTAATGCATTATTATTTAGTTTCAGTGACGTCTCCTCCACAGAGAAACATTCAGTTCCAGTACAAACCCAGAGAACACAGAACAGAGGTTTAGTCTTAGAAATCTTTATTCTTCAGAAAAAGCCGGCGTTCAGCTCAAATCTACAAAAATAAATAGTTTAAATACAAAAGCCTCCTCTCTTCACACAGTGCGGTTTGTGGCGGTCCAACGGGAGACGACAGACAGCAGCAGCCAATCACAGGCCAGGGAGCTCCAGCGCCGCTGCTCTGATTGGACAGTAACCCACACAGCAGTAACATTTTAATTTGGAACACTTCAACTCAGGTGGAAGTTTATGTAAAGTCACCTGGAGTTCAGTGAATGGACATTGGCACAAATCTGACACCACCAGGACTAAACTGGAGCTGGAAATGTAAAATATGTCAGAAAACTTGTATTTCTTTTAAACAGGGAGGAGCTTTGAGGTTCTACAGCTTTAGTTCAAAAACAGAGCCAATATATTTGCGTTGTTGGGGGAAAAAAAAGCGGTGTGTACCCATGTTCCCCAGTTTGTGTGGAGCAGGGAACATAGCTACTTTCACAAATGGACAGGGACCAACGTTCCCCGGTCCACAGAAACCAGGGGAGAGTAGAACTGGAGCATACAGGAACTTGTGCTTTATGGTAGGTCCAGGTGTTCCCCAGAGAACAAAGGCACTGGGGAACATGGGGCTGACCACATAAACAAAAAGCTAGAGGTTTTACTCCATAAAAACCTGTGACTGCTGAATGTTCTGAAGCCCGTCCTGAAACAACTCTGTTCCTCTGAGACTAAAACATACAAAGTTTAGTTTTTGAGGCCAAACTAAACCAAGTCCTGTCTCAGAGCAGATCCAGAGCGGGACTGTCCTGCTCTGTGGGCTCCGCTCCATCGTCCCAGCGTCTCTGAACACATCACACAGGTCTACAACGTTCCTCCATCTGGACCACAACTCCCATGATGCTTTGCTGCTTCTGTCTTTAGTTCAAGTCAGTGTTTGGTTCAGTTCTGTTTGACTCCACTCTCCAGAGTCTACACCAGGTCTACACCAGGTCTACACCAGGTCTACACCAGGTCTACACCAGGTCTACACCAGGTCTACACCAGGTCTACACCAGGTCTAAACCAGGTCTAAACCAGGTCTAAACCAGGACAAAACCAAAACTAACCCAGGTCTAAACCAGGACTAAACCAGGTCTAAACCAGGTCTAAACCAGGTCTAACCCAGGTCTAACTCAGGTCTAACCCAGGTCTAACCCAGGTCTAACCCAGGTCTAACCCAGGTCTAACCCAGGTCTAACCCAGGTCTAACCCAGGTCTAACCCAGGAGAGTGGTTCTATCAGAACTGGAGGTAAGTGTAACAGATAAGTCCTGTTTAAAATAATGCATTTTTATTTAAATTTTTAGCAAAAATGTGTTTAGTTGTGGGGTTTTAAGGCCAGTGGTTCTGATCTGGTCCCAGGTACACTACACTGGGAGGTTTAATAGAGTTTAATTGAAGCCTCATTGACCCAGTCGAGGGCCCTGACCCACCAGTTGAGAACCACCGCTGTGAGTTCAGTCTGAAGAGTGCAGTCAGTGAGTGAGGTACTGATCCAGGTCTGGAATCTGGACCAGGTCTGTAACAAGGTTTTAAGCACAGTCTTTAAACACAGCTCTATGGCACGCACTACTGTTAGCCCCGCCCCCTTTCCTCTGACATCACCCGGCATCCTCCAATCAGAGCAGAGAGCAGACGCCGAGGGAACGGTTCAGGTTTTATATTCAAATGTCTCTGTAAACTTCTTCTGTTGGAGCTGTGACTGACTCTGCAGAGAACGCTTGGATCAGGAGTCTGTCGCCCCCTGCTGGCAACGCTGGGGACTGGACAGAGCATAAAACAACTTTTAGCACATGGCTGTTAGCAACATGATGCTAACAGATAGATTTCTGAGCTAATGCTTCATAGTGACAGAGGTTTAAGGCTGAGATGATCAGAACGAGTCCGGTGCCGGTGTCTGGGCTTTAGAAACACACACGAGACCGAGCGTTTTCAGCTCTGGAGAAGGACAGTGCCTCAGCATACAGGATTACTCAAACAGAATACTACTGCAGGTCTGTTTCTGAGGAGGAGACCACATTAGAACAGGGTTAAAGAGCGAGACAGTTGGGACGAGCTGTGTCCGTGATGCATCAGAATCTCAGTTTCCGCCTCTGACTCAGAAAAATGCCTTGAAAACCGTCTCGGGTCAGGATTTGTGCTCAGAAACTCGCGTGGACTCTGAGTTCCTGAGTTGATGTCATGATCCTCTGTGACAGGAGGACAGAGGTTTCTAACAGGGAAAGAATTATTTTAAACAAGAGATCTCACACTCTCACATCTTTATATAATGGATGCACTAAAGCTCTGCAAAAATGCCTCTGACTGAATCCTAAACTACAAACAGAAACATCCCCAGATAGAACTCTACCACAGCAGCAGCTCTGATGGTGCATTTATTTGTTTACTGTTAAACAACAAAGAAATGCAACTTGTTTTGTTGTTATCGTAGAGTTCCGTGTGTTTTTCGAGCTGATCTCTTGAGATTCTGATGTACCATGAACGCAGCATCCAAGTTTGTGTGGAGCTATGCAAGGTTTGATTTTTATAAACAGCAACTTCAACAGAGAGTGCCCACTGCTGTTTACCATTGTGAGATAGGGACAATGATTTGCAGCAGGTAGTGTCTGTAGTTTTATCTGTCAGTGTGGAGCATTATACTCAACATAAATATTCAGATTGTAGTTTGTGTTCAGCTGCAGCCAGGAACTCAAGTTTTTTCCATGAACCATAAGATGATTCCTGCAGAAGGAGAGGGCCCTGAGCCGTCTGCTCTCCGCTCCGCCTCAGCTCTAAATGTTAGACGTTAGTGACAGAACTTCTCTGAGGAAGTGGAGCAGACTCCAGCCTTCAGAGAAACAGGACATTTAAGAAGTGACATCACAGGGGTTTCCTCCAGTCAGGTCTGAGCAACAGTGTTCATGTCCCGGAGGAGGTAAAGATGGCACTAGGGGGCGCCCTGTTCAGTCGAGGAGAGGCTCGGAGCAGACCTGAGGGACAAACGGAGACGTGAGGGTTAGACAGAGACTGGAGACGAGCTGCACAACACTGACTTCATACAGACACAGCTTAACACACAACCTTACTGTGCTTACAGTATCCATTTTTAGGAGTAAAGTTTTGTTTTGTTCAGTTTGAAGCCCTTAAAACACTTTTAATTTAACTTAAAACATATCAAGATAAATAAAAAAGAAAATTTAAGTTTAAATTTCGGCTCAGTACAGAACTATAAGCACCAAAAATTTTTCAGTGAGTTACTTTTCTTGCTTCTAATAAAGAACTTTATGTTGACAGGATTGTTCATTAATCATTTACAAGTCAATATTGCATATTTATCTACAGCGGAAAAAAAAAAAAAAGGTGTGGTGTTAAATGTCGTGATCGAAAATTTGGGTGCACCTCACTTTTGTGACGAGAGCAACCGGTGTTTAGAGCCCTGTGAACATCGTTATATTCATTAAACCTCTTTTAAAATGGAGTATTACTGTATTTTCCAGACTAAGTCACACTTTTTTCCATCGTCTGGCTCAGGTGTGACTTGTATATTAAAATATTTCAGGTGTTGGTTATTTTCACACTGACAGCCACCAGAGGGCGCTCTAGGCTTGTGTCCCAGCATCTGCTGCACCTGTACCACTGACAATTTAAAATGTAAACATTACCACTAACAACTTAGGCTATAAAGACAACTGAGAAAGAGCGGAATAACTGGAAATGGAACTGATGCTGAGTCTGACGACAGCCACGCAGAGGAGGAAGCGGCGCTTCGTCTACCTCCGGAGTTGGCGGAGTTGTTCAGAAGCGACACCGAGGATGAAGAATTTAAAGGATTTAGCGATTAGGAGTGAGATGGTGAGTTTGGTGAACTTGTTATATTATGTTCTTTATGCTATAGTTATGTGAATAACTGTTAATATATTACGTTAACATACGAGACACCTATTCAGTTCGTTGTTTATGCTTCATGTAGCTGAATAACCATCAGTGTGTTACGTTAGCATAGCGCACACCTATTCAGCTGTTGTTCTCTATTCTATTATTACTATAACTCGCCTTTCAACATGAAATCTCTGTTCTTGATTTTGTAAAATTAATTTCCCCCAAAAAATGTGACTTATAGTCCAGTGCGACTTATAAACGTTTTTTTCTTCTTCATTATGCATTTCTTGGCGAGTGCCACTTATACTCCGGAGCCACTTATAGTCCAGAAAACATGGTAATGTGTGATAAAGCTTTTTGGGCCTAAACCATGGATCAGATCAGGTTTGTTGGATTAAGTTTCAGAGTGTGGCTTTAGACCTGCAGCTCTGTCTCACTCAGATCAGAGGAGACCCAGGGACAGAGTGCATTCCTCCAAAAGCCCAGAGTGAGCGGGTCTTGGTGAACCCACCCTCTGTGGTCCTCGGGTCTCATACAGGGTGGAACAGCAGAGTGCAGTCCTCTCTGTGCTGAGACGCTTTAGCACCAACAGAAGAAGAAGAACTGCGCAGATATCCGTTCACGATCTTCTGATCCAACCTGAGCTGACGAGGGACGCTCTCAAACGGCTTAGGGTCCAAGTCCAAGACCGAGACCGAGAAGGAGAAGGTCCTGGAGGAGAGGAGCGGGTCTCTGACAGGACACAACCTGCACAGAGGAAGAAGACAGGAGTCAGACCAGGACTGAGACAGAAGTTCCACATCCATACCAAAAACTAATAATTTCTTCCTTGGTCCATTCCTGACATTTACTGAGAATTTCCATAAAATGTGCCCAGGAACAGAGAGCTCCAGGTGAACGTCTGCCTCTGACCCTGGCTCCTGTTCATCTGGGGATTATTTCAGTGACTTCTGTGCCTTTCCCCTGGAGACTCTGTATATAAATACTGTCTTTTTACTCAAGTTTAATGGTGTCCGGTCTAGGGCTGCAACAACTAATCTGACTGAACGATTTCAATTTAAAATAATCATCAGCTAATTTAATAATCTATATATTGCTATGTGAAGTATACCTAGACTCTGAAACAGTTTTATTACCAAGACAGAGCCACAAAACAGTAAAAGATGATGTAAATGTTGTGTTTTTGATGAAAAAAGGTCTTTGTGTTAATTTATATGCTCAAACCAAACACCCTCAATTAGCAAAGTCTGGTTCAAATTTGTGATTTTCTGTAGTATTATCACCAATTTTGACCAAGAATGATAAAATAATAAGTTTTTAACCAACGGTCTTTGTTAGAGCACCAGTTGATCGAATAATAATCAGATAATGAAACACAATAAATTAGTGATCAACTGTAAAAATAATCAACAGATAAATCGATGATCAAAATAGCCCTAGGGCTGCAACTAATGGTGGTTTAGATCTGCAAATGTGTGCACTCGCCCGGGACCAGACCCAGACCCAGACCCAGACTCGCACTCGCCCGGGACCAGACCCAGACCCAGACCCAGACTCGCACTCGCCCGGGACCAGACCCAGACCCAGACCCAGACTCAGACTCGCACTCGCCCGGGACCAGACCCAGACTCGCCCTCGCCCGGGACCAGACCCAGACTCGCCCTCGCCCGGGACCAGACCCAGACTCGCACTCGCCCGGGACCAGACCCAGACTCGCCCTCGCCCGGGACCAGATCCAGACTCGCCCTCGCCCGGGACCAGATCCAGACTCGCACTCGCCCGGGACCAGACCCAGACTCGCCCTCGCCCGGGACCAGATCCAGACCCAGACCCAGACTCGCACTCGCCCGGGACCAGACCCAGACCCAGACTCAGACTCGCACTCGCCCGGGACCAGACCCAGACCCAGACTCAGACTCGCACTCGCCCGGGACCAGACCCAGACCCAGACCCAGACTCGCACTCGCCCGGGACCAGACCCAGACTCGCACTCGCCCGGGACCAGACCCAGACTCGCACTCGCCCGGGACCAGACCCAGACTCGCACTCGCCCGGGACCAGACCCAGACTCGCACTCGCCCGGGACCAGACCCAGACCCAGACCCAGACTCAGACTCGCACTCGCCCGGGACCAGACCCAGACCCAGACCCAGACCCAGACTCGCCCGGGACCAGACCCAGACTCGCCCTCGCCCGGGACCAGACCCAGACTCGCACTCGCCCGGGACCAGACCCAGACCCAGACCCAGACTCGCACTCGCCCGGGACCAGACCCAGACCCAGACTCAGACTCGCACTCGCCCGGGACCAGACCCAGACCCAGACTCAGACTCGCACTCGCCCGGGACCAGACCCAGACTCGCACTCGCCCGGGACCAGACCCAGACTCGCACTCGCACTCGCCCGGGACCAGACCCAGACTCGCACTCGCCCTCGCCCGGGACCAGACCCAGACTCGCACTCGCCCTCGCCCGGGACCAGACCCAGACTCGCACTCGCCCTCGCCCGGGACCAGACCCAGACTCGCACTCGCCCTCGCCCGGGACCAGACCCAGACTCGCACTCGCCCTCGCCCGGGACCAGACCCAGACTCGCACTCGCCCGGGACCAGACCCAGACTCGCACTCGCCCGGGACCAGACCCAGACTCGCACTCGCCCGGGACCAGACCCAGACTCGCACTCGCCCGGGACCAGACCCAGACTCGCACTCGCCCGGGACCAGACCCAGACTCGCACTCGCCCGGGACCAGACCCAGACTCGCACTCGCCCGGGACCAGACCCAGACTCGCACTCGCCCGGGACCAGACCCAGACCCAGACTCAGACCCAGACTCACCCGGGACCAGACCCAGACTCGCACTCGCCCGGGACCAGACCCAGACTCGCCCGGGACCAGACCCAGACCCAGACTCGCCCGGGACCAGACCCAGACTCACCCAGGCTGGGCCTCCTCCTCTTCGTTGGTCGGCATCAGAGTGATCATAATGGAGCAGTCCTTCGCCGTCATCGCCGCTCTGTACTGATGGACCTACGAGCAAGGCATTAACAGGGAATTAAACCAACAACTCTGTACTGATGGATCTACAAGCAAGGCATTAACAGGGAATTAAACCAACAACTCTGTACTGATGGATCTACAAGCAAGTCATTAACAGGGAATTAAACCAACAACTCAGTACTGATGGACCTATGAGCAAGGCATTACCAGGAGGACTAAAGAGTTGAAATAAAAGGGAAAATGTTATTTTTAATCAAACACGTACTTGTCCTTAAACAGCTGTATTCCAAGAGAGGATGAGCTCAATGTTCTACCATTTCTTTTCTAAAAACAAAGCCAGCGAAGTCTCTGAGGAGGCTTCAGGAGCAGTTTATACTCAGTGTGAGCTGGAACAGAGTAATTCCTTTGCCTCCTCGCGTAGCTAGTTCCAGTATTTGTATTCAGAGTTTCTGTTTGTAAGTTTGTGTCAGTGGTTCTGATAACGTCTGCCTCCTGACGCCTCCACAGTCGTTTGATATTTACGATCTGAGTTAGGAGAGGCTCCGACTTGCACCGACGCCACAGACAAGGAGCGTCATGACAAAGCCTACATTTGGACCACGCCTCCCCAAACTCAAAGCAAACCAGGCTCATCATCCTGTGATTCCAGCTTAAATCTGAGGTTTGTGTTTAAGCTGAGATGAGTTTGGAGACAGACCTTGGCTACGGCGTACTCCACAGAACCGTCATCTTCTGCCGCACACTTCTGGATTTTCTCCAGAAACGCCTCGTCGTACGGACCGTCGATCTGAAGGCGACTCCTGAAACAGACCAGAGGGTTAGTCCCAGAACCGGACTCTGCTCCTAAGCTCTGAAATACGGTTTATCTGGACTCACTACTGATCTCAAATGTTTTACACCGACACCTCAAACAATATCTGGCCTCTGGACTTAAATGAGACTAACCTAGGTTTAAACCAAAACTAAACCAGGACTAAAACTGGCTCTAGTTTAAACTAAATCAGGACTACAGCAGACCACCAGTGGGTCCGGTCTGGATGCAGGGTGGGACTGTGATGCCTTGGTGGAGGTGTGTGTTATTCAGGTTTATTTACATGAAGCTTTATGTGACCGTGACAGATGTCGGTACCGTTCTTTGGGATAGTCATGTAGATGCTGCTCCACTCGTCGGTACAGAGGAAACAGACCCTCGATGTCCAGAGAGTCCAACATCTGGACGCTCAGGATCCTGGAGAGGACGCTGTCGCTGGGGAGGCCCTGGGAATCTGAGCCCAGGGAAACATACAACGTTAGATCAAAACAGAGACGGAGTTCCGCTGCACCAGAAACATTTACTCACTGTGTCTGAGTCGCTCTCTGTTGAAGACGCTGTCGTCACAGAAGCTCCGCCCCTCTGTGTTCCTGTGGGAGGAGTCTACGGCGTTGGCCCTGGCCCCGTTCAGCAGCGCTTTCACTAAAACCTGAATGAGATATTCACAGCATATTTGGACGATCAAAGTCCTACTCCTGAATAAAGCTGGGAGTCACAGGGTTCCTCATGATACAATAATATCACAATAAACATATTAGGGCTGGAACGATACACGATAACGATACGCATCAGTTACATTTAGATTCAATTCAAGAATGATACTGGCTGATTTAGAACGATACAATTCAACACCTTCATACTGATTTTTTGCCCAAAAAAAATCATAAAAGTATACTCTTAAATCCAGCATCACGCCTGGGGTTGATTATGTCCAACAGAAAGAGCAAAGAAATATAACATTTTAGTTAAAAAACACAAAAATTACATGCAAAAAGATGTGTGTGATTTTATTTTAACATGGAATGTTATAGTTTTTTCCCCCGTGTATATCCATTTACACTACCTAGAAAACAATACGGTTTAATACAAGGTTATGTGTATGAATATAGTTGTATCGTACGAATAAAATAAATAAATGAATAAATAAAATTGATACAACACTTTCGTTATACCCCTACAAGATTTGGAGATTATTCATGTACTGCACAAGAAAACCCGTGATACATCACTGTATTTTTTAAAGCAAGAAGTAAGTAAGAACTGTGTTTTTTTCTTGTCTGTATTAACTGAGTTTTTCTGAATTATAAAGGACTACAACCATGTGACATACTGTGGCTGCTTATGTCTCTGGAGCAGCAGCACAGTTTCACAGAAGTATTCTGAATCTGCACGCTTCCCACGGGGAAGGAGGAACTCCTTCTGCTGTGAAGAGGGTGGGTTTCCCAAACTTTCTGCAACAACTACTAAAACCAACCCCGGCTGCGGGTCCCTGCAGTGAACAGACAGGTTTAATGAAGAGGACACACCTGCAGCAGCACTGGTCCTAACACGCCACAGCTGCTGCACTTCACTAACGGTCTGTGGGCTTTACAGAACACTTTTCACTCCTCACATGTCAGCGGGACAGATCCGTGTTTGACAAATTAGAGACAACACCTAGAGAGTCTATTCAAACATGACTTCAGTGAGCGCTGGATTAAGTGTACAGTTAGTGGAAGTGACGAGTTCCAACAGCATCCTAAAAATCTGCTTAAAACACACAAATACCCAGAGTGACAGCAGGTGAGGTACTGATACTGAGATTAGAGGAACTCTGCCCTGTGTTTTTCTCACTTCTTAGTTTTGTTTCCTGACGAAGACAATTAGCATTTTAAGTTAAGTTACACTTTATTGTCCCCACAGAGAAAAGTGTTCTCTGCATCTGGGACTCTGAGGACCTCGGGGACAGGTCTCTGCTGGGACTCTGAGGACCTCGGGGACAGGTCTCTGCTGGGACTCTGAGGACCTCGGGGACAGGTCTCTGCTGGGACTCTGAGGACCTCGGGGACAGGTCTCTGCTGGGACTCTGAGGACCTCGGGGACAGGTCTCTGCTGGGACTCTGAGGACCTCGGGGACAGGTCTCTGCTGGGACTCTGAGGACCTCGGGGACAGGTCTCTGCTGGGACTCTGAGGACCTCGGGGACAGGTCTCTGCTGGGACTCTGAGGACCTCGGGGACAGGTCTCTGCTGGGACTCTGAGGACCTCGGGGACAGGTCTCTGCTGGGACTCTGAGGACCTCGGGGACAGGTCTCTGCTGGGACTCTGAGGACCTCGGGGACAGGTCTCTGCTGGGACTCTGAGGACCTCGGGGACAGGTCTCTGCTGGGACTCTGAGGACCTCGGGGACAGGTCTCTGCTGGGACTCTGAGGACCTCGGGGACAGGTCTCTGCTGGGACTCTGAGGACCTCGGGGACAGGTCTCTGCTGGGACTCTGAGGACCTCGGGGACAGGTCTCTGCTGGGACTCTGAGGACCTCGGGGACAGGTCTCTGCTGGGACTCTGAGGACCTCGGGGACAGGTCTCTGCTGGGACTCTGAGGACCTCGGGGACAGGTCTCTGCTGGGACTCTGAGGACCTCGGGGACAGGTCTCTGCTGGGACTCTGAGGACCTCGGGGACAGGTCTCTGCTGGGACTCTGAGGACCTCGGGGACAGGTCTCTGCTGGGACTCTGAGGACCTCGGGGACAGGTCTCTGCTGGGACTCTGAGGACCTCGGGGACAGGTCTCTGCTGGGACTCTGAGGACCTCGGGGACAGGTCTCTGCTGGGACTCTGAGGACCTCGGGGACAGGTCTCTGCTGGGACTCTGAGGACCTCGGGGACAGGTCTCTGCTGGGACTCTGAGGACCTCGGGGACAGGTCTCTGCTGGGACTCTGAGGACCTCGGGGACAGGTCTCTGCTGGGACTCTGAGGACCTCGGGGACAGGTCTCTGCTGGGACTCTGAGGACCTCGGGGACAGGTCTCTGCTGGGACTCTGAGGACCTCGGGGACAGGTCTCTGCTGGGACTCTGAGGACCTCGGGGACAGGTCTCTGCTGGGACTCTGAGGACCTCGGGGACAGGTCTCTGCTGGGACTCTGAGGACCTCGGGGACAGGTCTCTGCTGGGACTCTGAGGACCTCGGGGACAGGTCTCTGCTGGGACTCTGAGGACCTCGGGGACAGGTCTCTGCTGGGACTCTGAGGACCTCGGGGACAGGTCTCTGCTGGGACTCTGAGGACCTCGGGGACAGGTCTCTGCTGGGACTCTGAGGACCTCGGGGACAGGTCTCTGCTGGTCCCAGAGTCAGGACTAAACTCTGGAACAGTCTCCTGACGATGTTAGACCTCTACTCTGACAATGTTCAAGTCCAGACTTAAAACTGTTCTTTTTAACTGTGCATATGCCAACTGAAAGTGTTTTATCTGCACTCTTCTCTTTTAACTTAATTTTAAATTGATTCTTAATTATACTCTTTAAATTTGATTTTATTGTTTTAATTGTGTTTTGTACTTTTAAATTTGCCTTTTTTTCTGTAAAGCACTTTGAATTGCTCTGTGTATGAATTGTGCTGTACAAATAAACTTGCCTTGCCATTTGGAGTTACTCCAAATTTACACAGAGAACGTCACGAGGGCGTCGCTGCTGCAGGTCGTTTTATGCTCGTTTGTTTAAAAGCATTAATTTACCCCAAGGACATCAGAGCTGCTGCTGCTGCTTGTGTCGCTCTCCCTCCTTGTCTTACAGACGACTCACTGTCTAAACAAGAAGCTGTGGCCTGAGTCCTGAAGCTTCTCCTTCTGCATGTTGTCCTGGAAAATGGCTGCTTGGCATTGGAAATTTTGCTCCATTTCTCCCTCAAGAATCAACTTCTCAATACGCAGCGTTTACATTACCGCTGTTTTCAATGAGCCTTTATTTAAAAAGTGTAGAGGAGGTTTATTTTGACACTTGGAGCCTGTTTCCTTGGCTGTAGCCCTGCAGATCGCTGCATAGACACCCGATAAATAGAATTCCAACCTATCTTGAGCGTAGCGTTGCAGCGACTCGTTTTTCAATAGGTTTAATTTAAGACTTCTTTAGACCTTTTAAAGACCTTTGTTCAAGGATAATTAAGACCTGTTTTGTAAGCAAGCAGTGTACAAAAAGCTAACACCATTCGTGTTGGTGAGTGCCGCAAAGCATTTTGGTCTGGGAAAGAAAAGGTCTAAGCTCTGGTACTGGCGCCGGTAACACACCTTTGAGTATTTAAGTGGACATTTTAGGCAGTTGCATCAAATGTACATCACATATTTAACACTTGTTTAAATGAATTTAGGGCCTAATAGTTTAGCTCTGAGCAAATTTAAGACTTTTTAAGGCCTTAAAATTCAAATTTTAGACTTTAAGACCGCGCAGAAACCCTGTATGTCGCCTGTATAAAGCCGTCACCTGTGCAAAGCTGTCACCTGTATAAAGCCGTCACCTGTATAAAGCCGTCACCTGTATAAAGCCGTCACCTGTATAAAGCCGTCACCTGTGCAAAGCCGTCACCTGTGCAAAGCCGTCGCCTGTGCAAAGCCATCACCTGTATAAAGTCGTCACCTGTATAAAGCCATCACCTGTGCAAAGCCATCACCTGTACAAAGCCGTCACCTGTATAAAGCCGTCACCTGTGCAAAGCCATCACCTGTGCAAAGCCATCACCTGTACAAAGCCGTCACCTGTATAAAGCCATCACCTGTGCAAAGCCATCACCTGTGCAAAGCCATCACCTGTATAAAGTCGTCACCTGTATAAAGCCATCACCTGTGCAAAGCCATCACCTGTACAAAGCCGTCACCTGTATAAAGCCGTCACCTGTATAAAGCCGTCACCTGTATAAAGCCGTCACCTGTGCAAAGCCATCACCTGTACAAAGCCGTCACCTGTACAAAGCCGTCACCTGTATAAAGTCGTCACCTGTATAAAGTCGTCACCTGTATAAAGCCATCACCTGTGCAAAGCCATCACCTGTACAAAGCCGTCACCTGTATAAAGCCGTCACCTGTATAAAGTCGTCACCTGTATAAAGCCGTCACCTGTATAAAGCCGTCACCTGTATAAAGCCGTCACCTGTATAAAGCCATCACCTGTGCAAAGCCGTCACCTGTACAAAGCCGTCACCTGTATAAAGCCGTCACCTGTGCAAAGCCGTCACCTGTACAAAGCCGTCACCTGTATAAAGCCGTCACCTGTATAAAGCCGTCACCTGTGCAAAGCCATCACCTGTATAAAGTCGTCACCTGTATAAAGCCATCACCTGTGCAAAGCCATCACCTGTACAAAGCCGTCACCTGTATAAAGCCGTCACCTGTATAAAGCCGTCACCTGTATAAAGCCGTCACCTGTGCAAAGCCGTCACCTGTACAAAGCCGTCACCTGTATAAAGCCGTCACCTGTATAAAGTCGTCACCTGTATAAAGCCGTCACCTGTATAAAGCCGTCACCTGTATAAAGCCGTCACCTGTATAAAGCCATCACCTGTGCAAAGCCGTCACCTGTACAAAGCCGTCACCTGTATAAAGCCGTCACCTGTATAAAGCCGTCACCTGTGCAAAGCCGTCACCTGTACAAAGCCGTCACCTGTATAAAGCCGTCACCTGTATAAAGCCGTCACCTGTGCAAAGCCGTCACCTGTATAAAGCCGTCACCTGTATAAAGCCGTCACCTGTATAAAGCCGTCACCTGTGCAAAGCCGTCACCTGTGCAAAGCCGTCACCTGTGCAAAGCCGTCACCTGTACAAAGCCGTCACCTGTATAAAGCCGTCACCTGTATAAAGCCGTCACCTGTGCAAAGCCGTCACCTGTGCAAAGCCGTCACCTGTGCAAAGCCGTCACCTGTATAAAGCCGTCACCTGTGCAAAGCCATCACCTGTGCAAAGCCGTCACCTGTACAAAGCCGTCACCTGTATAAAGCCGTCACCTGTGCAAAGCCGTCACCTGTATAAACCCGTCACCTGTGCAAAGCCGTCACCTGTACAAAGCCGTCGCCTGTACAAAGCCGTCGCCTGTACAAAGCCGTCGCCTGTACAAAGCCGTCGCCTGTACAAAGCCGTCGCCTGTACAAAGCTGTCGCCTGTACAAAGCCGTCGCCTGTACAAAGCAGTCACCTGTATAAAGCCGTCACCTGTATAAAGTCGTTGAGCACGGCCTTGTTGGTGAGGTGTCCGTTGATGCGGTGGCTCCCACAGATGAAGTAGGCTCGGAGCTGGTGTAACAGTGAATTAACGGAGTCTGAGGAGTCTTCGGTGTCCTCTCGGTCTCGGTCTCTGCTGCTGTAGATCAGCTGACCGCCCTGGAACAAGCAGCCACAGTCAGACGGCGACGGAGAGGAGCTGAGGTTTAACTCCACAAACCAAAGTTCAGATTCTCACCTTGAATATTTTTAGGTTGTTCTGTGGTTCCTCTATTAAATGTCTGATGGCAAAGTGCATCCTCTGCCTGTTCCTGAACACAAGAGGAAGAAAAGCAGGTTAGGTTAGAAACAGACGCCAACTTGACTGAGAACATTCTGTCTATGCAAAGTTTTGGACCAATCAAAACTGTGTATTATAAAATAACACAGCTCAATAAATGAATACATGGTTTAATTTCACAAAAGAAACTGAGCTGATGAGCAGAGGAGCTTCTAAAGCATGTCTTTGCCCGTCAACATAAAGTAATATATCAAATACCATTAACATATTGTGGCAAACTGAATTATAGCAGTTTAAAGGCTCTATATTCTGCTTTTATTCACATTTTTAACCCAGTCTTAGTCTGCTCTAGAACAGCAGCACATTTTACAGCCTTTAAAAACAGTATGGGCCTAAAAGAGAACGTTTTTAATAAGAACTCTACTGGAGCAGAACACACCAACAGAGGGCAGCAGAGGGCAGAGTGTTGCAATCTTTTGAACATAATTTAAAGAATAAAAACGCATTTTTCTTTCTTAAACTTTTGTCAATTTTCCTCCCAAAGTAAAAATGTCTGTGAGGAATCAGTGGAAACAGCTGTGCACCCTTTTTTTGGCTAAATGAGAGCAGACTGGATGTAGAGCATGGATGTATAATTAGACTTAGATGGGGCACCTCTCCCCTGAGGCCAGCGCCTGGAGTTCGTCTGACAGGACACACCGCTGAGAACATGGTGTGTATGATCTACTTTTATATCGTCAACGTTTTCTTCATTAAATCCTCAATTTGGCAAAAAATAATAATTTTTAATGTTTGTGTCGTCACCGCTCTCAGGTCAGAACCGAGCACGCGGAACTCAAAAGAAGAGCACGTAAGATGAAGATGAAGGTCTGTAGTGTGCCCTCCATCAGCCGCGCAGCGCACACGTCTTTGGCTCTGAAGACAACGGCGCTCAGGTTTATTATACAGACTGAATGTAGCGGGCTTGTTGTTGATTGGTCAGTGCTTCCTGGAGTGGGTGGGCTTTGAGGTGGAACCGAAAGTTCTAAGAACTCAGAAACTCAGCGCCAGAGAATACAGGTTTACTCAAACAGAACCCAGCTCCAGGTCTGTTTCTGATGAGGAACATTAGAACATGTTGCAGAGGCGGCAGTAGCTCAGATGGTAGAGCTGCTTGCCCACTAACCCAAAGGTTGGTGGTTCAAGCCCCTACGTATGAATGTGTCAGTGTGACTGTGTTTGGTGGTGGTCGGAGAGGCCGCTTGTATGAATGGCAGCCACACTTCTGTCAGTCTGCCAAAGGGCAGCTCACCACCACCACAGAGTGTGACTGAATAATGGACCAAACTGTAAGGCGCTTTGAGGAGCTTTGACAAGTGCAATATAAATCTAATCCATTATTATTAGAACATGGAGACAGAGGAGGACATCTGGAGAAGACTGAGCCTAAAACTAGTCCTTAGTGTGCATCTCGACTTAGTTTTAAGATTAAAAAAATTATTCAGTCTCTCTAATAAGAGATGAGAAATTCTTTAAAATTCTATAAACGCCAAAGTCTTACCAACAAACTACAGTCAGTGAAGAGGTGTGGACTGTGAGCTCACCCAGAGAAGAGGTCCAGGGGACAGTAGAGGCTGCGCTTCTTCCAGATCCCATTGGAGACCTACAGAGAACCAGAGAGCTGTGTTCAAACAGTCCAGTCATGTTTAAAGGGGAAGGCCAGAGAGGAGGTTTATGGATGTAGTGAAAGAGGACATGAAATTAGTCGGCGTGAGAAAAGAGGATGCAGAGGAGAGGGTCAGAGGGAGCAGAGGATTCACTGTGAACTCCTCCAAAAGTATCAGAGCAGACCACTGACCTTGTAGTGCTGGTGCATACAGAAACGACACACTCTGGTCTTGATGTCTTTAGAAACGTGCTTGGAGGTCGGCAGGAACCCACACTTGGGCTGAAAAACAAACGAACAGAAGTTAGGGTGACGTGAGAGTGGAGGAGTGTTGGCCAGTTCTATTCCATGGCCCTTACCTTGATCTCTATGCAGAGCGGTGGCGTTAGTGTTGGCTGGTGGTACAGAGGCGTGGTGAGGTTGGGGAGGCCCAGAGCGCAGCCGCTGTAGATGTCCATGACCTTGTTACACCTCCAGGCTGCAGCAGAGGGACACACAGGGTTAGGGTTAAAGGGTCTACAGAGGTGAACACAGAAGGTCAGAGCAGGACTGTACCTGGTCTCTGGTGCTGAACTTTGATCGACAGCTGCCTCACAAACTCCAGAGGTAACTTCACCACCTCCTGAAGAGAAAAAAATGGGAAAGTGAGCACTGTTCAGTCACAATAATCCTCTATGAACCAAAACAGAACTGCTAAACTAAATCTGCTGAAACCAGTCGTTAGTGTGTGCTCCGAGTCTTTTCAGAATCTGTAACCACTGAGAAAATCCTGGAGTGTGTCCCCAGATTAAGGCAGGGGTCTCCAAGCAATAGCTCTCAGCCTGTGTCCAGGCAGCTCCCCCAAGGCTTAAAGAAAACTACATAAGCTTGATACGTCATGTTATTTGATTTATTACTGGGCAAACCAACTTGTGTATGGATCCAATGAAATTCATAGACTTACAGAAAGACAAAATGCACCTGCAGCTGAACTAAATACTTTTGGTTTAACGTAAAATCTGAGTTGTGGACACTAACATTTTGTAAATGTTAAAGGACAAAAGTTAAAAGTGTCAGCTCTGAGACAAACTGGCCAGTGTCCAGTGTGTTCCCCGCCTAAGGCCCATAGTTACTGAGATAGGCTCCAGTACCCACGACCCCTAACGTAAATACACAGAAGTAGATGAATAAATGAAATAAAGTTACAAAACATGAGTAGCTCTCTGCCATTTTCATTTTATAAAAGTAGCTCTCAGGGGAAAAAAGGTTGGAGAGCCCTGAGCTAACGCGTTTCAGGGCACGTTTACACGACAGCGCTGGCCAGGAAAACACAACAGACGCTTTTGATTCGCATTTACAAGAAAACACTGAGGTGTGAAGAAAACAAGAGTTGGTGTGAATAAGCTGTAGTATACATATTTGTCCAGCAGATGGCGCTGTGCTCTACACCACACAGTGAGTAAACAGCAGAGGCCAGAGAGAGATCAGGAGAGAGGGGACTGCATAATTGTTGTTTACTCATTTTAATTAAAGACAGTGTTAAACATGTTAAGGCTGTTGAGAATTTTATAAACATGGTCTTTAGAAATATTTTGGGGGTTAATAATTATTACTGCATTTATTGTTTACAGATAAACCAAACTTATTCTTGAACTGCTCTGGAGCTGACAGCAGAGTTACACTGATGCTGCCCTGATTTCTCTCATTCATAACTGGAGCTGACAGAAATCACGCTAAAAGCTTTACCTTCAACTGGGTTAGGACTGGATTTAGTCTGATTACAAAGTGATTAGTAATTTTCATCACTTAGAGATTCTATTATGACTGAAACTGTTTCTGTATTAACCCCTCACATGCTGGATTTGCATGAAGACAATTTTCACAATGGTTAGCAGAACAGATTTGATAATGAAGAACTATTGGAGCATTTTGACGATCAGGGATTTGCGATGTATAATGTAAGCCACTCTTTTGGTGGACTCTAGCGAAGGCTGGAGAGGAAACATTGCGTTTTAAATGGGGCAGGTGGAGATGGTCCTGAGTTGAACCCTAACGTACAAAGAGCATTTCTCAGAGTTGAGCCTGTGGCCTGTTGTTACTGATGTTGTAATAAACTGCATTTCATTTCTGTGATTCACTGTTGTTCTGGGAAAAGCTGCCTTTCCATTATTCTCAGAAAGATTCCTTCTACTCAGAAACTAGTCTACAGCCGGAAATACAGACTGGTACTGCAGGATTCCCAGGAAATACTCATTATGTGTAGTAAAGGTGAGTGAGCAGACAGAGCACGGCTTAATGACACGAGCTGTGTTTGGTGCTGCTCACATTGGAAATGATGAATAAACAAAAACCTCCTTTATGTGGAGCTAGGCTCTTGTTAATGTTCTCTTCCAAGCGATTTCTAAAATCCCACGACACAAGCAATCAACAACATAAACCACACAGATGTTTGGCTCATAATAATAATAATAATAATATTCAACACCAAAGAGAAGCACGGCCGTAAACAGAAATCGAGAAACACCGAGGTCCATTGTGTTACGCTGAGGCCAAGTTTAGTCCTAGGTTAATCCTGGTTTAATCCTGGTGCAGACCTAGTTTATTTATTATTTATAGGGCCAGGTACTGTTCAGATTTTTTGATCCCAGTTTTTAAACGATCCCTGGTTTTCGATCCTGGTGCCTGAGTGATACTTTTACTGATCCCTATGGTGAGCTAATTCATCTTCTATAATCATAAAACACAATAATATTCAATAAAAGACACATTTTTAAACCTAAATTCTTAACTTTAAGTTAAAACCAGCGGTGTGTATGATTTATTCTGTTATTTATTTGATTCGTGCAAAGGAACATTAAAGCTCCCACTAGGAACTGAAACTTGGTATTGAACAAAATAAAAATGTTGTTTGTTTTTTTTTTAAACTCAGTAGTATTGTAACTTTTCTTTCGCTATCACAAAGGCATCGTTTAACAGTACACAGCACAAATTATTTAGACCTGGTTTAATCCTGGGTTAGTCCTGGTTTAGTCTTGTTTAATTACTGTTTTTTTCCTAATCTAGTCCTGGTTTTGGTCTAATTTAGTCCAGTTTCAGTCTGTTTTTTTAATCTCAGTACATTGGATTTAAACCCTGAGTTATGGACCTCTGTGGCCTCTGTGGTGTGCACTGAACACATTCAGACTGAAGAATGATGTGCAAACAGCTCTGTACCCAGTGCTTTAGTGGTCCTCCACAGAGCCACAACCCACAGTTTGAGAATCCCTTCCTAGTTTACTGCTTTAACCTAGACTCTGCTCTGGAGGGCAGCGATGTTCTGAAGCACATGTTCACAGAGGAGTGTCCCTTTAACACACAGCGCTCCTCAGAGTAAGCGTCAGCTGAGTGTGGCTCTCAGATAACGCTGTCTAAAGTTAGATAAATGTGTCTAAAGTTAGATCCATGTGACTGAGGCGCTGCAGACTCACACCACACTGCTCTGAATCACCGTCTGAGACCTGGGACTGAACTCAGGGCTCTGCTGTGGTGATCTGCTCCTCTCACAGGGATCAGTGTGGACGACACTTTTCCACTGAGTTCATGAGCTCTCACTTCAGAAAAACTGCTCACACTACAGCAACAGCACAGGTTCCTGACCGGTTTAGGCCGAATGAGTTTGTTGGCTGCTCCCTTTTTCCTTTCGGGGTAGGAGCAGTGAACTAAGGCTGCAACAACTATTAAGATTAATTGATTATAATCAATTATTGAAATAATCGTCAACTAATTTAGTAATCAATGAATCGCTACCTGCCATGCCATGTGCAGAGAGAGGAGGATTATTCCCAACACAGAGCAGTAAAGCAACAGAAACAGTTAAAAATGTGTATATATCCTCTATCCAAATGTTCTCAAGTGGCAAACTTGTGTCTTCACCTGGTTTGTAAAAAAATTAAGAAAATTTTGATATAACTGTCACCATTTTTTAAATGAAATTATATATACACCATAAGTTTTTAAACACAATTTGCGCTTCTCTATCTGATTATTAATCAAGAAAATTATCGGCAGATTAATCAATTATCAAAATAACTGTTACCTGCAGCCTACAGTGAACCAGTCATAGTGATTTGGCAGGAACCTTAATGCAGATTTTTGTTCAGGTTTCTGTCGGGGCCCCATGTGACTGAAGGGCCCCATCTTATCTCAGTTTAAGTTCTTACTCTGCAGTTCATAGGAAACATCCAAAATCTGTTTATCTCAGCCTGAATAAAAAGATTGTTGTCATTTCTCTGGAACAGAAGCTCGGAGAACAAACTCTGCCCAAGCTCTGCCTGCACAGAGTCTGACAGAGTCTGACAGAGTCTGACAGAGTCTGACAGAGTCTGACAGAGTCTGACAGAGTCTGACAGAGTCTGACTGAGTCTGACTGAGTCTGACTGAGTCTGACTGAGTCTGACTGAGTCTGACTGAGTCTGACTGAGTCTGACTGAGTCTGACTGAGTCTGACAGAGATGGACTCAACTCATCTTTAACTCTTCTCTGTCACAGTCTGACACTCTGCTTTGGTTACATTACTAAAACAAACGGATAGATTTTATTATTTTCTTTCATAAAATTAAGAAAATCGGCCAGGCATATTAGCCCAAAAATAATCAGCAGTCTTTATCGGCCGCTCTGACTATTAAAAATTGGTATCAGTCACAGAAAAACCCAGATCGGTCAATCTCTAATCTTTACAGAGGGGACTGGGGCAAGAACTGACCACTGCCCAGAGCGCAGCACAGCAGCGAGTCTGTGTATAAGTAACATTGATAAATGTGTGGTTTGTTTTTCTTACCCCGCTATGGATGAACTCCTCTCCGATCAAGCTGCTCATGACGTTGGAGGTGAAGTCCACAATGTTCTGGATCTGTCTGTAGGCCTGCTCCGCCGTCTGAGAGAACACAAAACATATTCACTACTGGATAACGAGAGGAGTCAGCAGCCTGAAACTGATGACTGGGCCTGAAAATGACCAGGGCAGCAATAAACGGAAATAACAAGGAAGTAATGAGGCCAAAAATAATTAGAAAGACTGGTTTAGATCAGGACTAGATCAGGTTTAGATCAGGTCTGTGTGGACGTGGGGTGTTGTTTACCTGAGGAGGGTTTTCAGAGTCCGCCGCTGGATACTTGAGCAAACGCAGCACTCTGGGAAACTGAAGGGAGAAAAGAGACAGAATTATACCCAAGATCAGCACTGCTCTGTGGGCTTCAGGGTCCGACTGTCCCCCTGAGACAGACACAAGAACCAGAGGGAACCAGGACACCCAACAGGAGAGAACCCTGTGATGAATGTTTTAAATGATACTGCAGGCTTCAACACAATATATTTCATTAACAATAGGTGCAGAGAAGATAACGTTAGAACACCTTAGCGATGTCTCTCCACACCAGTTTAGATGCAGAAAATGTTAAATAAAGTCTTGTGGGTTATGAGGGTTAGGGTTCTGTGGTCTTATGTAACTGTAACTTTCTTTTCCGCTGACATGCTGCAGGTGCATTCTGTACCTCTAGCGTCATTTTCACTAAGAATGTTGTAGGAGTTGCTTCCTTCGCGTGTCTCTCCTCTGTGGCCTGGAGGAACAGCTGAGGCGCTGAGGAGTTGAGGCTTTGAAGAGGCAACGCCCAAGAACTGAGACGCGGCCTACACGAGAGCGAAGTGCGTTGCGCGGCTCCCTCTTAAGGCTCATTTATTTCTCTATCTCGTACATAAACAGATCCAAGCATTGTTATCGTCACAGCGTTTATACTTCCAACCGTTTTCTATGTCAGCATGTGTGTTACGTTAAATCACCAGTAGGGGGCGATCAGCGACACTCAAATATTTTACCAAGCTGGAAGTAAAAGCGCAAGTGGAAGCAAACATTTGGTTTTTACTCCACATTTAATGATAAACCGAGACAAACTTTAGCTTTGGTCACTCCTTTAACAAGTGCAGTCGTTTCTTCTGCTGTGTTCACTAGCGCTCCCCAAAGGCCAGCTCATGTATTGCTCCATTTTTCTGTATCCACGAGCACTGGAGAAACCAACATGGGACAGAATGAACGCAGAAGACGACAGAACATTCCATCTGTGTCTGAATGACAATCTAATGTAGAGGAGAAATTAGTCTTTAGAGCATTTCTTTAAACAGCTGCATATTTATAATAAAGTAGACGCACGACCAATCTGCAACTCATTAATTACATATTCGACAAAACGTGTTGTGTAGGTCCAGGTCCCGGTCTTACATAACCCCCGTTTTGATTATTTTCGTGACATCTGATTGCTCCACTCTCCTCACAGACGTCAGGAGAGTGGGCAGGTGTCTCCTCTGATGAGTGGGAGATGTAGTTTTTTTCCATAAACGTCATCATGAGCCTCAGATTCCTGTGTCTCCTCGTCTGGACTTGTCTCTTTTGCAATCAATTACACAACTCTTCACTCTGTCATCACGTCGTCACAAAGAGGAGCGCCCCCAGCAGTGAACACTCTTACGTCACATCTGTCACATCTGTCATTGACATTACACAACAACACCACCACTTCCCCAAAGTAGAACCAAGAGAGAGTTTAAGACATGCTCTTAAACAGATGGAAGGTTACTGAGACCGACGGGACAAAGACAGGCCCAAAACTTTTGGGGGCAGAGGCCGAGTCCAGACCAAGATCAATCTACAGATCCAAAAGAAAAGAAAACATTGCTCAATAAAATAAAATCCCAGAGATTATGTGTGGTGTTATGGATCCAAGACAAGGCCAAGTCAAAATGGATCCAGGACCAAGATAAGACTACGTACTTAAAATTAGGACTGGATACTTTCAATACTCTTAGGATGTCACGCATAATAACAGTGCTACAGATCTGCACAGCTTTCACAACCAAATATTTAATTCATACCTGTTTGAGCAATCATGTACTCTCCTCTCTGGCGCAGAGTTTCTGAGGCCTCAGAACGCTCGGCTCCAAGACGAAGCCCCGCCTCTTCCTACATCCAGTCTGCTCTCATTCATTTATCCAGCTCTGTTTCCACTGATAGCTCAGACATTTTTGACCAAGACCAGCGCACAGATCCAAAAGAAATGAAAAAAGTTGCTCAATAAAATAAAATAAAAATACTATAAAGAGTCCAGTGACCATGTGTTGTGTTCTGGGTCAGAGGCAAGACCAAGTCAAAATGGGTTTGAGACCAAGACAAAACAAAGAACTTAAAATGGTGGTTTTAAAACTGGTCGAGTTTCATGTGGGTGTAAATCACAAAACAGCATCGTAATTATCTGGATGTACATTGTCACAGAACGACTGCAGTGAACAATCAGAAGATATAAAATGTGTCAGAATCTCCATCTCTGGGACTAAACTTATTAATTTAATCTAATATTTAACTATGGGACTAAACCAGTGAGGCCTAACTGGTGGGTCAGGACCCCAGAGTGTGTCGTGAGGAGGTTGAATATAGTTTTAGTGATGTGAAATAATGAAACAGGTTTTAAGAAACATGTGTGTCATAAAAGTGGTAACGAGGGCTGCACGATGTGGAAAAAACACGCAATATTCCATAACTATGTTGAAAACTGTGATAACAATATTTCTGCAAGATTTTAAAATAGGGCCTACTTTTCTGACAAAGTTAAATTCTCTTAAAACAGACCTAGACCTACTTTAGACCTAGTTTGGCCCTGGTTTACACCTAGTTTAGTCCTGGTAAATTAACTTAAAACTAAACTGTGAGTCCCTATATTCACAAGTCAAAACCGCATTAAAATCAAAACATAATCCAGACTAAACCAGGAATAAAACACAGTTAATCTGTAAGGAAATTGCCAGTAAACCTTTAGTCATTTAGTCACAACACATTTTCTTTTAAGGCTCTGGTGGAAAATCATTCTTCAATGTAAATCTATTTAGATTCTTGCGTTTACTGAAATTGCGATAACAATAATTTCGTGATATATTGTGCAGCCCTAGTGGTAACACAAGTCAAGTATTCATGTAACTTCCATCTCGTGTAGCACTGTTCTTAATGGATTTAAACGTCTGTCGCTCATCCACACACCTGCAGCTTGTCCTGTGCAGCTGGACTGAAACCCTGAGCACCAGACCAGAAAAACTACATTTGACTAACAAATGATACTTAACTTATTCAAACTACTTCCTGTTTACTGCAGACAAAGGACTTTACAGATATCACTAACGTCTGTTATCAGAGAATTGACTTTACAGGAACACTGAGGTCTTTCTGGTCTCCTGTAGACTCCGTTTCTGTTTCAAAACCTCATCTTTCAGCCAGAGACCTGACACTGTTACGGAGCCTAACTATGGGCCTGAGGCGGGGACACCCTGAGGACAGAGGCCTGTAAATCTCAGGGCTGACACAGTGACACACACCGTCCTCACTGAGAGACAGCAGGAGACAGGCTAACCACTCTGCCACAGTAACATGGGGAAGACACTGCACTCAGAGACAAAACCAGGTCTAAACTTCTCTCAGTGGAAGTGTCTGTTTCATACGAGAAACCAGGAGTAAACTAGGTCTAAACCAGGTCTAAACCAGGTCTAAACCAGGTCTAAACAAGGACTAAACCAGGACTAAACCAGGTCTAAACCAGGTCTAAACCAGGTCTAAACCAGGTCTAAACCAGGTCTAAACCAGGACTAAACCAGGACTAAACCAGGACTAAACCAGGACTAAACCAGGACTAAACCAGGACTAAACCAGGTCTAAACCAGGACTAAACCACGTCTAAACTTCTCTTAGTGGAAGTGTGTGTTCCTTATTTAGGAGAAAATGGGACTGAACCAGCTCTACCCCTAAACTAAGTCTAAACTAAGTCTAAACTAAGTCTAAACTAAGTCTAAACTAAGTCTAAACTAAGTCTAAACTAAGTCTAACCTTCTGTCAGTCCAAGTGTGTGTGTTCTATAGAAGAATCCAGGACTGAACTGACAGAGACCAGACACAGGCTAACCACTCTGCCACAGTAACACGAGGAGGACATGCAGACGTCACAGAGAGATCAGGGAGTCTAACCCACAACCTCCTGCTTAGACCTGTGACAGTGACAGAGGGATTTCCCAACAGCAGCTGAGTAAAAGTGAGTTAAATGTTTGTCAGAAGTTACTCAGCTTACACTGAACAAACCATTTCAAGGAGCTGCCATTCTTGTCTTTAAGTAAACAGGACTAAAGTAAACACTGGATTAGGAAAATATACCTAATCCTCACAGAATGGAAACACGCCCAGTTCGGAGGAGCAGACAGGGGCAGTGACAGGGTCCGCTCCAGTGAATACATAAGTTTAGAACAATTAACTTTAGCTTCTCCAACTTCAAAACTCTCAGTGCAACAGAAGAAACTAGGTCTAAACTCCTCTCAGTGAAAGTGTGGTTCCATAGAAGAAACCAGGTCAAAACCAGGTCAAAACCAGGTCAAAACCAGGTCAAAACCAGGTCAAAACCAGGTCAAAACCAGGTCAAAACCTCTCTCACTGAAACTGTGTGTGTCCAATAAAAGAAACCAGGACTAAACCAGGTCTAAACAAGGTGTAAAGAAGGTTTAAATCAGGTCCAAGCTTCTCTCAGTGCAAGTGTGTGTGTTTGAAAGAAGAAACCAGGTCCAAACCAAGACTGAACTAGGTATAAACTTCTCTTATTTTGTTCCTCATTTATACAACTCCAGAACTGAGCAGTCCCCAGAACTAGAAGTCGTAGTAGCTCCTCAGTGTGTCTCTGAACCAAAATATTCTCTTTGAATGTCTTAAAAGCTGAAACGTTTGTGTGTCATTCTGTGGAAAATCCGAGGTTATTTTTTTTTTTAAAGCATGTCCAGTGTTTACAAAAAACGTTTTCCAAAATGTTTCTGTCTCCTGTTCAAGTTAAAGTATTTAAAGTAAAGTTAAAGTATTTTTGTGACAGAAGACGTTTCCTCCCTGGGCTCAGGAGGAAACTACAGAAAAACTGCAGCGTGCCTCCAGAGCCCTGTCCTGACCTTCTCCTGGTCACAAACCTGTCATTTTCTATAAACTATGGCGAAAACTTGGATTAACTTCAAGTAATCTTTGAATTAAGTTTTATAGTAACGATAACTTTATTAAACATCGATTCTTCTGGGTTTCCTGTGGGACTAGATGTTATTTTATTTCTGCTCCTTGGGCTTAGACTGGTTTATGGTTTATTTCGTTAGCTTCAGAGGCGGCTAACAGACTAGCCGCGGAGCTAACGCCCACAGCCGGCTGTCGTGGGGCAAAACACGGCTTCACGGTGATGACATGTCGGTAAAAAGACAGGAAAAGGTTTTAACAAGTGTTTGCTCCCAGTGTGGAAGGCGTCAGCGGGTTACGTGAGAGTTAAAGCCGATAAACCCCACCTGGAGGCGGGCTAGCGCTCACCTGAATGTGCGACACCACCAGGCTCTTGTTCCCCTCTCCGTGGTACCTCCAGTCGCTCTCGTCCATTTTGTCCGGGTCCATGGCCCGAAGCCGGGTACAGGAGTGAGGCGAGGTCCCGCTGAAGGTCCCGGAGGAGGGGCGGGCGCAGACACGAAGGACAGCGGGGGAAAGAGGCTGACAGCGGAGAGACGCGCACCGAGTCACCGCCGCTGCTCCCGAGCCAGCACTGAGAACAACTTCTGCTTCTGCCACCGCTTCTTCAGCGGAGTCTGCGGGCAGCGCCGGAGGAGGAGAAGGCGGGCAGCGCCACCAACCGGCAGGGAAGGGAAGATGGGGAATTAAATAAAACAAGTAAAAAACTATTAAATAACTATATAACTATTAAATATTTACATTTTATTAATTAGTAAATTAATATAAAAAATACAAAAACAATACTGTTACAGATGTACTCGTATAGTCTTGAAAAAGGTTTTGTACATTGTATTTATTTTTCTTTTTTCGTAATTAGCAATTCAACAAACTTTTTAATTTATTTTTTATTTTTTTTACATATGCGTTTGCACTTTTTTATACCATTAATACTGATTCTGTGGGACCATTATTTATTTTATTATTTGACCCCCCCAAAGAATTACAAGAAAACTATCTCGTAAATACGAGAAAAACTATCTCGTAATTACGACTTATTTTCTCGTAATTACGAGATAGTTGTTGTTTTTTTTGGTGACTACTATGCGCTTCCGTAATGTACGGACTACTACTTAGAATAAAAATAATACAAAAATAAAAAAAAACACCGGTAAAAGGTAAAAAAATAAAAATAAATAATTAAACCTAAAGACGGACCAATTACTTACTAAAATAAGGTAAAATATCACTGTAAACATATAAAATGCAACACATAAATAAATATTAAAGATTCCAACCTTTCTTGCGTAAACGTGAGATTTATTTTCAGTCAGGCGGGGTTTGGGGCGTTCTGTTTGGGTCCTGATAGCGCAGCGGCGCCACTCTCCGCTGAAACAAAATCCTCTAAACTCCACAAACACAGACAATATTCACTAAACTACTGTTCTGGGATAGATTTGGATCCACTCCGGCTTCACCATGAACCTGGAGCTGCTCGGTGAGTCTCTGTCCGCGGGGTCTTATCACAGAAACCGCTGCAGCGTTGTACAGTTGTTATGGTTAGCATCGCTAGTTAGCATCAGATGCTAACAGCCAACAAAACGAGAAATTAAAAAGAAAATGTGAATGAATCTTTAAAGTTACAAAGTTAATCTGAGTCGAACCTACATTATAAGATATTCTCACTGTATTTGTGATTAGAAAAGATCTCTCTGGAAAACATTTGACTTTAATCTCAAATAGTAGCATGAGGCTAGCGTTAGCTTCGTTACACCTTGTTATGAGTGTAACAGTATTTATTTAGAACTAAATTCCGATGGGATTGTTATAAGATTTATTTTTAAAGGCGAATTCTTTGCGTTTTAAAATCAGGAATGGTGTTCCAATGGCTAAATAAATATTAAGTATATACATATAATGTTTAATATAAACACCGTTTGTTCGGCAGGACCCCAGACTCTCTGTAGAAGTTGTAGATGTTAGTTTAAATGTTTTCTGTTTGTTTTTGTATTATTACTATAAAATAGTGTTCGGTAAGTGTTTATGTTTTGTAGAAGCTGTAGACGTTAGTTTAAATGTTTCCTGTTTGTTTTTGCAGAGTCGTTCGGGCAGAATTATCCAGAGGTGAGTGCACTGAAACTAATACTTTAATATCAGTTTGTCTCTGCATACTGACAAAAACACAGAGAACAATAATGCATCACATCATCACTGCATCATTAATAATAATAATGATGTTTTTATTTTTATATTCTCAATCCTGCTTTAGCCTTGCTTTAGTCTTGCTTTAATCTTGGTTTAGGTCTTGTTTAGTCCCATGTTCAGTCCTGGTGCATGCTGCTTTCAGGTGCATGTCGGACAGTTCCAATGATTTTCTCAGAGGACGGAATGTATACGACTTGTGTGCATTCTCGTTCTTTTTGGTCTGATGGTAGAACCTGGAAATGTCATAACAAAGTTGTCGTATTATCTGTTTGTGACTTCTGCTTATGTTCCTCAGTCACGTTAGAGGTTTTTACCAGTATCTTAATGATAATGTTGGAGCGTATAGTTAACGTTAGCTCAGTATGAAGTCTGGTGTAGCACAGAACAGACATTTCCATATCATTGTCAAACTTCAAAAACTATAACCCTATGTTTTATTTTGGTTTGTGAAACTCTCCCAAAAAAATCTCAAACATTTTACCAGTCACAACTCGCTGTTAATTTTCACCAAAGACGAGTCACTGACGTCAGAACTCGGACAGTTTCTGTTGCTTCTACAATTCTGATTTACCCGACTCGATCAAACGACTTGGTGGGGTGTTCATGTGCTCTTTCACCTCGGTAACTGGTATATACAATAACGCCCAACAGCACTTGATTGCGCCATCTAACCTGGTTTTGTTCTAGTTTAGACTTGGCTCAGAACTAGTGTAATCTTCAGTCCTGGTTTAGTGTTTGTTTAGTTTTAACCTTCTTTTTCCAGAGCGCTGTATCTCTTCTCAAAATTAAACTGAATTGAACTTTTGTGAAAATGTAGATCCAAATATCGTTGTTCAAATCTTAATCGCATGTGTTCCCTCTCTGTGTATATCTTTGTAGGAAGCCGATGGCACCCTGGACTGCATCAGCATGGCCCTCACCTGCACCTTTAACCGCTGGGGCACCCTGCTGGCCGTGGGCTGTAACGACGGCCGCATCGTTATCTGGGACTTCCTCACCAGAGGCATCGCCAAAATCATCAGCGCTCACATCCACCCGGTCTGCTCTCTGTGGTACGCACTCCGCCTCTGCCTGCACCTGTGCTGTAGTCAAAGTTTATTACCTCTACCATGGATAGAGCATTTATCCCTGAACTAGAAGGTCCCTGGTTTGGTCTGGGCCTTATATCTGTGCCATTGTGAGATAGGGACAAGGTTACTGAGAGTTTATGACTAGTTACCTGCTATTTCATGTTAGGGTTTAGCAGGGTGAGGTCAATGCTAGAATAAATGCATTTTTTTGATACAGGAAAGAAGTGTAGCCCACAGATGAGAGAAGCCATCTTGGTTCTTTACCGCTGCGCCAAGGCCCTGCCCCCTTTGGAGTGAAAACATCTCTATTCACTCAGTGCCAGTGAATACAAATTGTCAAATCTCCTCTCATTCTGGATTTACAATACTAAACACTCCAGAAGCACGACAAACATGACCATTGAAGCTGACGGTTCTATTCCCACACTGCTGATGAAAGTTCAGGGTCAGTATTTGAAAAAACTTCCCTGTCCTGCCTCTGTCACAGGTGAACCACCCCACCCTGTGGACAAATTTTAGTACAACCATATACTAACTTTCACGTCTTTCAGGACAAACACAATCTCAGTAAAATGTTGGCCGACTTAAATGAGTTTAGTGTTAATTTAGGTCTGGACTGAAACGACATCAACATTTATATTAAAAAGATCAGAGTCCTAACAGCAGAACGCTTAAGAGCTAACATGAAACATTATTACATTATATACATTAACAGTGACATCTGATATACAGCGTGATACTGTAAACTGTGGGGTCCGTTCAGGCAAGAAACAGAGAGAACGGGAAGGATGAAGTCACAAATCTCTTCCTTTGGTTTCATTTTGGTCTATGAGCAAGCAAAGAAAATCACAAATTGTGTTTTTCTTTTATTATTGGAAGTATAGATTGAACGTAGCAGCACTTGGCCTGACATCACCAACCTCTCTCCTGCTTTCTCCTGGTTTGTTTTCACCCAAAAGGGGGCGGTAACGTTCTGGCAACAAAGAAGTGACGTATGGCTGCTCTCATCATCTCTCCTCATTATCAGCCATCATTGTTCTGCAGAATCCCTTAACAATAACAGTCCTGAAGGCTATTATTGTTGTAGTAATTAGAAATGAAGGCAGAAGATGTAGATTTGTGCTGCTGTGTGTTTCCAGCTGGAGCAGAGACGGACACAAACTGGTGAGCGCCTCCACAGACAACATCGTCTCTCAGTGGGACGTCCTGACGGGGGACTGCGACCAGAGGTTCCGCTTCCCGTCGCCCATCCTCAAACTGCAGTGCCATCCGCGGGACATGTGAGTACAACTACTACTGCAGTTACTACTACTGCAGTACACGCTGTTTAACCTTAACTCAAACTGCAGTAACGTCCACGAGATATCAGTCGAGACTAATTAGGAAGTGCTTATCTGAAAAGGGGCAGGGTTTATGCCCTGCTCTGTCTCTGTGATTGTTTGTTTCAGTCAATCATCTTTATCATCCCTGAAGAGTAAATTTGATGTGCAGTGGGCAGTGCAAACATTAAAGACATTTAAAACGCAGTGAGGCACAGTGGAAAACAACTTGACTGAAAGACCTTTAAAGGAAGAGATATACAGTGACGCCTGAAATTATTCATACCCCTGGCAAATTCTGACTTGAAGTTACTTTCATTCAACCAATATGCCACTTTTTGATCAAATGTAAAAAAAAAAAAACAAAGCTGAGAAATATTTTTTTCCACATACCTCTTGTATATCATCTTATTATCTTTTGGGAGAAGCCTGTGTTATTTGTGGTCACTGTAAATAAGATAAAAGTAATTAAAAGACCATTCATAAACACAGTCAACACCAAAGTTAAAAGTCAAATTAAAGTGCATTATAACCCAATGCAGCCAAATCAAGAATTGTGCTCTTTGCAAATTATTTCACTGGCCTCTGTTCCTAATTTAAACAAATGGCTCTTGTTGTGGACACCACAAAGGTTTGTTTTTCTCAGTCGTCAAAGAAAGTACAGTCTTTGCCTGCCTTTTTTGCAAATTTAAGATGTGTTAAGATTCAGTTTTTTGTCAATACAAGTCCCCAGATGTTTGTAGGTCTCAACCATCTCCACAGCCCGTGACTGTTGTTGGTAGAGGAGGCTGGCAACCTTTCCTAAAATCAATGGCCATGTCCTTAGTTTTTTTTTTTTTATCGTTGAGCCTCAGGAAACGGCTGTCACAGCACTCCATGAAGTCTGTGACAAGATTTAGTTTAATGTGTGTGTTGTGTTTTTAGGGACAAGGTTCTGGTGTGTCCGATGAAGTCCGCCCCAGTTCTGCTGACGCTGTCCGACTCCAAACACGTGGTCCTCCCGGTGGACGACGACTCGGACCTGAACGTGGTGGCGGCGTTCGACCGGAGAGGAGAGTACATCTACACTGGGAACGCCAAAGGGAAGGTCAGTGGAGGAGGAGCAGAGAGAAGAAGGAGAGGAGGAGGCGCAGAGAGGAGCAGAGCTGGAGATGGTTCTCTTTCATGACAAAGATGGACAGGATTAGTTCATGAGTCCATCAGAGGGACATGTGAGAGATTCTGGGACATAAGAGGGACAGAGAATATGTGGCTAGAAGGAACTCCCAGGAAACAGGCTTAGGTCATTTTCACAGCTGATAGTCCGGTAGACTCAGTTTGATTGGGGACTAAAGCTGGTGTGGTTCGCTTTCACACTGCACTTCAGCAAACAAACCAAACCCTTTGAGTAAGGTATTTACTCCCTCACCTGTGGGGGCGCTGCATCGAGATTTACTGAAGGAGAGGACAGGTGAGACAGTGAACAGGAAACCCCGCTCAGCTATCATCTACCTGAAGAAAATGTTTGTTTCTGTCACATGATGTAAAGAAAAGAGCAATATCAGATTCAAGTGGAGTTGGGATTTCTGTTTTGTCTTTTACAAATGTGTCAGACATATAATTGCAACAGTAAGCAGCAGACCATGGAGAATGTTGTTTTAAACCAGACGACGAGGTGGACGCAGGGCAGAGAGGCAGACAGCTACATGTCCCTGTTGTTTACGTTATAACCACATTTACATTCAGTCTGTTACTGGTAGAATACATTAATCACAATATAAGCTTTAAGCGCCACTGCTCTACTGTGCTCCATGTTCCCACTAATCAGCTTGAAAACCTTGTTGATTTTATGAGTGGTCACATTTCTGTCAGGGTTTACACCTCGTCCCCTCAGACTGGAGGTGGATTAAAGCGGCTGGTGTGAATGCATCCTTAGAGGAAGACCAGAGAGCAGATTTATGAAGTTAGTTAGTGTGAGAGAGCGGGATGCAGAGGATTCTTCCTGACTGTCTCTGGTCTTTGTTCTTCAGATCCTGGTGTTAAAGACAAACACTCAGGAGCTGGTGGCCTCCTTCAGAGTGACGACAGGAACCAGCAACACCACAGCCATTAAATCCATCGAGTTTGCACGGAAAGGAAGGTCTGACTACTACTACTACTACTACTACTACTACTGCTACTACTACTACTACTACTACTGCTACTACTACTACTACTATTCTAAATGTAGTGAATGCTGTAGTAAATGCTTGTTGTCCTGGTTTTGTTGCAGTTGTTTCCTGATAAACACAGCCGACCGTATCATCAGAGTCTACGACGGCAGAGAGATCCTGACCTGTGGGAAAGACGGAGAACCGGAGCCCATGCAGAAACTTCAGGACCTCGTTAACAGGTTCGGCGTTGTTTTACAAAACAAATACTGCCGAAGCTTCAGGACTTTGTTAACAGGTTCAGAAGCATATTAGAAAACAAATACTGCTTTAGTTCTCTTTACTCTTATATACTTGCATCCAGTGAAGAGCCCAGTGCCACAAGCCACCAAGCTGCTGACTTAAAGTGCATATGACAGGTTGAACTATAGCATAGGTACAATAGTATACAATATTATTTATGATTTCGGTGAAAATTTGTTTTTAATAGGCTCTAGTTTGGAGTTAGGACATGGTTTTGTGAGAAATTTTACTTCAGTGTTGAAGTGAGCTGTGATGTCACAAGAGAAGGCAAACTGTCCCGATCCAAGTCCATCTCTAAACTCGGGCTAAAGTTCTGTTTCTCCCTCCGTCTATGCAAGACCCGGTAAGGCGCAGTTTCCAGAGAGAAAGCTCAAATTTTGACTTTTTCTGTATAATACTGACAAATGGCACTGTAAAACATCCATTAACCCTTTGCACAGGTATCAACAAAGCAGATTAATTATGAATTTGAAAAAAACAAACAAACTCATATGCACTTTAAAAAGGTGTTCATGGCTCTTACAGCCATCGTTATTTTCAGGTCTGTAGACTTTTATGGACTGCTGTAGTCCTGCCTCATACCTGGTTTATCCCAGTTTAGTTTGGGTTTAAGGCCCTTTTTCTATCCCAGTTAGGCCCAGTCTAGTTCTGGTTTCCTTTTAGTTCTTTCTTTTGGCTGCTCCCTTTCGTTAGGGGGTTTGGAAGGTTTTTAAGTCAGATGCCCTTCCTGCTGCAACCGACCACATACTGTGACTGGAGTAGGCCATGTGGGTGAAGTGTCTTGCCCAAGGACACAAAGACAGTATTCGCTTCGGGCGAGGTTCAAACCACCGACCCTCAGGTGGTGGGCAAACGCTTAACCCAGTGCTTCACTGTCGCCCGTTTCCTGCTCAGTAGTAGTTGTACAGATGACCTGAGGTGGCCTGAGGTGGCCTGAGGTGACCTGAGGTGGCCTGAGGTGGCCTGAGGTGATCTGAGGTGATCTGAGGTGACCTGAGGTGGCCTGAGGTGATCTGAGGTGATCTGAGGTGACCTGAGGTGACCTGAGGTGGCCTGAGGTGGCCTGAGGTGACCTGAGGTGACCTGAGGTGACCTGAGGGGGCCTGAGGTGACCTGAGGGGACCTGAGGTGACCTGAGGTGGCCTGAGGTGACCTGAGGTGATCTGAGGTGATCTGAGGTGATCTGAGGTGACCTGAGGTGGCCTGAGGTGACCTGAGGTGACCTGAGGTGACCTGAGGTGACCTGAGGTGACCTGAGGTGACCTGAGGTGATCTGAGGTGATCTGAGGTGACCTGAGGTGATCTGAGGTGGCCTGAGGGGACCTGAGGTGACCTGAGGTGGCCTGAGGTGGCCTGAGGTGACCTGAGGTGGCCTGAGGTGGCCTGAGCTGACCTGAGGTGGCCTGAGGTGGCCTGAGGTGGCCTGAGGTGACCTGAGGTGGCCTGAGGTGATCTGAGGTGGCCTGAGGTGACCTGAGGTGATCTGAGGTGACCTGAGGTGGCCTGAGGTGGCCTGAGGTGACCTGAGGTGATCTGAGGTGACCTGAGGTGGCCTGAGGTGACCTGAGGTGACCTGAGGTGACCTGAGGTGGCCTGAGGTGACCTGAGGTGGCCTGAGGTGGCCTGAGGTGACCTGAGGTGACCTGAGGTGGCCTGAGGTGACCTGAGGTGACCTGAGGTGGCCTGAGGTGGCCTGAGGTGACCTGAGGTGACCTGAGGTGGCCTGCGGTGGCCTGAGGTGGCCTGCGGTGGCCTGAGGTGACCTGAGGGTCTTGTGTTTGCAGAACGCCCTGGAAGCGCTGCTGTTTCTCCGGGGACGGCGAGTACATCGTGGCTGGTTCGGCCCGACAGCACGCGCTCTACATCTGGGAGAAGAGCATTGGGAACCTGGTCAAAATCCTGCACGGAACCCGGGGGGAGCTGCTGCTGGACGTGGCTGTAAGGAACATGTAACGTACAGTAACAGGCCTGGGTCTTCTCTGCCCTCACCTCTGCCTCTGTGAACAGTTCTAGATGTTAGGTTTCATATTTGTAGCCGCAGCTGAGTTTCTTTAGGATACATGGTTTATTAAAACTAACCTGTGTGATCTCTCTACAGTGGCACCCGGTCCGTCCCATCATCGCCTCCATCTCCAGTGGAGTGGTGTCCATCTGGGCCCAGAACCAAGTGGTCAGTACTTTCCTGGTCTGGAGTATGATATAAGAACTGAGATACTGACCACTTTAGATTTATTTAAACTAAGTTGGAATGATGAGTGTTGCTCTAAGGTATTTGTGTAACTGGTCTGAGTTTAAGTAAAATGCTAAGAGTCTGGACCAGTCTTTGTTGTAACATCTGTAACATCTGTAACATCTGTAACATCTGTAACATCTGTAACATCTGTGGTGTTGTGTAGGAAAACTGGAGCGCCTTTGCCCCGGATTTTAAAGAGCTGGATGAGAACGTGGAGTACGAGGAGCGAGAGTCTGAGTTCGACATCGAGGACGAGGACAAGAGTGAACCAGAGCAGACCGGTACGGCTTCACCTCCTCACAGGGAACGGTGTCTGTCTGTGTGACGACGAAGTATTTTGCTCTAACAGTGAGTTCTTGTTGGTTTTTGTTCAGGGGCAGACGCCGCGGAGGACGAGGAGGTGGACGTCACCTCAGTGGATCCCATCGTGGCCTTCTGCAGCAGGTCAGACACAATAACACTGTCTTTATTTAGTTTATATAGGTTTATATTCACAGGGGTGGACTCAGTACTCAGAATCTGTACTCAAGTACAGTACTGCTACTGCGAATGAGCATTAAGCCAGGTTCACACTGAATGTGTTGCGTGTGCAGTACGTCTCTGGTGCGGTTTTCTGACGGACCCCACTTCACAGCGAGTGCGTTGTGTGTGTGGGACGTCTCAGACCAGATCCAGCTGAGAGAGCACGAGTTCACAGGAGAGGAACGAGTTTATGCTGGAAGTTCTGAGTTCATGTGATAATAACCATGTTTACAGAGAACTGCTGGTAAAAAGCAACGTTTACCTCTGACCATGATCTCTTGTTTATTTAGAGATTATTTGGAAATTTAACTACGGTTGAAGCCCAAAAGTCCCAGAAATATAAACTTCAACCCTGGATAAGGACGCTATGTATATAAATACTTTCATTTTACTTAAGTTTCATTGCTGTCTGATGTCGTCTGTGACCTGTGTCCTCAGTTAAGACGTAATGTTTACAGCGATGTGAGCGAGAGGCTGCACAGTGTTTTATTTTGAGATTTACTGGATCCTCTTCTTCCTCTCCTGTCTGGCTCTGCTCTGTTCAACTTTACACCTGACGGATCCAGATCTGATGGAGCAGCGGACACAGAGACGCACTGCTGCTCAGCCGCTGTGAACTCACAGTGACTTGTATTGCATCTATTTCTTGCGGGAGTCGTACGGGACACGCAACAGACTCATTGTGAATTGGGCTTTACTCAACTAGAAGTAAAAGTAAAACAGTAATTATTTTAAAGTTTACACAGAGTTTTAGAAATACCAGGGCCATCGTGTTAGATTGAGGCCAAGTTTAGTCCTGTGTTAGTCCTGGTTTAGACCTGGTTTAGACCTGGTTTAGACCTGGTTTCAGAAAGTATTTTTTTATTAGCAGCTAATTCAGAGCTTGCAGTTAAACGGTGCTGCACGAAACATTTCTCAGCTGTATTGTTATAAAAGCAACTTACAACAGAAGTTTAGACGTCCTGACAAAAGTTCCTGTAGCCTGTCCTGTTTTCTGGAGCCTCAGCCCAGTGTAATGAGACGGACTGTGCAGATATGTACACAAACACAAAAGTTAATGTCCAGACTGTGGGACTTCTGCTCTGGTCTGTGCAGAGAAGCCTGTGTTTAAAATGTCAGAGATAAATCTGTAGCGAAAAGCTGTGACATTATTTTACCCGCTGTATTTGTCTCCTGCAGTGACGAGGAGCTGGAGGACTCCCGGGCCCTCCTGTACCTGCCCATCGCTCCGGAGGTGGAGGACCCAGAGGAGAACCCCTACGGCCCCCCGCCTGAGACCCAGACCCAGGGAGGGGCCCCAGAGGACGGAGCGGGCGGAGACAAGAAACAGAAACAGACCAGCAGCGAGGCCCCGGCCAAAAAGAAGGCCCGGACTACGACCATAGAGCTGCAGGGAGTGCCCAGCGACGGTCAGTGGTACTCCTTACAGTCAAGAACAAGACTGGGATCTAAACCAGGTCTAAACCAGGGCAAGAACTGGACTAAACCAGGTCTAAACCAGGGCAAGAACTGGACTAAACCAGGTCTAAGCCAGCACATAACCAGGACTAGTTAGACCTGGTATTCATATAAAATTTAAGGCAAAACCAGAGCAGGACTAAGACATGAAGCTAAATCAGAGGCCAAACCTGGACTCAAACCAGGGATCTTCTAGTTCAGGGGTAAATGCTGTAAAGCCCTTATCGGTCACACTGGGAAAGAAGCCACTAAAATGAATTACTTTTTTTCTTTACTGACCCCTGGTGGGTGGAGTTAGTATCTTTGGCCCAATCTCACAATGGAACAGAATTCTTATTTACCGGTCTACCTGTTTCTCCAGAGATGCGCCCCCTGCTGGACTCCTCCTGTACTCACCTGTATATTGTTTGTGTGTGTTTCTCCAGAAGTGCACCCCCTGCTGGGTGTTAAAGGCGACAGTAAGTCCAAGAAGAAGACGGCGGGGCGGCCCAAAGGCTCCAAAGGTAAAGAGAAAGACTTGTGTGTGCGGTCGAAGCCGTTCAGAGACAGAGCCGTGTTCCCCCTGGACGCTCTGGGGGGCGCCGCACCGGGGGGACCCCACATCGGAGCGGGGCCCCTGGGAGGAGCAGGGCTGAAGGGCAGGGCAGAGGGCCTGGCGCCAGGTAAGAACTGGACTGAGAGAGTGGAGCTAGAGCTTCTCCTCCCCACCTCCACCTGCTCCCACCTCCTCCACCTCCTGCCGCTGCTGCTGCTGCTGTGAGACCTCTGCCCTCAGTCTGGAGACACGGAGCTGTCAGTCTGTCTGCTGCACGATCATTCCCTGCTCTGCCTACCTTGGTATGGTTCAGTGTAGTGTGGGTTAGAAGTAGAGGTCAACCGATGTGGGGTTTTCTGTGGCTGATGCCGATACCGTCCATCTTTCTTCAGTCTAAGCAGAGACGCCCAGACCTCTCTTTCCCAGACACTTCCTCCAGCTCTCCTGGAGGAACACCAAGGCGTTCCCAGGTCAGCTGAGAGACATAGTCCCTTCATCCTGTCCTAGGACTTCCCCGGGGCCTCCTCCCATGGGAAATGAACACTTCCCCAGGGAGGCATCCAGGAGGCTCTGGAACAGATGCCCCAGCCTCAGCTGCTCCTCTTGATGTGGAGGAGCAGCGGCTCTACTCTGAGCTCCTCCCGGGTGACAGAGCTCCTCACCCTCTCTGTAAGGGAGCGCCCTGCAGAGGAAACTCATTTCAGCCGCTTGTATCCAGGATCTTGTCCTTTAGTCCTGACCCAGAGCTTTTGACCATAGGTGAGAGGAGGAACGTAGGTGAGAGGAGGAACATAGGTGAGAGGAGGAACATAGGTTGATGGTAAATCCAGAGCTTTGCCTTTGGGCTCAGCTCCTTCTTCTCCACCACAGAGCGATACGACGAGTGCATTCCTGCAAACGCTGCAGTGATCTCCTGTCAGTCTCGGCTCCATCCTTCCCTCACTGAGAACAACACCTGAGATACTTAAACTCCTCCTGAGGCAGGACTCTCCTCCCACCTGGAGAGGGCGCCACCCTGGCCTGGGACTTGGAGGAGCTGATTCTCATCCCAGCCGCTTCACACTCGGCTGCAAACCGCCCCAGTACACACTGAAGGTCCTGGTTCCATGAAGCCAACAGAACAACATCATCTGCAAAAAGCAGAGATGAAATCCTGTGGTCCCCAAACCTGACTCCCTCCGGCCCCAGTAGAGGGTGTTCCTCCTGAATCCGAGGTTTGACCATCAGCCGAATTCTCCTCCAGGAGTGAGAGGTGTGATCCCCCTGTAGTTGGAACCCTCCGGTCCCCCTTCATGAAAAGAGGGACCACCCCGGTCTCAGTCCAGACGCACCGTCCCCAACTGCCACCCACTCCCGGTGCCTGACCACCAAGGAGCTTTTTGACCACCTCAGTGACTTCAGTTTAAGACGTGTCGGTGGGATCAAGGAGATCCTGGAAGTATTCCTTCCACCCCCCGACAACATCCCCAGGTCACAGCTCCACCTCCGCTGTAAACAGTGTTGGTGAAGCCCCGCCCCCCTCCTGAGGCGCCAGACGGTTTGCCAGAACCGAGGCCGACGGATAGTCCTCCTTCATGGGCTCCCCGAAACTCCTATAAGCCCACTCCAGTCCTGACCCTCACTGCGGGCAACTTCAGAGTTCAACCCAACTCAGAGCTCCGACAGTGTGAAAGCGAGCCGACGATCTCTGGTCCGTAACGCTCAAAACCTGCATTAAAGAGCAAGAATCGGCCGATTGCCAATTTGCTAAAAATTGCAACAATCGTCCCGTCCACCTCTGTTGTTCAGAAGCATCACATGACCGCTGTGACCTTATCCAGAGAGCACCACGCGTCAGGGGGCGTGGTCAGGTTTACACAGGTAAACAGCTGGACCACACCTGGGAGAATCAGCTGAGGTCATGTGACGCTTCTGAGAGCGACTGGAGAGGACAGGAGACACGTCGAGGTAATGAGCGACATCTCCTTATTGTTCTGTGTCTGAACAGAAAGAATCAGAATCTTTAAGAAGACAAGACATAATGAATTTTCTAAATCTAGCCTAGAACGCAGCTTTAGAAACAGTGTGTACATTAAATTGGGATTTAAATGTTCAGATTAAATGGCGACGGTGCACCCAGACAAGGACAAAAACACCGCTTTTCTACACAGATTTGATTCTTCAGGTTTTTAATCTGTCTCCAGACTGACAGAGGCCATGAGTGGAGCTGGATTTGGCTTTGTGTCCTGCTTGGCCTCTGCCCTGTGCCCCTGACCTCTGCTAATCATGTGACGTGGTCATGTGACACACCTGCCTGCCGCCCTCTGTGTTCTGTGTTGTGTTTGTGGACCGGTGATGTTTCAGAGAGCTCTTTTTAAAGAATCAGAATATTACTGTGGTGCTTTTTTTAGACTCAAATAATGACCTCATTCAGAAAACCACAGTTAAATAATGGTTTTATTCTTTAAAAGGAAACTCTGAGTGCATCCACCAATCAGGGGCCAGCTGCTGAGTAACACTGGCAGCTGATTGGTCGGTTACTGTTCTCAGATTCTGGTGCAGGTGTTCTCAACTGGTGGGTGGGGGCCCTAAACTGGGTCTTGGGGAAACTCCTGTGTGGAACAAAGCTGTGTTCTTCATGAGGACAGATGTGTTTTTCAATGTTGTACTTGTCAAAACTATATTTTTAGATCAGTACTTTGTAAAAAAAACGACTCGCTTTTTTTCTTTTCTTTTTTTTTGCGGGTTGGATGCAAATTAAGCAACAAATTCTTTCAGCAGTGGTTTTACAAAAATCTTAAAGTCACCCACTCGAATGTGCGTGTCCTTATTAAGTTTTTAAAGCTAAGTCTGCTGTTTATTTGGGCTGTGTACAACATCTCCACAGTAAACGCTGTCACCACTGAAATTTGATTCATTTTGAGATTTTTAATGCAAAACTGGAGTCATTTCACCTGTGTTAGACTTTTTTTTTTTTTTAAACAATGAGTTTAAGAGAGTAATGTTGACATTTATTAGTGTAAAATGTACAGATTATTGTTCTTTTGGCGGCAATCCTGGCATTAATTTTTATTTTAAGTGGCATTAAAAAGTTCTTAAATTTGATGAGAGTGTCCCAGATAAAGGTCATTTATGTCGCACTAGTTTATCCATATTTATAGCTTGACTCTTTAAGAATAAATAGTCTGGGAATAAAGTGGAGCCCTGAGATGAGAGCGGTTTAATATCAGTGGCTGTTTCATCAGAGCGCCCCCTACTGGATGGTGATGGTCTAATGTTTTTGTTGTGTTTTCTGTAGGGAGTCTGGTGTCGCAGGCCTACAAGCAGCACGACCTCGGAGGCATGGACTGAAGCCTGAGCTGGACCAGGATTATGGACTCAAACAGGGGGAGGGACTTTTGGGTAAAGAGCTGCAGAGAGAGGAGGTGCAGAGGAGGTGCAGAGGAGGTGCAGAGGAGGAGCAGAGGAGGCTGAGAGGACAGGTGCAGATGTGTAAAATACTTGTTTTTTGTTGTAGTGTTGTGTTTTTTTATTAAAACTCATGTATTTCTAAATAAACTGCTTCAGTGTGACTCTGTATCAGGATTTTACCGCTGTGTTATCTGCAGTAATAACATCTGTAAAAGGTGTTCAGATTTTATTCACTGAGGGCCACATCCTGATAAATACGACAGGTAGACGACGAGGAGGAGGAGGAGGAGGAAGGCCTAGAGATGGATTTCTTTAAAAAAAAAAAAGTCCCTTCAGCTGCTCCTTTTCCTTCAGGAGTCTCCACACTGAGTCGTTCATGAGGCGACCACTCATTTATCTGGGCTTGGGACGAAGTACGGCTGCATTTTATTTTTGCCTTAATGCCAGGTCCGTCTCACCCAAACGTCCTGGAGCTTCTGAAATCTAAAATAACTGGTTTATACCTGTAAATATGTAGAACTGGGGGCACGGTGGCAGAGTGGTTAGTGCTCTCGCCTCCCAGCAATGAGGTCGTGGGTTTGATCCTCGGCCGACATAAACTCTGTGGGTGGAGTCTCAGGCCCTCCCTGTGTTACTGTGGGTTCACACACATGCATGTGTTGGTGAACTGGTGACTCTGACTGTCCCCCTAGTGAATGAATGTGAGAGTGAATGGTTCTGTGTCAGCTCTGGGACTCACTGGCCCCGGTCCAGGCTGTACCCCGCCTAAGGCCCGATGTTACAGGCAAAGGAATAAGGAGGAAGATGAATGAATGAATTACTGCTGTGTGAATATTTAGAGTAAGAACAGAGACAGAAACCCTGTCACTGCAGTGCCACCAGGGGGCAGCAGCTGCAGAGAGGACACTGACAGGAGAAGAGGTCAAAGACATCCAGGCTGCACACGTTGGCAGAGTGGTTAGCATTCACCTCACAGGAAGAAGGTCCCGGGTTTGATTCCCGGACAGCGTGGGTCTTTTCTGTGGAGTTCTCATCTTCTCTGAGTCCATCAGCCTCAAACAGACAGTAATCCTCCAGCTGGGTCCTGACCTGGCTCAGACCTGGTCCTGACCTGGTCCTGGCTCAGACCTGGTCCTGGCTCAGACCTGGTCCTGACCTGGGTCCTGGCTCAGACCTGGTCCTGACCTGGGTCCTGGCTCAGACCTGGTCCTGGCTCAGACCTGGTCCTGACCTGGGTCCTGGCTCAGACCTGGTCCTGGCTCAGACCTGGTCCTGGCTCAGACCTGGTCCTGACCTGGTCCTGGCTCAGACCTGGTCCTGGCTCAGACCTGGTCCTGACCTGGGTCCTGGCTCAGACCTGGTCCTGGCTCAGACCTGGCTCAGACCTGGTCCTGGCTCAGACCTGGTCCTGGCTCAGACCTGGTCCTGGCTCAGACCTGGTCCTGACCTCAAAGAGCGTCACCAAAAGTTTGGATGATACCTGGTTTAGACCTGGTTCATCCAGTTGAATATAAGTTAGATATTTTGAGCGTGGTGGTAAAAAAGTAGTAGTAGTAGCAGTAGTAGTAGTAGCAGTAGTAGTAGTAGTAGTAATAGTAGTAGTAGAGTTTACACATAAAACTTGAATTAAATAATTTTGTTGTACTTTTTTACTTCTTGCCTGGTGATATTTTGCAGTAGAAGTACTTTTACCGAGTACGTCATGTACAGTTCATATTTGCAGATACAGGGAACACATCATCATAACTCCCTGACCTTTGACCTCTGATGTGAATAAACTCGGTTCTTTTCTGTAAAGTTCGCCTCAGTTCGGCCGTGAACCTGCGCGAGCACACGCCCCCCGCGCACTTCCGCTTTTCACAATAAAACCTCTGTTTAACTGAAGTGGGTGAACTTGTTTTTTACAGTTTGCCTGAGTTATTGTTTTTTTTTTTTTGGTAACATGTTCTTATTTTACACAAACCTCCTGTCAAACTGTGTCCTGTCCCGGGACAGCAGCTCTGTGTTGTTTATGTTCCTGTCAGATAAATACATTTAAACTCAGACTCACAGAGTGCAGTTGTTTTCCTGTGGACTCTGCAGACTCCAGGTTCAGCTGCGGGACAGAGTCTGGGACACACAGCTAAAGGCTAAAGCATTTCATTATAAAAGTGTACAATACAATTGCATTTGAACAGCTTTCAGAAAATGAGCTAATGTTAAAAGCATTAAAAAGATAAATATTTAATTTATGTTAAAATTGTTGTAAGTTAAAATGTTACCATAAAAGCAGTTAAATGTAGTGTGTAGTGTGATTGGAGCACACAGATTTTTTTATCTGCTGTGAATGCATTTTCTTTATTAAATGGACTTAAATGGATTCAGTCAAATAACTGGCTCAGTGTGGCTGTTTAAAACTTTTAGACCTCGCCGCTACAGAGTCCATCCTGAGGTTCCACTGTGTCCTGTACTGCTCCCACTTCACCACAGCTCAGAGGAACTTTCTCTACTTTTTACTCCACCGTTCAAAGCATACAGTATTTAGAGTTTTGGTTTAAAAACCTTGCTTCATTTCTGAGAGAAATAGTTATTTTTTTAATCATAAGTACATTTAAAAGTGAGTATAGACCTTTATCTGGTGTTAGTCCTGGTTTAGTCCTGGTTAATCTTAGTCAGGACCTGGTTTGTGGCCCAGGACCAGACTCTGACAGCTGTGGGACAGCCCAGACCAGTTTCTCAGACCAAAGATCAGGTTCTGCAGCCCCACCTTCAACGAGCGTCCAACAAAGCGTGGGACGGTCTTCTTTAGGCTTTTCCCTCCCAGAGACCCCACAGCAACAACTCTCTCTCCATTTATCTGGGCTTGGGACTGATCTGTGTGACGCTCTGTGGCTGGAGTTAACTTTACCTGCATCCTTTTAGTCTCTGATACTTCCTTTTATTTTAGAACCAAGTCTGGGTTTAATCCTGGTCCAGTCCTTAGGCGAGTCCTGCACAGTTTAGTTTTTAAATCTCTGTGCTTTTATTGTGAAGTCGTTTGGCGGAAGCGCGGCGCGTGCTGTGCTCTCTGCGCTGCGTAAACTTTGCGCAGCGGAGACGCCACGTCGGCACAAACTGTGACGCTGGACGTGGCCGTGCGCAGTGAAGCTGCTGCTGCGCGCGTGGAGCCCGTGGACCGCGGTCACATCTCCCTCCGATCCCAGCGCTGCAGGAGGTTCTACTGAAGAACCAAGAAAAAAACAAAAAACAAAAACAAAAAAACAAAGGCGAAGGAAAGTGTCGCGGGTTCGAGTCCAGCGCGGAGCACGGAGCAACAATGGTGAAGGTAAGAACTCCACATCTGCAGAAAAACCACAAACTATCTCCAAAATCTGCGCCACCTCTGTAAAAACTCGCACTTCTGCTCAGTTTCACCTCCTTTTCTTAGGCCTGTTACTTTTTATCAGCCTGGTTTTCCTGCTCATCCGTGAAACTCACCAAAGGCTCTGATAAAACGGTTTTAAAAGCTTCTTATTAGATCCCGTTTCTATGCCGTTATGTGTTTTCTGAGTTAAAGCGCAGTGTTTGCTCTGTGCCTGAGGCTTCAGCTCCAAACATCCACAGAACCTGCTCAGAAGTTCCTGTGTTCTCTGTGGCGCACTTCTCTGGAGCTAAAGTCACATCCCTGCTCCAAACCTGCTCCAAACCTGTTCCAAACCTGCTCCAAACCTGCTCCAAACCTGTTCATGCTGGACCGTCCTGACTCCCGTGGCTCTGCTGGGGGCTGTGCTGCTCCAGTTTACTGTGTCCTGTCCACTCTGTCCCCGCCTGCGCAGAGAGGTCCGCTCTGTCCCCGCCTGCGCAGAGAGGTCCGCTCTGTCCCCGCCTGCGCAGAGAGGTCCGCTCTGTCCCCGCCTGCGCAGAGAGGTCCGCTCTGTCCCCGCCTGCGCAGAGAGGTCCGCTCTGTCCCCGTCTGCGCAGAGAGGTCCACTCTGTCCCCGTCTGCGCAGAGAGGTCCACTCTGTCCCCGTCTGCGCAGAGAGGTCCACTCTGTCTCCGCCTGCGCAGAGAGGTCCACTCTGTCTCCGCCTGCGCAGAGAGGTCCACTCTGTCTCCGCCTGCGCAGAGAGGTCCACTCTGTCCCCGGCTCGGTCTGATCTCTGCACAACACCGTGGTTTTCAGACTCTGCAGGTCTCTGAGTTTTAATAAAGGGGAGTAAACAGTGTAAAATAAAGTTCTCATGCTCGGATTTATTCTGAGACTGTGATGAGGTTAAAAAGTCTATTTTCTGCTTTTATTCATATTTCTTCCTCTGGAACAGCAGCGTTTCACAGCCTTTAAAAACATTATGGGACTAAAAGAGACCAGTTTTAACAAAGCAAAAGTGATTTTATTTTCATATTTTTAACTCTAACCCTTGTAAAGATGAATTATTTCCTGTTTACAGATGCAAAGTTTGTGCAGGGATTTCCCGCCCTAACACTGATTTAATCCATTTTTACTTTGCTCTGAAACTCAGCTTCTTCCTCTTAAAGCCCTAAGAGGCGGGGCTACACTCACTGTTATCCAATGGAATTATAAGGAATTATTTCCCACAATGCACTGAGAAAATGGTGGATCTGGTGGTGATGTTTTTGTTTGTGTGTTTAGCCTCTGACTGACAGAGTTACAGAGGAATGAACAGGATTTAACATTTCTGTATTGGAGCGGCAGCAGAGGGAAAATAAGATGATTTTAATGTGAGTCTAATGGGACTTAAAGGACTGAGAGGAAGAGAGAGAGGTTTTTATCTGGGACTGGAGAATATTTATTTTTTTCAGTTGTGACGCTGAAATTCTAAAATGTATTTATTAATGAACATCTTTGTCAAATATCATCGCCCTAACATAAGAAATGACAAGACGAGAGCAAAAATACATTTGAAAAACTTTAAAAGGAGCCAGGGGCTGAGACCAGCAGAGGGCAGAGTGTTGCGGTCTTTTGAACATAATTTAAAGTATAAAAGCTGTTCACTTTCCTTAAACTTTGTGTCTGATCCATTTTCCTCCAAAGTAAAACTCTCTGTGAGGACTGAGAGCAGACTGAGATGTTGAGGCGGGGCTTCAGTGAGAGAGGTGGAGCTTCGTGGTCTGTTTTTGATGAGGAACAATATTATAACACTTTAAAGTTCAGTTGGAGACAGATTTATGTAAAAGCTGTTAAAGGTTCCCCACAAAGAAGAGGACGCTCCCAGGACACAGAGCGTCCCGCAGAGCGTCCCGCAGAGCGTCCCGCAGAGCGTCCCACAGAGCGTCCCTCAGTGATGTCTCTGCTGGACAGGAGACACAAACACTCAGCTCTGTCTCATATGATCATAATAATGTCTCTGTGTGTCTCTGTGTGTCTCCTGCAGAACGTGAACAGTGTGGTGTCCGAGCCTCAGCCCTCCACCAGTCTGTGTCCGGAGGAGGAGGAGCCTGCAGCAGAACCAGAACCACAGGGTGAGCCCAAGACCGAGACTCAGACCAGACCGTTAGACTCGGACCTCTAGACTCGGACCTCTAGACTCGGACCTCTAGACTCGGACCGTTAGACTCGGACCGTTAGACTCGGACCGTTAGACTCGGACCTCTAGACTCGGACCTCTAGACTCGGACCGTTAGACTCGGACCGTTAGACTCGGACCGTTAGACTCGGACCGTTAGACTCGGACCTCTAGACTCGGACCTCTAGACTCGGACCGTTAGACTCGGACCGTTAGACTCGGACCTCTAGACTCGGACCTCTAGACTCAGACCGTTAGACTCGGACCGTTAGACTCGGACCGTTAGACTCGGACCGTTAGACTCGGACCTCTAGACTCGGACCTCTAGACTCGGACCTTTAGACTCGGACCTCTAGACTCGGACCGTTAGACTCGGACCTCTAGACTCGGACCGTTAGACTCGGACCGTTAGACTCGGACCGTTAGACTCGGACCGTTAGACTCGGACCTCTAGACTCGGACCTTTAGACTCGGACCGTTAGACTCGGACCGTTAGACTCGGACCGTTAGACTCGGACCGTTAGACTCGGACCTCTAGACTCGGACCTCTAGACTCGGACCTCTAGACTCGGACCTCCAGACTCGGACCTCCAGACTCGGACCTCCAGACTCGGACCTCTAGACTCGGACCTCTAGACTCGGACCTCTAGACTCGGACCTCTAGACTCGGACCTCTAGACTCGGACCGTTAGACTCGGACCGTTAGACTCGGACCGTTAGACTCGGACCGTTAGACTCGGACCTCTAGACTCGGACCTTTAGACTCGGACCTTTAGACTCGGACCGTTAGACTCGGACCGTTAGACTCGGACCTCTAGACTCGGACCGTTAGACTCGGACCGTTAGACTCGGACCTCTAGACTCGGACCGTTAGACTCGGACCGTTAGACTCGGACCTCTAGACTCGGACCTCTAGACTCGGACCGTTAGACTCGGACCGTTAGACTCGGACCGTTAGACTCGGACCTCTAGACTCGGACCTCTAGACTCGGACCTCTAGACTCGGACCGTTAGACTCGGACCTCTAGACTCGGACCGTTAGACTCGGACCGTTAGACTCGGACCTCTAGACTCGGACCTCTAGACTCGGACCTTTAGACTCGGACCTTTAGACTCGGACCGTTAGACTCGGACCGTTAGACTCGGACCTCTAGACTCGGACCTCTAGACTCGGACCGTTAGACTCGGACCTTTAGACTCGGACCTCTAGACTCGGACCTCTAGACTCGGACCTCTAGACTCGGACCTCTAGACTCGGACCTTTAGACTCGGACCTTTAGACTCGGACCGTTAGACTCGGACCGTTAGACTCGGACCTCTAGACTCGGACCTCTAGACTCGGACCTCTAGACTCGGACCTCTAGACTCGGACCTCTAGACTCGGACCTCTAGACTCGGACCGTTAGACTCGGACCTTTAGACTCGGACCTTTAGACTCGGACCGTTAGACTCGGACCGTTAGACTCGGACCTCTAGACTCGGACCTCTAGACTCGGACCTCTAGACTCGGACCTCTAGACTCGGACCTCTAGACTCGGACCGTTAGACTCGGACCGTTAGACTCGGACCGTTAGACTCGGACCGTTAGACTCGGACCTCTAGACTCGGACCTCTAGACTCGGACCTCTAGACTCGGACCTTTAGACTCGGACCTCTAGACTCGGACCTCTAGACTCGGACCTCTAGACTCGGACCGTTAGACTCGGACCGTTAGACTCGGACCGTTAGACTCGGACCTCTAGACTCGGACCTCTAGACTCGGACCGTTAGACTCGGACCGTTAGACTCGGACCTCTAGACTCGGACCTCTAGACTCGGACCTCTAGACTCGGACCGTTAGACTCGGACCTCTAGACTCGGACCTCTAGACTCGGACCGTTAGACTCGGACCGTTAGACTCGGACCTCTAGACTCGGACCTCTAGACTCGGACCTTTAGACTCGGACCGTTAGACTCGGACCTCTAGACTCGGACCTCTAGACTCGGACCTCTAGACTCGGACCTCTAGACTCGGACCGTTAGACTCGGACCGTTAGACTCGGACCGTTAGACTCGGACCGTTAGACTCGGACCGTTAGACTCGGACCTCTAGACTCGGACCTCTAGACTCGGACCTCTAGACTCGGACCTCTAGACTCGGACCTTTAGACTCGGACCTTTAGACTCGGACCTTTAGACTCGGACCGTTAGACTCGGACCTCTAGACTCGGACCTCTAGACTCGGACCTCTAGACTCGGACCGTTAGACTCGGACCTCTAGACTCGGACCTCTAGACTCGGACCTCTAGACTCGGACCTCTAGACTCGGACCTCTAGACTCGGACCGTTAGACTCGGACCGTTAGACTCGGACCGTTAGACTCGGACCGTTAGACTCGGACCTCTAGACTCGGACCGTTAGACTCGGACCTCTAGACTCGGACCTCTAGACTCGGACCTCTAGACTCGGACCGTTAGACTCGGACCGTTAGACTCGGACCGTTAGACTCGGACCGTTAGACTCGGACCGTTAGACTCGGACCTCTAGACTCGGACCTCTAGACTCGGACCTCTAGACTCGGACCGTTAGACTCGGACCGTTAGACTCGGACCGTTAGACTCGGACCTCTAGACTCGGACCTCTAGACTCGGACCTCCAGACTCGGACCTCTAGACTCGGACCTCCAGACTCGGACCTCTAGACTCGGACCTTTAGACTCGGACCTTTAGACTCGGACCTTTAGACTCGGACCTTTAGACTCGGACCTCTAGACTCGGACCTCTAGACTCGGACCTCTAGACTCGGACCGTTAGACTCGGACCGTTAGACTCGGACCGTTAGACTCGGACCGTTAGACTCGGACCGTTAGACTCGGACCTCTAGACTCGGACCTCTAGACTCGGACCTCTAGACTCGGACCGTTAGACTCGGACCGTTAGACTCGGACCTCTAGACTCGGACCTCTAGACTCGGACCTCCAGACTCGGACCTCTAGACTCGGACCTCCAGACTCGGACCTCTAGACTCGGACCTTTAGACTCGGACCTTTAGACTCGGACCTTTAGACTCGGACCGTTAGACTCGGACCGTTAGACTCGGACCGTTAGACTCGGACCGTTAGACTCGGACCGTTAGACTCGGACCGTTAGACTCGGACCGTTAGACTCTATGTTAATATAAAAGTCTCAGGGAGCTCCTGTCGCTCAGAAACATGTGCACTCAGTCAGAGCAGAACTCAGTAACATTTTTTACTTTAAATAAACAGTTTGTGTGATGTTAAATGAGACGTTGTGGGGTGAGTAAAGCGTCCGGCAGCGCCCCCTGCTGTCCCTGGGCTCGAAAATGACATGGCACAAATCTGAGCGCCGTGGTTAGAGCCAAACAACGAGATACAGATGGATTTACAGATACAAGGAGGAGAAAACTACAGTAAACCTGAGCGAGGGTCACACAGGAGTCAGCTGCACTCTGAACTGTAGGGGGCGCTCCAGAGAGAACCATGAGGCACAAACAGAGAAGAAATGAGAGAAGTTACTGAGTTCTGCTTTAAGTTTGAAGTTAACTGGAGGCAAAAGAAGGCTGTGTACGTAGATCTTCCAAATGTAGTAGTAGTAGAACCTGTGGCCTTGCTCCTGTCTGCTTCTCCAAACTGTCTCTCTTCAGTCAACTGTGATGTTTGTTTTGAGGGTCAGGCATTTCTTTGTTGGACCAACATCCTCCACACACAGCTGCTCCTCACCTCCAGAACCTCCTCATCCAGTTCTAAACCTGAACCATTTATCTCCACTTTTCCAGATCAAAAAACATCTTAAATTGCCCAAGTGTTTTTTGTTTTATTTCTATCTTTTGTCTGGGCAAAAAGGACGAAACCGACTGAGAACTGGATCTGAGCTGGATTTACGTGGACTCTGGGACTGAGGACAGCTGAGGTCTGGACTAAACCAGGACTCGAGATCTGAAGTCTTATTTAAACCAAAAAAAAACAAAAAAAAAAACTGTCCATCTCAAGTCAGGACTTTTCACCTGTGCCTTCTCAACATTAAAATAATGATTACTGGAGCTGGTTTAAGTCTGGTTTCATTTAATCCAGGTTTAGTTCTGGATTTTTCCCCAGGCTTCTCCATCCAGACCTATTCACTTTGTTAGCAGTGAAGTGTCTGGAGATGTCTCTCTGGTTCACCTCAGCTGGTCTCTGGAGATGTTTCTCTGGTGTAAAGTTCAGCCTGAGCTCCTCCGGGAGGCGATGGTGCAACTCTGGCTCTGGGTTTCTCTTTTTTAAAATCCTCTGGAGAACGTTCTGTTTGTCTCTGCCTCAGGCCGGCTGCTATTTCTGTCCACGCTCAGAAACTCAGCTCTGTCTTCAACAGAACACAACACAGCTCAGCAGAATGTGATGGGAGGAGTTTAATCAGAGACAGAACTCTGGATTTCTTCATCGTCTTCAGTTTCTGACCTCTGCCTGACTTTAGAAAACTCCATCTGTCTGTGGTTTATTAAATCTGTGCAGCTGTAAAAACTGAAAACACCTGAAGACGCCTCTGAGTCCAGGTTTAGCTCAGGTTTAGCTCAGGTTTAGTCCAAGTTTAGCTCAGGTTTAGTCCAAGTTTAGCTCAGGTTTAGCTCAGGTTTAGTCCAAGTTTAGCTCAGGTTTAGTCCAAGTTTAGTTCCAGACCAAGTTCCAGATGTGGTTTTGTTCTGGTTTTGTTCTGATTTTGTCTGGTCCTGATCTGGTCCTGGTCCTGGTCTGGTCCTGATCTGGTCCTGGTCTGGTCCTGATCTGATCCTGATCTGGTCTGGTCCTGGTCCTTGTCTGGTCCTTATCTGGTCCTGGTCTGGTCCTGGTCTGGTCCTGGTCTGGTCCTGGTCTGGTCCTGATCTGGTCCTGGTCTGGTCCTGGTCTGGTCCTGATCTGGTCCTGGTCTGGTCCTGATCTGGTCCTGGTCTGGTCCTGGTCTGGTCCTGGTCTGGTCCTGGTCTGGTCCTGGTCTGGTCCTGATTTGGTCCTGGTCTGGTCCTGGTCTAGTCCTGGTCTGGTCCTGGTCTGGTCCTGATCTGGTCCTGATCTGGTCCTGGTCTGGTCCTGGTCCTGGTCTGGTCCTGGTCTGGTCCTGGTCTGGTCCTGATCTGGTCCTGATCTGGTCCTGGTCAGGTCCTGGTCTGGTCTGGTCCTGGTCTGGTCCTGGTCTGGTCCTGGTCAGGTCCTGGTCTGGTCCTGGTCTGGTCCTGGTCTGGTCCTGATTTGGTCCTGGTCTGGTCCTGGTCAGGTCCTGGTCTGGTCTGGTCCTGGTCAGGTCCTGGTCAGGTCCTGGTCTGGTCCTGGTCTGGTCCTGGTCTGGTCCTGGTCAGGTCCTGGTCAGGTCCTGGTCAGGTCCTGTGTCAGGTCCTGGTCTGGTCCTGGTCTGGTCCTGGTCCTGGTCTGGTCCTGGTCTGGTCCTGGTCTGGTCCTGGTCAGGTCCTGGTCAGGTCCTGGTCTGGTCCTGGTCTGGTCCTGGTCAGGTCCTGGTCAGGTCCTGGTCTGGTCCTGGTCTGGTCCTGATCTGGTCCTGGTCAGGTCCTGGTCAGGTCCTGGTCAGGTCCTGGTCAGGTCCTGTGTCAGGTCCTGGTCTGGTCCTGGTCTGGTCCTGGTCAGGTCCTGGTCAGGTCCTGGTCAGGTCCTGGTCTGGTCCTGGTCTGGTCCTGGTCTGGTCCTGATCTGGTCCTGGTCAGGTCCTGGTCTGGTCCTGGTCTGGTCCTGGTCAGGTCCTGGTCTGGTCCTGGTCAGGTCCTGGTCTGGTCCTGGTCTGGTCCTGGTCTGGTCCTGATCTGGTCTCTCCTTTCTCTCCCCAGATCCCGGTAAAGACCACGCGGTCCAGACCCCGGGTGTGGTCTGGAGAGTGACCGGAGGACTCTTCAGCGCCACCAAGTCCGTGATCGGTGCGGCCGCGGGGGGCGTGGCCTGGGTCGGCGGGCGGGGCCTGGAGATCACCAAGGCGACGGTCACCTCGGTGCCGGCGGTGGGGGCGGGGCTGGTGAAAGGGGGCGTGGCCGTCGTGGCCGGGGGCGTGGCCTCGGTGGGGTCTACGGTGGCCAGCAAGGTCCCCTTCACCGGGAAACGCAAGGACAAGGCCGAGTGAGAGCTGGATCTGAACCGGATTTACAAGGACTCTGTGGGACTGAGGACAGCTGAAGTCCGGACTAAACCAGGGCTCGAGCTCTGAAGTCTTCTTTAAACCAAAACAAAACAAAAAACTGTCCATCTCAAGCCTGGACTTTTCACCTGTGCCTTGTGCAAAAGTAACGGTTCCAACCTTTACTGGACTAGAGCTGGATCAGGTCTGGTTTAGGTCTGGTTTAGGTCTGGTTTAGGTCTGGTTTAGGTCTGGTTTAGGTCTGGTTTAGACCTGGTTTAGGTCTGGTTTAGAGTTCCTTTAGTCCAGGTTTAGGTCTGGATTTTTAGAGCTAACTTCTTCATCTAAACCTTTTTGCTTTGTCAGCTCTAAACTAGATTTTAAACCAGGACTGAACCAGGACTGAACCAGGACTGAACCAGGACTGAACCAGGTCTGAACCAGGACTGAACCAGGACTGAACCAGGTCTGAACCAGGTCTGAACCAGGTCTGAACCAGGTCTGAACCAGGTCTGAACCAGGTCTGAACCAGGTCTGAACCAGGTCTGAACCAGGTCTGAACCAGGACTGAACCAGGTCTAGTCCAAATCATTTCAGTGACTTTCTGAGGTAAATAAATTGTGTTGATGCTGGAATAAAAACAGTAGAAGAAGAACTGCTACTGTCTAAACTCAAGAACTACAAACATGTCCGCTCAATAAAAACTACAGAAATGTAAACAGGGTCAGAGTTCAGAGTTTGGCTGTGGCCTGGTCCTGATTCTGAGACTGAGAATCTTTCTTTAGTTTATTTCTTTATTTTTTTTTCCGTGTTTTTGTGAAATGCTGCGTCAGAGAGAAACTATGCAAACCGAGCGACTGATATTTCATCTGTGAATGTCTTTGTCAATAAACGTAGAAGAGAAACCACCCACTGCCTCGACTGGGTTTGTGATTTTGAACCAGAGAAGAAAGAAGTTCTCCGAATCAGTACTGTACTTTCTAATAAGATTACTACGACTGAGCTCCTTACAGATGTGGGCTCCGGCGTCTGTGGCTCTGTGTGAAATAAATGAAAGTCTATGAGTCCCTGGGTTTACTGAAGCTGTGGTTTCAGATCCCAGAGTCACATGATTTAAGAAATATCCCCTCACAGATCAGGGTTTAAGGGTATAACTTATAAATAATTCTAGACTGCTCATTTTTTCCGGGCTGAATCGTGTGAGGAGTTGTGTTTTTGTGCACAGCGATGAGAGGCCGCTCCCTTTTCTTACAGCAGCTGCCACAGCAAATCATTCCCATGGGGAGTTTGCCAGATTTTTTAGCCGGATTCCCTTCGATCAGCCGCATAATGCACTGTCACAGATACAGAGGAAGTAAGTGAAATGTATTTCAGACCACAATGGCAAAGGTCAAGAGCAGTCATGTCCAAAGTGCGGCCCGGGGGCCATTTGTGGCACGGGTCGAGATTTCATATGGCCCTCAGCTTTTATGACAAAATGTATTACTTATGGCCCATCAGTGTTTCCGTAGCTTGACCTGTGCATTTGTGCATCTCATCAACTACTCTGCCTGTTGTCTTCTAACTAGTCGGAAAATACTTTTGCAGTTGTGTCTCTAGATTACGCAACAATTTGTATAAAAGGTCAGTGCAAGTTTTGTATGGTTTGAAGCATTAGAAATTCTGTCATTACTCGTAGGCGTTAAAATATATGACTTAGAGGAGATGTTTACATTCAAAGATATTATTTTGTTGTAAAAGAAGAGAAATAAGTTTATGGCTTTTGTAAAAAAACATCAGTAAAGACTGTCGGCTCTCGGACCTTTACACATCTTCAAATCTGGCCCTCTTTGGAAAAAGTTTGGCCACCCCTGGTAAAGAGCAAAGCAAAGAGTCAGACATGAAAACTGAATCATCTTGAATAATATAAAAATGATTATCTGTTATTCTAATTCTGAAATTAAAACAAATTCAATTGAAAAGGTGACTTGGTTTCTTGTTCCCTGACTTCCAGGCCAATGAGGTACAGCTGTCCCTCTTTAGGACCACACAGGGGTCTCCAGTGCATCTCGACCTCTCCACGCCGCTTCCAGTCTCAGTAAACCCTACGTAAGCTTAATTAGTCAAATTTATTTATCATCTGGGAGACCAACTTGTTTATGGGTTCATTCATATTCACAGGCCCCGCCCCTTTGTGCACCAAAGGGATTATTTACCAATTAGTGGTCAGCCCTAAAACATCTGTACCTGATCAGTCAGCTGTGGTATGAGGTCAGCTGAGAGACGGGGCCCTGTCCTGTGGGGCCCCCGCCTAAGGCCCATAGTCAGAGGGATCAGCTCCAGAACCTGCTGCGGCCCCTAACAGCAATAAGCAGAAGATCAATAAATGATTAACTGCACCCAGGGCCTGATGTTAGCACACAGCTGCTAAATCAATTCAATTCAATTCAATTCAATTCAATTCAGATTTATTTGTGTGTCCCAGTATCACAACAAAAGTCTCCTCAAAGGCTTCACAAACAGTTGATCAAACATAAACACAATCAACACAAACAATAACTACACTAAACTAAACAGCCCCAGGACACTCCTGTCCTTAGCCCCTCCTTCTCGGTAAGGAAAAACTCCTAAAAAACCCAGGTACGGGAAAAAAGAAGAAACCTTATGGAGCCCATATTGAAGGAGAGATCCTCTCCCAGGACGGACAGCAACCTGTGTCAGGAGTTAGTTCATTAGTTCATCTATAGGATCATAGATCACTCTGTAAGGATTCATCCAGACGAGAGTGGATAAGATAGGTTGAGGAAGTCCATAGGATGCAGCAGGTGGCCTCATCCAGACAGGTGAGTGGGCGAGATAGGTCCGGGAGATCCGGGCTGCAGCAGGGACCTCATCCAGTGCTAAATGTTGGTACATTTCCTTTTTGACTGCTAACATTTATTTTCACTGCCACTGAAATCCAGATGGATTTAATCCATGGAGCTTGACTTTAGAGCTCCTTAATTCCTGATGTTGTTTGAGTGAGCAACTAATTTAGTACACAATAACTAATCATCATTCAAGAAAAAAGAAAAAAAAAAAAAAAACAAAAAAAAAAACGAGTGCAAAACATTGACATTTTTTCTGCCTTTGACACATATTTAATAAATCCTCGTCTACACATAAAACAAACTACATTTCTGTAAAAGTATGCTATAAAATAAATGCAAAAAACTTTAATTCTGATTGCTTTCATTAAATCTTGGCTAATTAAAACACTATACAAAAAAGTTAATGTCTAGCCCTGATTGCTACGATCACAAGTGGCTCCCTGCCATTTTCATTTTAGCAGCTGAGAGGAAAAAGCTTGGAACATTTCTGTGCTCAGTGTAGAACCATGCAGTGCCAACATTTTCTCTTTTGATTTGAGAAGAAAACATCTACTTTTTGTTTACTATAAAACTAATTACCACTACTATTACTACTATTAGTCTACTACTACTACTACTACTACTACTACTGCTACTACTACTACTACTACTACTACTACTACTACTACTACTACTACTACTACTACTACTACTGCAGAAAGAGCACCATCTAGTGGCCATCAGTGGATTTAGGAGTTTTACTACAACATTGGAAAAGTTAATTAATGTAATTTAAGATAACAGCTTCTCTTTGTGAGCAACATTTAACAAACTGACGCTTCTTAACTAAAAACACATTTAAAGAATAATTTTAGCCTGGAAGAAGGCGCCGTTAGCTTTAAACAAACCGGATGTGACGTGTGTAAAAAGTGAAAACCGTAGAAGAAGAGAAACCCGGAAGAAAACAGCGGAGTGTTTACCACATGGCTTACAGTTCACCGCTACATGTGGGGTTTTTACAGGATTTATACTGAAAAAATAAAAGAAATGACTCCAGGACGTTAGCAGCTAAAGGTAAGTTAGCATTAGCCTCTCAAATATTAAACGGGTGTCATTAAAAAACGAGTTGTGGGCTCATTACTCTGCAGTAACGTGGCATATTCTGTTAAAGTAACTGCATTCACTCTGACTCTGCTTTCAGGACTCACTCCGTGTTACTGTTACTGTTACTGTTGCACCAGAATTCGTCAAAATTAAAGTTTAAAATAAAATATAATGGTTTGAAGTTTTAGTAAATTTGTTGAACCAGATTTAGTGAGACGGGTTTATGAAGTTAAACCAGTTCTTTTGATAATTTGTTCTTTTACTGAGATGATGATGATGATGATAATGATGATAATGATGATGATAATGATGATAATGATGATGATAATGATGATAATGATGATAATGATGATGATAATGATGATAATGATGATAATGATGATAATGATGATGATAATGATGATGATAATGATGATGATAATGATGATAATGATGATGATAATGATGATGATAATGATGATAATGATGATGATAATGATGATGATGATGATGATGATGATGATGATGATGATAATGATGATGATAATGATGATGATAATGATGATGATGATGATGGGGTAGATCTTTGTAAGCCTCTCAGGTTTTCTCTCCTCAGTCTCTGTGGCGGTGAGCGACCTCTGTGCCACAGCTGCCCTGGGGCAGAAGGACGGAAGTGTGGCACCAAACACAGTCACCCAGGAGAGGTGGTGAAGTGCTTTGCTCAAGGACACAACAACAGTAGGAACTGGAGCAGGGATGGAACCACAGACCTTCTTGTTAGTGAGCAGCAGTAGCTCAGTTGGTAAAGACGTTCAATCCCCGCTGCTGGCATCGCATACTGTCGTTGTGTCCTTGGGCAAGACACTTCACCCACCTCACCTGTATGAATGTGTCAGTGTGACTGTGTTTGGTGGTGGGCGGAGCCAAGCATCTGTCAGTCTGCCCCAGGGCAGCTGTGGTACAGCAGTAACTCACCACCACCGAGTGAGGAGAAGGAAGAATGGACTCTGAGGACCAGGATAAACTTTGCAGTATAAAACCAATCCATTATTATTATTGTTATTGTTGTTGTTGTTGTTATTATTATTATTATTATTATTATTATTATTATTATTATTATTATTATTATTATTATTATCATTGTCTCCTGAGCCACTGCTGCTGCTGAGAAAATGTGCAAAACCTGAGAGTTTCCAGTGACAGTGTTGAGGTCCAGTTAAAGTCTCTAAAAGAGTGCTTTGTGTGTTTTTATTGTAAAGGTGCAGCGCGGTCACAGAGAGCAGTGTCAGGGCCTGTGTCCAGCTCAGACGGTGTACGGTGCTGTGGTGCGTCCTGTCTCCAGCTCAGACGGTGAACGGTGCTGCGGTGCGTCCTGTCTCCAGCTCAGACGGTGTACGGTGCTGTGCTGCGTCCTGTCTCCAGCTCAGACGGTGTACGGTGCTGTGGTGCGTCCTGTCTCCAGCTCAGACGGTGTACGGTGCTGTGCTGCGTCCTGTCTCCAGCTCAGACGGTGTACGGTGCTGTGGTGCGTCCTGTCTCCAGCTCAGACGGTGTACGGTGCTGTGGTGCGTCCTGTCTCCAGCTCAGACGGTGAACGGTGCTGTGGTGCGTCCTGTCTCCAGCTCAGACGGTGAACGGTGCTGCGGTGCGTCCTGTCTCCAGCTCAGACGGTGTACGGTGTACGGTGCTGTGCTGCGTCCTGTCTCCAGCTCAGACGGTGAACGGTGCTGCGGTGCGTCCTGTCTCCAGCTCAGACGGTGTACGGTGTACGGTGCTGCGGTGCGTCCTGTCTCCAGCTCAGACGGTGAACGGTGCTGTGGTGCGTCCTGTCTCCAGCTCAGACGGTGAACGGTGCTGTGGTGCGTCCTGTCTCCAGCTCAGACGGTGAACGGTGCTGTGGTGCGTCCTGTCTCCAGCTCAGACGGTGTACGGTGCTGTGGTGCGTCCTGTCTCCAGCTCAGACGGTGAACGGTGCTGTGGTGCGTCCTGTCTCCAGCTCAGACGGTGAACGGTGCTGTGGTGCGTCCTGTCTCCAGCTCAGACGGTGTACGGTGCTGTGGTGCGTCCTGTCTCCAGATTATTTGGTGAAGATGTTGAGTGAGACTGAATCCTCGGAGCTGCTGTCCTTCCTCAGACCAGAAACTCGTCCTGACGTTAAAGCAGGAGCCACAGAGTGTGTCCTGGGCCTTTCTGCAAACAGGTGAACTGCAGAGTACAGGTGAAGTACAGAGTACAGGTGAACTGCAGAGTACAGGTGAACTGCAGAGTACAGGTGAACTGCAGAGTACAGGTGAACTGCAGAGTACAGGTGAACTGCAGAGTACAGGTGAAGTACAGAGTACAGGTGAAGTACAGAGTACAGGTGAAGTACAGAGTACAGGTGAACTGCAGAGTACAGGTGAACTGCAGAGTACAGGTGAAGTACAGAGTACAGGTGAAGTACAGGTGAAGGTGAAGTACAGAGTACAGGTGAAGTACAGAGTACAGGTGAACTGCAGAGTACAGGTGAAGTACAGAGTACAGGTGAAGTACAGAGTACAGGTGAAGTACAGAGTACAGGTGAAGTACAGAGTACAGGTGAAGTGCAGAGTACAGGTGAAGTACAGAGTACAGGTGAAGTACAGAGTACAGGTGAAGTGCAGAGTACAGGTGAAGTGCAGAGTACAGGTGAAGTGCAGAGTACAGGTGAAGTGCAGAGTACAGGTGAAGTGCAGAGTACAGGTGAAGTGCAGAGTACAGGTGAAGGTGAAGTACAGAGTACAGGTGAACTGCAGAGTACAGGTGAACTGCAGAGTACAGGTGAACTGCAGAGTACAGGTGAAGTGCAGAGTACAGGTGAAGTGCAGAGTACAGGTGAAGTGCAGAGTACAGGTGAAGTGCAGAGTACAGGTGAAGTACAGAGTACAGGTGAAGTACAGAGTACAGGTGAAGTACAGAGTACAGGTGAAGTACAGAGTACAGGTGAACTGCAGAGTACAGGTGAACTGCAGAGTACAGGTGAAGTACAGAGTACAGGTGAACTGCAGAGTACAGGGGAACTGCAGAGTACAGGGGAACTGCAGAGTACAGGTGAAGTACAGAGTACAGGAGAAGTACAGAGTACAGGTGAAGTACAGAGTACAGGAGAAGTACAGAGTACAGGTGAAGTACAGAGTACAGGAGAAGTACAGAGTACAGGTGAACTGCAGAGTACAGGTGAACTGCAGAGTACAGGTGAACTGCAGAGTACAGGTGAACTGCAGAGTACAGGTGAAGTACAGAGTACAGGTGAAGTACAGAGTACAGGTGAACTGCAGAGTACAGGGGAACTGCAGAGTACAGGGGAACTGCAGAGTACAGGTGAAGTACAGAGTACAGGAGAAGTACAGGTGAAGTACAGAGTACAGGTGAAGTGCAGAGTACAGGTGAAGTACAGAGTACAGGAGAAGTACAGAGTACAGGTGAAGTACAGAGTACAGGAGAAGTACAGAGTACAGGTGAAGTACAGAGTACAGGAGAAGTACAGAGTACAGGAGAAGTACAGAGTACAGGTGAAGTACAGAGTACAGGAGAAGTACAGAGTACAGGTGAAGTACAGAGTACAGGAGAAGTACAGAGTACAGGTGAAGTACAGAGTACAGGAGAAGTACAGAGTACAGGTGAAGTACAGAGTACAGGAGAAGTACAGAGTACAGGTGAAGTACAGAGTACAGGAGAAGTACAGAGTACAGGTGAAGTACAGAGTACAGGAGAAGTACAGAGTACAGGTGAACTGCAGAGTACAGGGGAACTGCAGAGTACAGGGGAACTGCAGAGTACAGGTGAAGTACAGAGTACAGGAGAAGTACAGAGTACAGGAGAAGTACAGAGTACAGGTGAAGTACAGAGTACAGGAGAAGTACAGAGTACAGGTGAACTGCAGAGTACAGGTGAAGTACAGAGTACAGGTGAACTGCAGAGTACAGGGGAACTGCAGAGTACAGGGGAACTGCAGAGTACAGGTGAAGTACAGAGTACAGGAGAAGTACAGAGTACAGGTGAAGTACAGAGTACAGGTGAAGTACAGAGTACAGGAGAAGTACAGAGTACAGGTGAAGTACAGAGTACAGGAGAAGTACAGAGTACAGGAGAAGTACAGAGTACAGGAGAAGTACAGAGTACAGGTGAAGTACAGAGTACAGGTGAAGCCAGGTGAGAGTCTGGAGGTGTATTCTCTGCAGTAGTTCACTGACTCTCTCTCTCACGCTGTTTTGTGATCTTTATTTTGTTTTTCTCAGAGACGGCTGCCTGTTCCTCGGCTCCAAACCGGATTTACTCCGCGCCCTCCTGAGCCTGACCTCTGACCCCTCCATCGCCATAGTGAAAGACTGTTATTACACATTTATAAACCTGTCGGCCGAGGAGGCGCTGCACCAGGTACCACCTCTGTGTTTTTAAAACCTGCGAAACTCACGTCGAGTGCTGGAGTTTAAACGTGAAGATTGTGGTCTGTCTCTAAGATCTGCAGTAATAAAAGTTGTGTATTTATCTTTAAAGCTCCATATTCTCGCTGAAACAGAGACTCCTGCGTTAGTAAGTCAGGTTTTATATTAAAATAATGTCTCTGTAAAACGTCTTCTGTTGGAGCTGTTACTGTGACTCTGCAGAGAACGCTTGGATTAGGAGTTTGTCGCCCCCTGCTGGCAACGCTGGGGACTGGACAGAGGTGGCAGTGGCTAATTAGCATGGCTGTTAGCAACATGAGGCTAACAGAAAATGTCAGTCAATGAATGTAATCCACTAAAAAAACAACAAACAACCAACTAAAAACTGCTAAAAAAAAAAACCCGACAATAAACGAATGTAAACCTCTAAAAAAAAAGACAAACAACAAACGTGAGCGAGAAAAAGGCGATAGATAAATGAAAGGCCCTTTTTGCCTTTTATTCAAACATTTTATTGCTTTGTTCTATGTTTAACTGGAAAATTCCCTTCTTTTATTTTCTCTTATGTGATGCCTTCGGGTGTTGCTGTAAACCACACTATTATAGTGTATCTTGTGTTGCCTTCAGGTGCTGGTGTCAGAGCTGGACGTTCTGCCGCTCCTCTGTAAAAACCTTTTGGACCCTTCGTACCCGTTTTCAGACCAGATCTGCACCATCCTGTCCAACCTGAGCCGCTGCGACCTCACCTGTCCCTCAGTCTATCAGGTAACTACACCTGTCCTCACCTGTCCCTCTGTCCTCACCTGTCCTCACCTGTCCCTCAGTCTATCAGGTAACTACACCTGTCCTCACCTGTCCCTCTGTCCTCACCTGTCCTCACCTGTCCCTCAGTCTATCAGGTAACTACACCTGTCCTCACCTGTCCTCACCTGTCCCTCAGTCTATCAGGTAACTACACCTGTCCTCACCTGTCCTCACCTGTCCCTCAGTCTATCAGGTAACTACACCTGTCCTCACCTGTCCTCGCCTGTCCCTCAGTCTATCAGGTAACTACACCTGTCCTCACCTGTCCTCACCTGTCCCTCAGTCTATCAGGTAACTACACCTGTCCTCACCTGTCCCTCTGTCCTCACCTGTCCTCACCTGTCCCTCTGTCCTCACCTGTCCCCACCTGTCCCTCAGTCTATCAGGTAACTTACACCTGTCCTCACCTGTCCCTCTGTCCTCACCTGTCCTCACCTGTCCCTCAGTCTATCAGGTAACTACACCTGTCCTCACCTGTCCTCACCTGTCCCTCAGTCTATCAGGTAACTACACCTGTCCTCACCTGTCCCTCTGTCCTCACCTGTCCTCACCTGTCCCTCAGTCTATCAGGTAACTACACCTGTCCTCACCTGTCCCTCAGTCTATCAGGTAACTACACCTGTCCTCACCTGTCCTCACCTGTCCCTCAGTCTATCAGGTAACTACACCTGTCCTCACCTGTCCCTCTGTCCTCACCTGTCCTCACCTGTCCCTCAGTCTATCAGGTAACTACACCTGTCCTCACCTGTCCCTCTGTCCTCACCTGTCCCTCAGTCTATCAGGTAACTACGCCTGTCCTCACCTGTCCCTCTGTCGTCACCTGTCCTCACCTGTCCCTCAGTCCTCACCTGTCCCTCAGTCCTCACCTGTCCCTCAGTCTATCAGGTAACTACATCTGTCCTTCTGTCCCCATCTGTCCCCACCTGTCCCTCAGTCTATCAGGTAACTACACCTGTCCTCACCTGTCCTCACCTGTCCCTCTGTCCTCACCTGTCCCTCTGTCTATCAGGTAACTACATCTGTCCTTCTGTCCCCACCTGTCCCCACCTGTCCCTCAGTCTATCAGGTAACTACACCTGTCCTCACCTGTCCTCACCTGTCCCTCTGTCCTCACCTGTCCCTCTGTCTATCAGGTAACTACATCTGTCCTTCTGTCCCCACCTGTCCCCACCTGTCCTCACTGTCCCTCTGTCCTCACCTGTCCCTCAGTCTATCAGTTAAATACACCTGTCCTCAGTGTCATTAGTTTGTATTGTGGTGCATTCAAGTGTCATCAGTCTGTACTGTGGTGCGTTCAGGTGTCATCAGTCTGTACTGTGGTGCGTTCAGGTGTCATCAGTCTGTACTGTGGTGCGTTCAGGTGTCATCAGTCTGTACTGTGGTGCGTTCAGGTGTCATCAGTCTGTACTGTGGTGCGTTCAGGTGTCATCAGTCTGTACTGTGGTGCGTTCAGGTGCTGCAGGAGAAGGTGGGACTGTCCAAACTGGTGGAGATCTTCTGCACAGAGAACTTTAACCCCAGAGCTTCCCTTCACTACATCGGGCCGTTACTGTCCAACCTGAGCCAGCTTCAGGAGGCCAGACAGGAGATCCTGGACAAGAACCGGTACCAGACCTTAGACCAGACCTTAGACCAGACCTTAGACCAGACCTTAGACCAGACCTTAGACCAGACCTTAGACCAGACCTTAGACCAGACCTTAGACCCGGACTGTTACCAGGACTAGGACTAAAGACAGATCCTAGAGCCAGATCGATGTAGAATGTTCTAACCTGTGTAGGGCTGCAACAATTAATCAGATTAATCGTTTATAATTGATTATTGAAATAATCGTCAACTAATTTAGTAATCGTTTTATCGTTACGTGTTGCGCAGCCTGATACCAATATTAATGTTCTATCCTATTAATTTCTATGAGGGAGCAAAATAAAATAAAAAAAATTAGACCTTTTTGGGCTGCAGGAACAGATGGTTGTTGTTTATATATTTATTAAAAATGACTGAATCAATCTAATCCAGCTCTGAGTCAGTACCGTTTGCTAAAGTGAACTTATAAAAGTAAGATTTGTGGTTGATTGATTAATTAAATCTGAGCATACAATGTCAAACTATTGTGGTCTGCCACATTTCTGTTACTGTTTGTCCTGCGTAACATTGAAAGTAAGAAATGTAAATTACCTAGCCTTTAGCTTGTATGCTAATTATAGATGCTAATTGCAAACTTACATTAAACAGCTAAACATTGACACACTCGCTAATTAACCCAGGCTCTGATATTACTCACATGTGGCAGAGTGATTAACAGTTGCCAAACCTGTCTTGATTATTCCTAATTTGCATTGTTTTGTGGCTAACATTAATTGCTCCATTAGAAATGTGTGATCGTCAGTCTTTGTTCTGTTTACAAACACAAGAAGGCTCTATACTGTAAGTAAAATGTAAATAAAAGTTACCTGGAGTTTCCACAGATTCTGAGCTGGGAGGAGGTTTATTATCAACACAGAGCAGTGGAGCCATTGTTAAAAACAATGTACATTTTGAGTTTTTGACAAATACCTTTGTGTGTATGCTCTGTCTAAAAGTCCTCCAGTGACATAGTTGTAGCTTCGTCTGGTTCATTTTGTTAAAGTTAAAGTAAAAAGTTTTTAAAGGAACTATAAAACATCTCAAGTTTTTAACCACTTTAACTTCACGCGCTTCACTGTCTGATTAGTTTAAACAATATTCGACAGATTAATCGATTATTAAATGAATTGTTTGAATGAATGAATGAATGAATGAATTTATTGAACATAAATACAATATACATTAACAAAAAAATCCCCCAAAATTAGAGTCATTAATTTAAGGTATACAGATAACAAATATACATTTCATATTTTCAAAGAGAAAAAACAAAGTATTTAATGTTCAAAAGGAGCAGAATGAAGCTAAGCTCATTTATTTCTACCCCTTTTTTACAATTTATCCATGATCATAATCAGCAATCTGTACAAACAAATCTACTAAAACTTCTTACACAGAGTCAGTTTCCAAACAAACCACACTGTAACAATATCAATAAAAAGTCTTAACACCTTTCCTCACTCAGGTATTTCTCTAATAATGATTTTTTATTCATCATTCTAAATTGAAATATGTTTTTGGATTTGTTTAAACGTCTCTTCAAGATTATTCCACAAATTTACTCCACATAGTGCTGTACTCATTTGTCTTACTGCTGTGCGTACTTTTACTTTTTTAAAGTTTAACTCCCCCCTCAGAATGTAGCCCTAAACCTGTTTGTGTTGTTGTGTTGTTTATTGTGTTGTTTGTGTTGTTTATTGTGTTGTTGTGTTGTTTATTGTGTTGTTGTGTTGTTTATTGTGTTGTTGTGTTGTTGTGTTGCAGATGTGTGATCCAGAGGCTGCTCCCCTTCACTCAGTTCTCGGGCTCCACAGTGAGGAGAGGAGGAGTCATCGGGACGCTGAGGAACTGCTGCTTCAACCACAGTAAGGACCACAGTAACATCAGCCTTAATATCACCACAGCAACCAGAGTCCAACACCTGCTCCCACACTCTGTCCCTATCTGACAATGCTCTGACACTAACCCTCTTATAACAGAGACTCAAGGCAACTCTGGGAACGGCCACAAAACGTCACTTCCCATTCCACTGTGGGGGAAAACAAATCATTTGAGATAATGCAGAAGACAAAACAAAATAATGCTGGATTTAATTTTTTTGTTTTACCCAATAAAGACAGAGAGACGTACAGGAGGACACAGGGGTACAGCGGTCCACATTTGTGCATAAAATACCGTTGCAGGCTGGTGTTAGCTGCCTTAAACGCGCTAATCTGCTCGGTAACTCCAACTAAAACCCACAGCAGCGTCGCACTGTGTTCATCCATTTTTGGTTTGCCCTGAGCAGCCTTCTCCAGATCTTTGTGTCTCTCTTCAGACCTCAGTGCACGAGAGGAGACCTGCCCCTGTCCAGCGAGTGAGGGGTCTCCGTATTATAAACAAGCTATTAAACCTGAAAATGTCACCTCCTTTTCATCAGTCAGTGAAAAACACTGCATTATGATACCAAACAGTGTAGTTTAATTCTTTGTTTTGCCTGATTATTGTGTGTATTTTCTCCATAAAACCGTGTTTATATCTGCAGCTCACCACGAGTGGCTCCTGAGCGAGGAGGTGGACATCCTGCCGTTCCTCCTGCTGCCTTTAGCTGGACCTGAGGAGCTCAGCGAAGAGGAGAACGAAGGTAACGCCTCAACAAAGTCCACTGTCCCAGAGCAGAGGAGGAGCAGGTCAGCGGAGGAGGTCAGAGGGAGGAGAGGAGGAGCGGGTCAGAGGGAGCAGAGGAGGAGCGGGTCAGAGGGAGGAGGTCAGAGGGAGGAGAGGAGGAGCGGGTCAGAGGGAGCAGAGGAGGAGCGGGTCAGAGGGAGGAGGTCAGAGGGAGAAGAGGAGGAGAGGGTCAGCGGAGGAGGTCAGAGGGAGCAGAGGATTCACTGTGGACTCCTCTGAAGGGGACAGAGGAGGAGGAGAGAGGAGTCCAGGTCTCTGGTCTCAGGTCTCAGGTCTCAGGTCTCTGGTCTCTGTACTCTCTGGTCTCTGGACTCTCTGGTCTCTGGTCTCTGGACTCTCTGGACTCTCTGGTCTCTGGACTCTCTGGTCTCTGGTCTCTGGTCTCTGGACTCTCTGGTCTCTGGACTCTCTGGTCTCTGGACTCTCTGGTCTCTGGTCTCTGGACTCTCTGGTCTCTGGTCTTTGGACTCTCTGGTCTCTGGACTCTCTGGTCTCTGGTCTCTGGTCTCTGGTCTTTGGACTCTCTGGTCTCTGGACTCTCTGGTCTCTGGACTCTCTGGTCTCTGGTCTCTGGTCTCTCAGGTCTCTGGTCTCAGGTCTCAGGTCTCTGGTCTCAGGTCTCTGGTCTCTGGTCTCTGGTCTCTCAGGTCTCTGGTCTCAGGTCTCTGGTCTCTGGACTCTCTGGTCTTTGGACTCTCTGGTCTCTGGTCTCTGGTCTCTGGTCTCTGGACTCTCTGGTCTCTGGTCTCAGGTCTCTGGTCTCTGGTCTCTGGACTCTCTGGTCTCAGGTCTCAGGTCTCTGGTCTCTGGTCTCTGGTCTCTGGACTCTCTGGTCTCTGGTCTCAGGTCTCAGGTCTCAGGTCTCAGGTCTCAGGTCTCAGGTCTCTGGTCTCTGGTCTCTGGTCTCAGGTCTCAGGTCTCTGGTCTCTGGACTCTCTGGTCTCTGGTCTCAGGTCTCAGGTCTCTGGTCTCTGGTCTCAGGTCTCAGGTCTCAGGTCTCAGGTCTCAGGTCTCAGGTCTCTGGTCTCTGGTCTCTGGTCTCTGGTCTCAGGTCTCAGGTCTCAGGTCTCAGGTCTCAGGTCTCTGGACTCTCTGGTCTCAGGTCTCAGGTCTCTGGACTCTCAGGTCTCAGGTCTCAGGTCTCAGGTCTCAGGTCTCAGGTCTCTGGTCTCTGGTCTCTGGTCTCTGGTCTCTGGTCTCTGGTCTCTGGTCTCTGGTCTCTGGTCTCTGGTCTCAGGTCTCTGGTCTCTGGTCTCTGGTCTCTGCAGGTCTTCCTCTGGACCTCCAGTACCTGCCCGAGGACAAACAGAGAGAACCAGACCCAGACCTGAGGAAAATGCTGCTGGAGACGCTGCTGCTGCTGTGCGCCACAGCCAGGGGGCGCACTACTCTGAAGGACAAACGGGTTTATCCTCTGATGAGGGAGTACGACAACTGGGAGACCAGCCCCCAGGCCCGGACTACAGTCGAGAAACTCATCCAGGTAACACCTCACCTGTACAGGTGTGTCTGTGGACAGTTAGAGACACTCCTCACCTGTACAGGTGTGTCTGAGGACATTTAGAGACACTCCTCACCTGTACAGGTGCGTCTGTGGACATTTAGAGACACTCCTCACCTGTACAGGTGTCTGAGGACAGTTAGAGACGCTCCTCACCTGTACAGGTGCGTCTGTGGACATTTAGAGACGCTCCTCACCTGTACAGGTGTCTGAGGACAGTTAGAGACACTCCTCACCTGTACAGGTGTGTCTGTGGACATTTAGAGACACTCCTCACCTGTACAGGTGTGTCTGTGGACAGTTAGAGACACTCCTCACCTGTACAGGTGTGTCTGAGGACATTTAGAGACACTCCTCACCTGTACAGGTGTCTGAGGACATTTAGAGACACTCCTCACCTGTACAGGTGTGTCTGTGGACATTTAGAGACACTCCTCACCTGTCCAAGTGTGTCTGTGGACATTTAGAGACACTCCTCACCTGTACAGGTGCGTCTGTGGACAGTTAGAGACGCTCCTCACCTGTACAGGTGTCTGTGGACAGTTAGAGACGCTCCTCACCTGTGTCTTTTGTCCTTAGGTCCTGATCGGGGATGAGCCGGAGAAGGGGATGGAGAATCTGATGGAAGTTCTGATTCCTGATGATGTGGAGCAGAAACTGAAAGAAGCTGATGCCAAAGAACAGGAAGAACTGGAACAGGAGGAAAACCAGGACTAAACCGGGACTTAACCAGAACCAAACCAGGTCTACACCAGGTCAGTAAAGCAAAACAACAGTTTATTTAGAAGGATAAAGACAGAACACAACAGTTTAATATGAAATTGCTTTGTAGTTGACCTCAGAGTTTTTCCTCTACAGTGGGCAGTGGTTTGTTGTGATCTGAGCTGACTCTGCTGTGTTTCTCCAGTGCAGAGCTGAGCTGGACCTGATGATGTTTCCTGCACAGTGCGAGGCGCAGCAGCGTGGACACGCAGTGGAAACTGGAGTTAGAGAATTGAATTATCTCCAGCGTTGTCCTTTCATCTGTCCAGACATCACAGTTCCTCCAGGATCCTGAAGGTGTTCCAGGTTCACACCACGCCTTCAGCTTCACTGACCTTTACACTGACCAGTACTCACAGTTATCTCCAGCAGACCCAGACCCAGACTCAGACCCAGACCCAGACCCAGACCCAGACTCAGACCCAGACCCAGACCCAGACCCAGACCCAGACCCAGACTCAGTCTCAGTGAAGACAGGACTTCCTCTGTCTCCCTCAGGTCTCAGGACTAAAGCTCTGGCAGCTTGTGTTCAGACCGATGTGATCATGTGATGGTCCATAAACTGTAAAATATTAAATATCACTAATACATTTTAAACAGCCTCCTCGGAGTTCGTGCAGTCCTTGTCTTACCTATGTTCCACCACCAGAGGGAGCGCCTTCCTCTAAAATCTCCACCTTCTCTGAGGTCACTCTCTGTTTTACCCACAACTCCATCTGTTTATGATTCTCACATTTTATCAACACAGCTTTATTTAAACTCAGGTCCAGGTCTACTCTCAGGTCCAGGTCTGCTCTCAGGTCCAGGTCTGCTCTCAGGTCCAGGTCTACTCTCAGGTCCAGGTCTACTCTCGGGTCCAGGTCTACTCTCGGGTCCAGGTCTACTCTCAGGTCCAGGTCTACTCTCGGGTCCAGGTCTACTCTCGGGTCCAGGTCTACTCTCAGGTCCAGGTCTGCTCTCAGGTCCAGGTCTACTCTCAGGTCCAGGTCTACTCTCGGGTCCAGGTCTACTCTCGGGTCCAGGTCTACTCTCGGGTCCAGGTCTACTCTCGGGTCCAGGTCTACTCTCGGGTCCAGGTCTGCTCTCAGGTCCAGGTCTACTCTCAGGTCCAGGTCTACTCTCGGGTCCAGGTCTGCTCTCAGGTCCAGGTCTACTCTCAGGTCCAGGTCTACTCTCGGGACCAGGTCTACTCTCGGGTCCAGGTCTGCTCTCAGGTCCAGGTCTACTCTCAGGTCCAGGTCTACTCTCGGGACCAGGTCTACTCTCGGGTCCAGGTCTGCTCTCAGGTCCAGGTCTCCTCTCAGGTCCAGGTCTGCTCTCAGGTCCAGGTCTACTCTCAGGTCCAGGTCTACTCTCGGGTCCAGGTCTGCTCTCGGGTCCAGGTCTACTCTCAGGTCCAGGTCTACTTTAACTTGAGTAGTCTTTAAGAAACTTTTTGACCCTGTTTGCAAAGTGTGGCCTGGGACATGTTTTTTCAATTAAAGTTTTTACTATGATGCACATTTATCAATAAAAACATAATAAACAGTAGACATAGTAAACAAATCGAGTGACAAAAGTCTTAAAAGCCTAATTTAATGCAAATATATTGAAGTAATTTTTGTTGTAGTGGTAGTATCCGTAGTTGTTGTAATAGTAGGCTATCAGTAGTAATAGATGTAGTAGCAATAGTAGAGGTACTAATAGTAGAGGTAGTAGTAGTAGTAGTAGTAGTAGTAGTAGTAGTAGTAGTAGTAAACAAACCCTGGGAACAGTCCGTTACAGGGGGGCGGGCCTCAGCGCTGGGGCTCAGCCAATCAGAGCCCGCGGTGTCGGGTTTCCTGGTGACGTCAGCTCGTGGTTACGTGCCAAACGTGCTCCTCTCACACACACAGAGGTTGTTGCATCTCTGTGAGGACTCTGCTGGTGCTCCGTGTTCTCTGTGTTTCCTCTGCGGCTGCTGCACGGAGACAGTGCTTTAGATCTGAGGAAACACAGATGTTTCACATCTGTACACCTCTGTAAACAAACACAGCTGCAACTCATTCAGATGGAAAACACTTATGACAGTTATGATGTTATATTATATTATATTATATTATATTATATTATATTATATTATATTATATTATACCAGGGCTGGACTGAAGGACAGCACAGAGGAACTGATCATGGCTGCACAGGACCAGGCCTTGGGCACCAGAGAGGTCCAGATCTACACAAGACAAGAGCCCAGGTCCAGACCTGACATCTGTGCAGAGGATAGTGTACAGGAACATCTGTGCAGAGGATAGTGTACAGGAACATCTGTGCAGAGGATAGTGTACAGGAACATCTGTGCAGAGGATAGTGTACAGGAACATCTGTGCAGAGGACAGTGTACAGGAACATCTGTGCAGAGGATAGTGCACAGGAACATCTGTGCAGAGGATAGTGTACAGGAACATCTGTGCAGAGGATAGTGTACAGGAACATCTGTGCAGAGGACAGTGTACAGGAACATCTGTGCAGAGGATAGTGCACAGGAACATCTGTGCAGAGGATAGTGTACAGGAACATCTGTGCAGAGGATAGAGTACAGGAACATCTGTGCAGAGGATAGTGTACAGGAACATCTGTGCAGAGGATAGAGTACAGGAACATCTGTGCAGAGGATAGTGTACAGGAACATCTGTGCAGAGGATAGTGCACAGGAACATCTGTGCAGAGGATAGTGTACGGGAACATCTGTGCAGAGGATAGTGCACGGGAACATGTGTGCAGAGGATAGTGTACGGGAACATCTGTGCAGAGGATAGTGTACGGGAACATCTGTGCAGAGGACAGTGTACAGGAACATCTGTGCAGAGGATAGTGTACAGGAACATCTGTGCAGAGGATAGCGTACAGGAACATCTGTGCAGAGGATAGCGTACAGGAACATCTGTGCAGAGGATAGCGTACAGGAACATCTGTGCAGAGGATAGCGTACAGGAACATCTGTGCAGAGGATAGTGTACAGGAACATCTGTGCAGAGGATAGTGTACAGGAACATCTGTGCAGAGTACAGTCTGGAAGTTCCGAGGTCCAGGTGGGAAACACCTCCAAAGGTGATGGAGAACGACTGAGCTAAGATCCTGTGGGACTTCCAGATCCAGATCCAGATCCAGATCCAGATCCAGACAGAACGGTAATGGAACCAAGCGAACATCGTGGTGATGGACAAACAGCAGAGGAAGCCGCTGTGGTTGACGTTGCAATACCAAGCGATTACAACATCAGGAAAAAGGAACACGAGAAACTAGAGAAGTACCAAGGCCTCAGAAGAACTGGAGAAGGCAGGGGCAGTAACCCCCAAACTGGAAGAGTGGCTACAGCAGATCCCAGGACAAACATCAGACATCTCAGTCCAGACTCAGTCCTAGGAACAGCAAAGATACTGCACAGAACCCTCAAGGCCTCTGGTAGAGGACCTGAGCCTGGAGGAGACCGACCACGGAGGGCGAGGGGACAGTACATATATAGTTCTTAAACGATACCTGGTTTTCAATCCCGGTGCCTGAGCTAATTCATGTTCTACAAGAGACAGAGATGATCGGTGCAGTGTGAAGCTGGAGCAGGTCTGAGCTGTTACACTTTACTGTCTCTCAGATACTTTTCTCTGCAGTGGACTGGAGCAGTGTCCACAGACGGGACGAGGGTGACCACCTCACAAAGTATAACAAGTGCGACAAGGTGGGACGGACTCCAGAAATAAATGTTTTGATACAAATCTATCTCACCAACTTACTGAGATACAGGTGCTTCAGTTTAGGGCTGAGAAAAACATCTGATGTGCTGTTTTTAGTCCAAAAACACAGATTTACTTTACTGAGACTTTATTAATTTGAATAAAATAAATAAATAAATAAATAAAATCAAAGCTCTCAGTCTGCACATTCTCAAAACAGAGGCCTGTCCTGAAACAGAGACAGCAACAAACAAATATTCAACCCAGAGACAGGACGCTCACAAATATTTATTCTACATTTTACAGCAGACATGTTCTTAACCTCATTCTGTCTTTTTATCAGATCCACTGAGCTCCAAAAAAACAGAGGGACATTCTCTTAATCAGTGGGACGCAGGGACAGAATCTGTGCAGGACAAACCAAAAGAGGGACAGTTGGTCACTCGAGACGGGACACAACACAGAGACATCTCCCCAGAGCCTGTCTCAGTGAACTCTGACCCTGAGCAGACACAGCTCTGAAACCTTCCAACATGAACCGAATACAGCAGACTTTTCTGTCCACATGGGACTTTCTTTCTCTGCTTTGACCGTCCTTCAGTCTCTGGACCAGGTCTGGGCCTGGACCAGGTCTGGGCCTGGACCAGGTCTGGGCCAGGACCAGGTCTGGGCCAGGACCAGGTCTGGGCCTGGACCAGGTCTGGGCCTGGACCAGGTCTGGGCCTGGACCAGGTCTGGGCCTGGACCAGGTCTGGGCCAGGACCAGGTCAGGGCCAGGATCCTGGTCAGGACTGAGCTGAGGATTATTGAGCAGGTTTGAGGTTGATGAGGAAACGCAGACTCAGAGCTCTCTGCCGTCCTGCTGCCTTCAGGAGCTGTGCACACTTCTTAAACCCATTATAATCTGTACTAGTACCTCTGTATTAGTACCTGTGTATTAGTATTACTGTACTAGTACCTCTGTATTAGTACCTGTGTATTAGTATTACTGTACTAGTACCTCTGTATTAGTACCTGTGTATTAGTATTACTGTACTAGTACCTCTGTATTAGTACCTGTGTATTAGTATTACTGTACTAGTACCTCTGTATTAGTACCTGTGTATTAGTATTACTGTACTAGTACCTCTGTATTAGTACCTGTGTATTAGTATTACTGTACTAGTACCTCTGTATTAGTACCTGTGTATTAGTATTACTGTACTAGTACCTCTGTATTAGTACCTGTGTATTAGTATTACTGTACTAGTACCTCTGTATTAGTACCTGTGTATTAGTATTACTGTACTAGTACCTCTGTATTAGTACCTGTGTATTAGTATTACTGTACTAGTACCTCTGTATTAGTACCTGTGTATTAGTATTACTGTACTAGTACCTCTGTATTAGTACCTGTGTATTAGTATTACTGTACTAGTACCTCTGTATTAGTACCTGTGTATTAGTATTACTGTACTAGTACCTCTGTATTAGTACCTGTGTATTAGTATTACTGTACTAGTACCTCTGTATTAGTACCTGTGTATTAGTATTACTGTACTAGTACCTCTGTATTAGTACCTGTGTATTAGTACTACAGTCACAGTACAAACCTGTCTTGAAACATTCTGTATTTAAGCAGGTTTTTTCATTCCAACAGTCAGGTCTGTGTCATATGTTATTATTGTAATACTGCCATTATATACTGTAGTATCAACTATAAACCAGGACTAAACCAGGTCTAAACCAGGACTAAACCAGGTCTAAACCAGGACTAAACCAGGACTAAACCAGGTCTAAACCAGGGCTAAACCAGGGCTAAACCAGGGCTAAACCAGGACTAAACCAGGGCTAAACCAGGGCTAAACCAGGTCTAAACCAGGACTAAACCAGGACTAAACCAGGTCTAAACCAGGACTAAACCAGGGCTAAACCAGGGCTAAACCAGGACTAAACCAGGACTAAACCAGGGCTAAACCAGGGCTAAACCAGGACTAAACCAGGACTAAACCAGGGCTAAACCAGGGCTAAACCAGGTCTAAACCAGGACTAAACCAGGACTAAACAAGGGCTAAACCAGGGCTAAACCAGGACTAAACCAGGACTAAACCAGGTCTAAACCAGGTCTAAACCAGGACTAAACCAGGACTAAACCAGGACTAAACCAGGTCTAAACCAGGTCTAAACCAGGACTAAACCAGGACTAAACCAGGGCTAAACCAGGACTAAACCAGGACTAAACCAGGTCTAAACCAGGTCTAAATCAGAACTAAACCAAACCGGTCCCAGTCCAAGTCCGGTCCCAGCAGGTTCAGGTCTCAGTGAGAGGCGGACCTCACTGAGGTCCGGTCCCAGCAGGTTCAGGTCTCAGTGAGGGGCGGACCTCACTGAGGTCCGGTCCCAGCAGGTTCAGGTCTCAGTGAGGGGCGGACCTCACTTTGTTTTGGCTGCAGAGTAAATGTTTGGACAGAGTTCAGTGACTCCTCTGTAAACGCTCGGAGCTTTCTGTCCTTTGTTTTGGACGGTGCTGCAGAAAAATGTCTTCTGTCTCAGATTCTGTGCAGTAATCGCTCCTCACTGCTGTACGGGCTCCTCCTGCTCCCCCCACCTCCTCCTGCTCCTCCCCCACCTCCTCCCGCGCCTCCCCCACCTCCTCCTGCTCCTCCCCCACCTCCTCCTGCCCCTCCCCCACCTCCTCCTGCTCCTCCCCCACCTCCTCCTGCTCCCCCCACCTCCTCCTGTTCCTCCCCCACCTCCTCCTGCTCCTCCCCCACCTCCTCCTGCCCCTCCCCCACCTCCTCCTGCTCCTCCCCCACCTCCTCCTGCTCCCCCCACCTCCTCCTGTTCCTCCCCCACCTCCTCCTGCTCCTCCCCCACCTCCTCCTGCCCCTCCCCCACCTCCTCCTGCCCCTCCCCCACCTCCTCCTGCTCCTCCCCCACCTCCTCCCGCGCCTCCCCCACCTCCTCCTGCTCCTCCCCCACCTCCTCCTGCCCCTCCCCCACCTCCTCCTGCTCCTCCCCCACCTCCTCCTGCTCCTCCTGTTCCTCCCCCACCTCCTCCTGTTCCTCCCCCACCTCCTCCTGCTCCTCCCCCACCTCCTCCTGCTCTTCCCCCACCTCCTCCTGCTCCTCCCCCACCTCCTCCTGCTCTTCCCCCACCTCCTCCTGCTCCTCCCCCACCTCCTCCTGCCCCTCCCCCACCTCCTCCTGCTCCTCCCCCACCTCCTCCTGTTCCTCCCCCACCTCCTCCTGCTCTTCCCCCACCTCCTCCTGCTCCTCCCCCACCTCCTCCTGCCCCTCCCCCACCTCCTCCTGTTCCTCCCCCACCTCCTCCTGCTCTTCCCCCACCTCCTCCTGCTCCTCCCCCACCTCCTCCTGCTCTTCCCCCACCTCCTCCTGCTCCTCCCCCACCTCCTCCTGTTCCTCCCCCACCTCCTCCTGCTCTTCCCCCACCTCCTCCTGCTCCTCCCCCACCTCCTCCTGCTCCTCCCCCACCTCCTCCTGCTCTTCCCCCACCTCCTCCTGCTCCTCCCCCACCTCCCCCACCTCCTCCTGTTCCTCCCTCCACCTCCTCCTGCTCCTCCAACAGAACCACTCCCTTCACTTCAGGTCCTGCTCAACATTACAGCAACAAAACACTCGCGCTAACTGAATTTAGGTTTGGACTGGTTTTTTAACTCATGAATGCATTTATTGTCTTAGACCAGGACCAGGTCTAAACCAGGTCTAAACCAGGTCTAAACCAGGTCTAAACCAGGACTAAACCAGGACTAAACCAGGACTTTAACTAAGCAGTGGTCTTGGGCTGCAAAAGAGTCCTGAGTGCCACCAGTGGGGCCTGACCCAGAGCTTGGGAAACTCAGCTCTGGTCCAAATGTTTCTCTGGGTTTTATTTCGGCCGGAAATCAGAGCCACACCACGTGATATTTTTGCTTCTTTTTCTCTTTCAGATATTTTTCCTCAGTTTGTATTTGAGGCCATTACGAGTTTGAAGTCATTTCTTACAACTCAGCTCCGTTTGGTTCGAGGATCCCAAAAAACACAAGCCTCAGACAGAATTTTGTGAATAAGTAAAAAGTCGAGCTACAGTCGCATCCAGAGGCAGAGGAAAGAAACGGCTGCACTGACGTCTGTGCTGTGACTACAGTTACTGTCTCCTGCACAAATGTTTTTGTCGAGTTTGTATTTAGTGTACGTTACTTCTGACAGATATTTTGAATTTAATGTATATTGAAATTATTACTGTTTTTATCTCTTTTATTTACATATTTTTATCTTATCTTATGTTGAAACACTGATAGAGAGCAGAAACAGTCTGTGTCTGTGCAGAGACACAAACTGATAAAGAATCTTGTATTTGGAACAAAAACTGCTGACGTGATGAGGAACATAACAAAAAAACATTATAGGCTTTGTATTTCTTTGTTTCTAAATATCAAACAATTTATTGGCAAAAATATTAAAAATGTCCGTCTCTTTACAAACTGTGACATACTGACCCTGAGTCAGCAGAACTTCCCTAAACCATCAGCTACAAACAGGTCTCTGAGTCAGAACCGGACCAGGCCCAGACCAGGCCCGGACCAGGCCCGGACCAGGTCTGGACCAGGTCTGGGTTAGTCTCTCTCCTGTACTTTTCCACTCCTGCCTCAGTGCCGACCTCTGACCCCTCCTCCTCCTCCTGCTGCTGCTGCTCCTCAGACCCCTCCAGCTCATCTCTGATTGGCTCTCGGTTCAGCCCCTCGCGTCTGATTGGCTGAAAACCTTTGGCTTTAGGTCCAGCTCCAAACCTGACTTTATTCTGTTTCCATCAGAGTCAAGTTTCAACAATAAACACTTACTTCAGCAGAACTAAACCAGGACTAAACCAGGACTAAACCAGGACTAAACCAGGTCTAAACCAGGTCTAAACCAGGGCTAAACCAGGGCTAAACCAGGACTAAACCAGGTCTAAACCAGGACTAAACCAGGACTAAACCAGGTCTAAACCAGGTCTAAACCAGGACTAAACCAGGGCTAAACCAGGACTAAACCAGGACTAAACCAGGACTAAACCAGGTCTAAACCAGGGCTAAACCAGGACTAAACCAGGACTAAACCAGGACTAAACCAGGTCTAAACCAGGGCTAAACCAGGGCTAAACCAGGACTAAACCAGGTCTAAACCAGGACTAAACCAGGACTAAACCAGGACTAAACCAGGACTAAACCAGGACTACACCAGGACTAAACCAGGACTACAGCAGGACTAAACCAGGACTACAGCAGGACTAAACCAGGACTAAACCAGGTCTAAACCAGGACTAAACCAGGACTAAACCAGGTCTAAACCAGGGCTAAACCAGGGCTAAACCAGGACTAAACCAGGACTAAACCAGGTCTAAACCAGGACTAAACCAGGACTACAGCAGGACTAAACCAGGACTAAACCAGGACTAAACCAGGGCTAAACCAGGGCTAAACCAGGACTAAACCAGGACTAAACCAGGTCTAAACCAGGACTAAACCAGGACTAAACCAGGTCTAAACCAGGTCTAAACCAGGACTAAACCAGGACTAAACCAGGACTAAACCAGGACTACACCAGGACTAAACCAGGACTAAACCAGGACTACAGCAGGACTAAACCAGGACTAAACCAGGTCTAAACCAGGACTACACCAGGACTACACCAGGACTAAACCAGGACTAAACCAGGACTACACCAGGACTAAACCAGGTCTAAACCAGGACTAAACCAGGACTACACCAGGACTACACCAGGACTAAACCAGGACTACAGCAGGACTAAACCAGGACTACAGCAGGACTAAACCAGGACTAAACCAGGTCTAAACCAGGACTAAACCTGGACTAAACCAGGACTAAACCAGGACTCAAACTGCTGAAGACTCCTGTGTACCACCAGTTGGAACTGTGCCACAGTTTGAGAACCTCTGAGTTCAATAAATACATGAATAACCTCTGTAATAACCTCTGTAATAACCTCTGTAATAACCTCTGTAATAACATCTGTAGGCTCGTGTCATTTTGTTATTAAGTCAGTATTGAATAAGTTTACTCCGTGCAGAAGTCTCTGTGTTGTTGTTGTTTTGGTGAGGCTCCTGTCACGTGACCCTCCTTCATTAAAGCCGTTAGCGTCCACACGTCCGCCTCGCGCACAGCTGTCCGACTCTGACCAATCACAGCCCGCCCTCAGCCTGCTGCCCCCGCCCCCGCTCGGCTCTGATTGGCTGCTCGGTCCACTCCCACGCCCCGCCCCTTTCCCTTTGTAACAGAACAACAACAGAAGAAGAAGAAACGGAGTTTAAAAAATTAGGAAAAGCGAGTTTAAACCGCGACTAAAGCCACTTCTCTGAGGTCCTGCTCTGTCCCGCACTGACACACGGCCGCCATTTTGTTTGCACGCGCTTTAAAACCCTGCGCTGCGTTCAAGTCCGCGGTAACTCAGGGCAGGACAAAATGTTCCTGCAGCCCCGCGCGCCACACCCGCGTCCGGACTGAGGGACACGGGGACACGGGGACAGACCCTGGGACACTTTAGTGACTGTGATGAAAATATGAGCAGGGTGAGCAGATCCAAAAACTGGGACACACTTTTCCTCACAGATAACGGAGCATTTGAACTCACCACAGACAAAAGCTTCACAAACAGTTGACTTCATTCTGTGCTGCTGAGGTTTTTAATCTGTCCTGCAGCTCTGGGCTAACAACAACTCTTCACTTATTCTCCAAAAAAGAGCAGTGCGCCTCACGCTGCGGGACAGAGCTCAGCAGTGCCCGCTTCTTTCTAAATTACTTCAACTGTCACCCTGCAATAACAAAGCTCAAAGCTAAAAACTATTCATTTCCTGACAGAAAATCAGTCCACAGAGCGGGAGGAGGCTGTAATCTGAGGGGAAATATGAATTTGTATGAACCAAGAGGAGGAGTTGTTGTTTGTTTGTTTGTTTGTTTGTTTGTTTGTTTGTCTGTGGGGTTAGATTATGGAACAACATGAATGGGGCTCTAAAGCAATGTTCAAAAAAATGTTTTAAAACAGTTTTTGCTGGGTACAGGGCTGAAGAGGGACTGAAAAATGAAAAACCAAACAAAAAATACAAAAAACACATGCAAAAGGAACTGAACTGATGAATTATGTTTGTTTGTGTTTTGTATATTTATTATTATTACTTTTGTGTTTACAGGAAGCTGCATTCTTGAACTGAAATGGGGTTAAAGGTCACACTTCCCACTTTTTGTTAGAACATTTGTTGTGTTTACTGTTTCTTCTGTTTCTTTTGAAAGAGTTTGAAGTAAACAACACTGATCAAAACAATAACAAGGAAAATCATTTTAGCAACAAAAGTCTTTAGACAAAGTTTTTAAGTTTCCCATGCTTTTTTTATTCGCTAAAGGTGGGAAAACTGGGACATGTGAGGGTTTTTAAACTGATACTGGGACTGTCCCGGTTACTGTCACTCTAAATGTGAATATTTTTGCAGAAATGTTATTAAAATAATAATAATAATAATAATAATAATAATAATAATAATGCATTAGTGTCATACAGAGCTCTCAGTGGCTCTGCAGTCGTCCTTCTCTCCTCTCTCTGTGGAGGGGAGGGGCCTCTGTGCTGCCCTGGGACAGACTGACAGAGGCGTGGCTGTCATTCTGTGCCTACAGCCTCTGCCCACCACCAAACACATTCACACATTCACACATTCACACATTCACACATTCACACATTCACACATGTTCCAGGATGGTGTTGTGGGTAACGGGACGGTCCCAGGCTCGGGCTCCTGGTCCCAACACAGAACTGTAACCAAACAAACACAGCACACAGCAGGACGGTAACGTAGTAGTGTACTTAGGGAGTACTTTTGAGAGTTATTTAGCACATGAACTCTACTACTACTACTACTACTACTACTACTACTACTACTACTACTACTACTACTACTACTACTATGGAGCTAAAACAGAGGTAAAAAAGTACTCATATAAAACATTAATTTTAAAGTATTCAGCAAAATCTACCACTACTACTACTACTACTGCTTATTTCTTTTGTACTACTAGAACTACTACTACTTCCACTGCTAGTACTACTATTACACAGGCATAGGCTACATACAAAGTACTTTTACTTATTCAGAGACTTGAAACTTGTACTTGAAGGTGAGTATTTTCCCCTGCATGACATTTTCTTCACAAAGTCTACAAAGTAAACGATGCAGTATTAGTACTCTGTTAGGCAGTATCCTCTCTGTGTGTGTATGTGAAGTATTTGAAGTATTTGGTGTATTCAGAGTACTCTGGGCTCAGCTGTGAGGAAGTTTAAGGCGGAGTTTACCCAGAGCCTTTGTCTGCTCCTCTCCTGGTACACGCTGTACTACTACTACTGTTACTACTACTACACACCAGAGAGTAACTGGATACTACGGAATATTCAGGTCAAGTAATCAGAGTGTGTACTTTCTGAGTATACTTTCAAGCAGTGGTTCCCAAGATTTTTTTTTTTCTTTAGAAAGTCATATAAAAGATCAGATTTCTAATTCTCCTGCATTTTTATTTCTTTAAACTCCAATTATTATTATTATTATTATTATTATTATATAAAAAAATGGTCTGCCTTTAAAATAAAAATATAAACTGCTATTGCCGTTACTTATTTTACTATGTATTTCAGAATAAATAAAAACAATAGTACTATTAAAATATTAAACCATCTGCCATGTGCATATGTATAGAGCCTGTTTTATATTTTATAGTTTATATTTATGTTACATATTTTTGCTTTTTTAGACTTATTCTTGTAAATAATTAATATTGCACCTTTTTGTTTGCATGCAAGGGAATTTCTTCACTGTGAGATAACTAATCTAATAATAACAAATAATAATACTACATAATTTAAAGCAAACATTTGAATAACTCCTCTTTGAAATAAGTTATTAAACATAAAAATATGTAACAAAATATAATATTCAAATAATATTCTTGAGCAGTTTTTAGTCAACGAGACACTTGAGCTTGGGATATTTATAGTTACACTGCTTTAAGCATGGTTTTACTTGTATTATAGTACTAGCAGCAGCAGTAGTAGTAGTAGTAGTAGTAATAGTAGTAGTTTTATGTCTGAATTACTTCATCTTGACTTAGAAATAACCCAAGACAGTGTTCATTCATTCATCTTCTGACAATGGAGCCTATGCCAGCAAACACTGACAGGAGACAGGCTAACCACTCTGCCACAGTTACACAGGGAGAACACTCAGAGAGATCAGGAGTCTAACCCACAACCTCCTCCTCACTGAGAGAAGTCACAAAATAAACTAAACCAGAATAATCTTAGACGTATTTTATTATTACAATAAAAACAAGTGCATTTAACAAAAACACAAAAGTACTGTAAAAAACACTGTACAGTGAAAGCACCGTCTCCTCAGGAGTGTGACGTTATGATGTCACCACGTAACAAAGTACACAGGACGGCACAGAGTAAAACAAACAACCATGTTTGTGACGTGATGATGTCACTGCGTCGCAGAAAACAACAACAGAAAAACGTTTACTCTGAGAGACAGCCACGTTACCATCACTCTGTCACCGTCACTCTGTCATCTCTGTCACCGTCACCTCTGTCACCGTCACTCTGTCACCGTCACTCTGTCACCGTCACTCTGTCACCGTCACTCTGTCACCGTCACTCTGTCACCGTCACTCTGTCACCTCTGTCACCGTCACTCTGTCACCGTCACTCTGTCACCGTCACTCTGTCACCGTCACTCTGTCACCTCTGTCACCGTCACTCTGTCACCGTCACTCTGTCACCGTCACTCTGTCACCGTCACTCTGTCACCGTCACTCTGTCACCTCTGTCACCGTCACTCTGTCACCGTCACTCTGTCACCGTCACTCTGTCACCGTCACTCTGTCATCTCTGTCACCGTCACTCTGTCACCGTCACTCTGTCACAGGTTGCTGAGCTGCTGTTGTGAAGTTTTTTTGGGAATAAATCTCCAAAACCTTGGTGACGCTGTTGTTTTGAATTTTCACAACCGTTTTTTGTTTACAGTGCATTTAAAAGTGACGTAACCACGTGCGTACGTCAGTCAGTGCCACAGTGCTGTTACGTTATGACGTCACCTTGTCACAGAACTCCGCGAAGTCCTTGTGCATGAAGTTGTCGCTGAGCAGCAGGTCGTCCTCTGACGGGACGTACTGCACGCTGTCCTCGTTCGTGTCCGCGAGGAACGCGGCCCCCTCCGTGTCCGGGCCGTCCATGAGCGCCCCGCGCGCGTTCTCCCACGCGCCCAGGTACGAGTCCATGTCCGTGAGCTCCGCGTCGCTGCTCGCCTCCGATCCGCTGTCCACGGAGTCGGAGCGCAGCGCCTGGAGCCGGTACTTCTCCGTCATGAGGAACTGGTTGGTGTTCTCGGGCGCGCGCATGCCTCTGGCGCGGTTCCCGTTCACGTTCACGGGCCGCAGGACCGCGGGGCGCCGCGGGACGCGCGGGGCCCATCTCTTCTTGCTCTTCACGGCTCCGCAGCGGCCCCTGCCGCTCCGGAACCACCGCTTACTCAAGACGACGTCTTTGCCCTTCATGGCTCTGCACATCCTCGTGCGCGTGTTCGCCTCAGATCCGCCGCTGTCGCTTCTACCTCTTTACGATCCGCGTGCGTTTTTTCCTGTGCTGTTTTCGGCGCTGGGGCATATCCTCCGCGTCCGGCCCCGCCTCCAGCGTTCTGCCGCTGTCACCGCGCACGGACCGCTCTGGACCCGGGTCTGAGGTCTCCCTGCGGGACTGGACCTGAGCGGGACCGGGGCCGAGTCTGAGCTGCTCTGGGGCTTTAGTAAAACCAGGGGCGGTACAGGTCCTGAGAGTCCCAGGACGCGCGACACAGATCAGCTGAGTGCGTAAATGTGGAGCGGAGGAGGAGCGCAGCATTATAAAGACACGGACTGAACCATTCTGAGGGGGGTGGGACAAACCACAGTGGACCAAAACAGGGACGGGGAGAGGAGCAGAAAGTGGTTTAACTCTGCACCAACAAAACACCACACAACCAACAAGAACTCAGACTAAACCTGGACTAAACCAGGACTAAACCAGGGCTAAACAAGGACTAAACCAGGACTAAACCAGGGCTAAACCAGGGCTAAACCAGGACTAAACCAGGACTAAACCAGGACTAAACCAGGTCTAAACCAGGTCTAAACCAGGTCTAAACCAGGACTAAACCAGGTCTAAACCAGGGCTAAACCAGGGCTAAACCAGGTCTAAACCAGGACTAAACCAGGTCTAAACCAGGAATAAACCAGGACTAAACCAGGACTAAACCAGGACTAAACCAGGTCTAAACCAGGACTAAACCAGGACTAAACCAGGACTAAACCAGGACTAAACCAGGTCTAAACCAGGACTAAACCAGGGCTAAACCAGGACTAAACCAGGTCTAAACCAGGACTAAACCAGGTCTAAACCAAGTCTAAACCAGGTCTAAACCAGGACTAAACCAGGACTAAACCAGGTCTAAACCAGGACTAAACCAAGTCTAAACCAGGTCTAAACCAGGACTAAACCAGGACTAAACCAGGTCTAAACCAGGTCTAAACCAGGTCTAAACCAGGTCTAAACCAGGTCTAAACCAGGACTAAACCAGGACTAAACCAGGACTAAACCAGGGCTAAACCAGGTCTAAACCAGGACTAAACCAGGACTAAACCAGGTCTAAACCAAGTCTAAACCAGGTCTAAACCAGGTCTAAACCAGGACTAAACCAGGACTAAACCAGGTCTAAACCAGGACTAAACCAGGTCTAAACCAAGTCTAAACCAGGTCTAAACCAGGTCTAAACCAGGACTAAACCAGGACTAAACCAGGTCTAAACCAGGTCTAAACCAGGACTAAACCAGGTCTAAACCAGGTCTAAACCAGGACTAAACCAGGACTAAACCAGGTCTAAACCAGGGCTAAACCAGGAATAAACCAGGTCTAAACCAGGACTAAACCAGGACTAAACCAAGTCTAAACCAGGACTAAACCAGGTCTAAACCAGGTCTAAACCAGGACTAAACCAGGACTAAACCAAGTCTAAACCAGGGCTAAACCAGGACTAAACCAGGTCTAAACCAGGACTAAACCAGGACTAAACCAAGTCTAAACCAGGGCTAAACCAGGAATAAACCAGGACTAAACCAGGACTAAACCAGGTCTAAACCAGGACTAAACCAGGACTAAACCAGGTCTAAACCAGGTCTAAACCAGGACTAAACCAGGTCTAAACCAGGTCTAAACCAGGACTAAACCAGGACTAAACCAGGGCTAAACCAGGGCTAAACCAGGAATAAACCAGGACTAAACCAGGACTAAACCAGGTCTAAACCAGGGCTAAACCAGGGCTAAACCAGGAATAAACCAGGTCTAAACCAGGACTAAACCAGGACTAAACCAGGTCTAAACCAGGACTAAACCAGGACTAAACCAGGGCTAAACCAGGTCTAAACCAGGTCTAAACCAGGACTAAACCAGGACTAAACCAGGGCTAAACCAGGACTAAACCAGGTCTAAACCAGGACTAAACCAGGTCTAAACCAAGTCTAAACCAGGTCTAAACCAGGACTAAACCAGGACTAAACCAGGTCTAAACCAGGACTAAACCAGGTCTAAACCAAGTCTAAACCAGGTCTAAACCAGGTCTAAACCAGGACTAAACCAGGACTAAACCAGGTCTAAACCAGGTCTAAACCAGGTCTAAACCAGGTCTAAACCAGGACTAAACCAGGTCTAAACCAGGTCTAAACCAGGACTAAACCAGGGCTAAACCAGGACTAAACCAGGTCTAAACCAGGACTAAACCAGGACTAAACCAGGTCTAAACCAGGTCTAAACCAGGACTAAACCAGGACTAAACCAGGACTAAACCAGGTCTAAACCAGGACTAAACCAGGACTAAACCAGGACTAAACCAAGTCTAAACCAGGTCTAAACCAGGACTAAACCAGGTCTAAACCAGGTCTAAACCAGGACTAAACCAGGACTAAACCAAGTCTAAACTAAACTAATGCGCAGGCCTGACTCAGGTCTTTGTGGTGAGCCCACATTAAAAACAAACCCAGAGGGGGCGGAAATAACAGAACCACAGCGTCTGACGCCACCTGCTGGACTTAACTCTCACTGCAATGGTCACATTTACTCAAAATAGGGTTAGGGTTAGACCTTGGTCTGTAAATATACTGTAAATATATATTTATGTTTAAATAAAGAGCAGGTGAGTAAAGCGTTACATTTATGTTCAGTTTATTGCAGCTGCAGCTTCAGTGAAGGACAGTTTGTGTTTTTTGGGACAAATGTTAGTTTTTTAAGAATCTTTTCAGAGTTAAAAAGTTTAAGACATTTAAAAATGAACTTCATTCTGAGGCTCACTGCGCATGCGCCGTGTGCTGCCCCGGGTTTGGTCTGTCAGGCTGAGACCCGGCTGAGTTTTACCACAGAGGTCCGTGAACCCGAGACCTAATCCCGCTGTGGTTTGTTCCTGAGTGAGTCCTGGGCCCCAGCCTGGCTTTGACTCAGTTTAATTCTTTTTTTATCTGAGTCTAACTTTATTCCTTTGGCCCTGAGCAGCGGAAGAGCCAGGGGGCCACAGAGGAAGACGCTGCTGGTTTTCTGTGCCCCACACTCGCCTTCTGTCCAGGTTAGTGTCTGGAAAACCATTTATCTGACTTTTCTCTCGGCATTTTTCTGATTTCTTCCTCTGTAAACGCGGGCTGCTGAGTTTCAGTCTCTCTGTTTTCTGTTGGTCTTAAACCCTGCGGACAGCTGCTCTACAGATGCTTTTCTCTAAAGTACAGCTGCTTTGTTATTTAAAAATCATTTAAGTTACTGTTCACCACAGACTCAGCTCTGTACTGCAGCCAGATAAACACATTCTTTATGGATATCTATGTTCCCTGGGGTCTATGGACCGGGGAATGTATGTAACTTGGGTGCAGTGCATAATGGAGTTATGGAGCTATATTTTGTCCATTAATTTCATTTTTTTAAAATCTTGCATCTAAACACAGCGATGGAAGGTTAACACAACCTGCCTCAAAACCAGGTGAGGTGTCAAAAACCACAAATTCACTGTAATTTTCATATATATATTTTTTTAATTTTTCCTCGTGTTTAACATTTAATTCTTGTGCAAACAAAGAACACTAAAGCACTGAGTGTATGTGACACAGAGACAGCTGTAGTGGCTCAGCAGTAAACGCTGTAAACTGTGTTTTAGTGATCACGCTGCTGAAAGACTGAGCCCCTTCATTTGCAAAAGCAGATAACTCCATTTTTATAAATTCTAAAAAAAATGGGTTTTTGTTATTTACTTCAAGTTATATCATGCAAACTAAAAAACTAAACTAAGCTTGAATGTATTTGACCAACAGGATGTATTGGGTATTGCTCTAAAATGGATTTGGGTTTTGAAAACAGCGCCATGCAAGGAGTAAATGCAAGCCTTAACTCTTTTGTGTAAATGGTGTTTATCTGTTTTTGCAAATGAACTCTTCAAATGTTACCTTAATAATATGTGATTATTATTAAATGAACTGGGTAATATTCTGGTTTACAAATGAGGTTTTCTATCTGACAACTTGCCCTGGACGACTCTGGGTTAAAGTTGTGCGATCAGGGAGAATTGTGAATAATTTTAATCTGTTTCTACTTGCTATAAAAAAAGTAAAACTGATCTTCTGAAGTCCTGAAGTAAGATGCACGTGAACATTATTTTATGCGTTGTCATCATGCTCTGTACATGTATTCTTAGCTAGTTTTTACAGTTCATTTAGTGTATGTTTACACTGTAAATCAGAGTTCAAGGAAAAACTGCTAACAATATTGCTGACTTAAGATGTTTTGTACTGTTGAACTAAAGATGTTTATTAGTATTAATCTGATGGTGGACACTGAACTGCCACATACATAGGTTTTTTGGTTCTGTTTGTTTCATGTATGACATCAGTTTTACAGTATAAGTACTGCTGTGACTTATTACAGACAGACTCTGACTCTCTGTGAGCTGATTCTCAGTAAAGTCTTCAAAGAACAGAGTCAACGTCGTCGAGTGTCTCTATCGCCCACAGTTGGATAAAGTTGTCTTAGACTTATTAGTTTGATTCATTGGTGTAAGAAACTTGTGTCTGCTGTATAACGTCTACATGTGTTATTTTCTCAAGATTTGAGTTCAGAAGAAAATTATGACAAAAACTTTAATGTTAACAATTTTTACTTTCAACCCTGAAAAATGCTTCACTGCTGCTATCTCAGGAAAACAAAGATCTAATTTCTTTGTATTCAGGACATAACATAGAGGGACACAAGACTGCTTTTCTAATTTATGAACAATCCTTTGGTTTAAAAAAAACTTCCATGTGACATCTTACCCAGTGTGTCAACATGCCACTGGGTAAGATGTCAGCCATTAAGTTTTTTCTAAACTTAATGTCTGAACCCCTTTCTTTATGAGTTTTGTTTTCTCCTCAGAGATCCGTCAGAAGTATGGACGGAGATGAAGCCGCCCAGACTGCAGCCTCCAGCGCTGAGGCGTTTACCTGTGACCAGTGTGGGAGGACATTTCCCAAGTACCAGCCCCTCAGAGCCCACCAGCGCACGCACAGGAGAAAAGACCACAGCTGTAACCACTGCCACCAGACGTTCAAGAAGTCAGTCCAGCTCAGACGTCACCTGTGGCTCCACAAGAAGAGGGCGGTGCATACGTGTGATGAATGTGGGAAGAGCTTCAATGAGAAGAGGCACCTCACTGTCCACATGCGGGTCCACACCGGGGAGCGACCGTACGACTGTCGGGCCTGTGGCAGGAGCTTCAACACCACCTCCTCCCTGAACCGACACCAGAGGGTCCATAACAGAGACCGGCTCAGCCACGACCAGAGCGGGGTGGGATCCTCAGATGAAAGACCCCTCAAAGTCCAGCAGCAGCACATGGACCTCAGAGACCACAGCAATTGACGAGCCCTTCAGCTGCGACCAGTGTGGAGCGGGATTCTCAGACAAAAAACTCCACCGCTGCGTCCTCTCTGAGCAGGTTTGGTACAGGTGTGATCTCTGTGAGGAGCGTTTTCCTTCTGCAGCCCAGCTCCAGAGACACCGACACGTTCACGACCTGTACAGATGTGACAAGTGTGACAAGAGTTTCATTATGAAGAAAAACCTCATCATACACGAGCGCATCCACACGGGAAAGAAACCCTTCCGCTGCAGTGACTGTGGGAAAGGGTTCATCTGTGCGTCTGGACTCGGACAACACCGCAGGACGCACGGGACGGAGGACTTCAGCTGTGAGCGGTGTGGGGACAGCTTCACGTCCAAACTCCAGCTCATAAAACACAAGCACGTCCACCCTAAAGTGAGGCCGTTCGCCTGTAAGCACTGTGGGAAACGCTTCGAGACGACATTTAACCTCCGTCAACACGAGAGGATCCACGCCAAAGACAGGTCTCGCAATGAAGACAGGCCCCACAGCTGTGAGCAGTGTGGGCACAGCTTCATGTCCAAACTCCAGCAGCTGAAACATAAGTGCATCCACTCTAAAGCGCGGCTGTTCGCCTGTAAGCTCTGCGGGAAATGGTTCAGCACCGCGTATATCCGGCGTCAACACGAGCAGACGCACGGCGAGGACAGGCCTTACAGCTGCGACATGTGCGGGAAACGCTTCAAAGTGAAGAGGTACGTCGCAGAGCACAAACTCATCCACCTGCAGCAGAGACCGCACGTCTGTCCGGACTGTGGCAAGAGCTTCATCAAACCGTACCAACTCGCCGAACACCAGGACAGACACCACAGCCCGGGAGGAGAGTGGAGTCCAGAGCAGGGTTTATCTGTGGGACAGGACAGAGCGAGACAGGACAGAGCGAGACAGGACAGCGCGAGACAGGACAGAGCGAGACAGGACAGAGCGAGACAGGACAGCGCGAGACAGGACAGCGCGAGACAGGACAGAGCGAGACAGGACAGAGCGAGACAGGACAGAGCGAGACAGGACAGCGCGAGACAGGACAGAGCGAGACAGGACAGAGCGAGACAGGACAGCGCGAGACAGGACAGAGCGAGACAGGACAGAGCGAGACAGGACAGCGCGAGACAGGACAGCGCGAGACAGGACAGAGCGAGACAGGACAGCGCGAGACAGGACAGAGCGAGACAGGACAGCGCGAGACAGGACAGAGCGAGACAGAATTCCCTGAGGTGCAGAGAGTGTGGGGTGGAGGTGACAGTGGGCTGCACCGCTCTGTCCAACGTCTTCTCTGTGACGGATCTGGCTCATGTCAAATGTTTTATTAAAAATCACACTTTGTTCTCATAATGCTCCAACTCTACTGTTAATAAAATGTGCTGCTTTTCTTAGGGTGAGCAGATTTTTAGACCCAAAAACTGGAACACTTTTTTTTTTTTTTTTTTTCAATAATCACAGTGCATTTGAACTCACCAAGTGACAAAAGAAGCTTCAGAAATCCATTAAATTTTCTGTCATTTAATTAAAGTTTTGATTTTTAATGGCAATTTAATAATAACAATAATGACAATGTAAATAATTTTAGTAAAAAAAGTCTTTAGGCAAATGTTTTTCAGTTTCCTTTGCTTTTCTATTAAACTGGGAATACTGGGACAAGGTTTGTTGAAAACTGGGACATATGAGTGTTTTTACAGATCTGTCTTGAGACATGGGACAAGGAGCCTAAGGAACTGGGACTGTCCCGGTTTAATGGGGACATCTGGTCACCCTAGCGTTTCTACCTCTATGAGCCTCAGAGCACTTTACAACGGCATACATTTTTTACTTTTGCACCAAAACCTCTCGACATTTCCGCTGCTTTTGCTTTTGACACCATTGATCACAGTCTTTTAGGTAGATTTGAAAACTGGGGGACAGCACTGGCGCTTTTACATTTATATATTTTCCACAGGACATTCGCAGTAGTAAGTAATGGTAATAACGTTGGCGTGCCCCAAGGTTCAGTACTGGGGCCTCTGCAGTTTTCTCTACAGGACACCCAACAGGTTTCAGTAAATTTTATGGAAAAAAAGTACTTTCTGAGTACATTTTGTAGGACATACTTTTGCTTGTACTTGAGTAAATGTTGGATGTTTTTATTGTTAAACTGTCTAAAGAAGTAAAAGTTTTTGTCCTCTGTGGTGAGGTGCTTTTGATTTGCAGTGAGAAGGTTCTGGGTTTAAAACTCAAAGAAGAATCATTTGTTGAAACATTCATACTGTCTACTTGAGTAAATTTTACACTCAATTTTTTACTTTTACTCAAGTACATTTTTTGTCAAGTATTTTTACCACTAATTGAGTAATATTATTTTTGACGTAACATCTGTAGTTTTACTTAAGTACAGATTTTGAGTACTTCGACCACCTTTGCTCACAGAAAACAGAAGTACAATCTAATCGCCCCCGACACTCTCACAATTATCTTCCTGTATCGTGGTAAACTCTGACAACCTCTGAAAAAAATCCTGTTGTTTTCCTGATTCAGAGAAACTAAAATGCTTTTATTTACTCAAGGCTTGTACTACTACTACACAAACCTCTCTTCACAGTTAATAACACAGATCACTAAAGGGGACCACCTTAAAATGTCCAAAAAGTGGGACAGGTTTTGTGATTTGGTGCCTGTCCATCCAGACTAACTTCACACAGATTCATTCTACATTTTACACAAGGAATAATTGACCTGACCGTGTTGTTCTGAACGGAATCTCACTTTTTATAAGATCCACCCAGCTCCAATGAAACTGTGGGGTTAAATGGCTGAATTTGAAGAGTTTTTAGCAAGAATGTAAAGAAAAGGTCAGGATTAAGCGATGTTATAATTATTAGAGATTATAAATGTCATGGTAGGATAAGTCATAGGAATTTTAAAAGATAAGGTTTCTGTCCAGTCTTTAGGACATGTTTATTAGATCTTTCAGGTTAATCAGTAAAATTAAAAATGTCAAGAACTGGGTCAGGCAGGTCAATAGATAAAGAAAAAGTAAACAACAGTTCAAGAGTTTGGTTTAAAGCATTTAACAAAAAGTGATCAGTGTTTCCTTTTGTGACGTCAATAATCATGAAAATCTTAAAACTGTGACACTGAAATTTTCTATTGTAACATCCCCAGTGGGTATATGGGTACAGAGGAGGGACAGTTATGTCCATAAGTATTTTGATTCATATGTGCTGAAAGGTCAGACTCTCAGCTGTAATTTGAGATTATTCACGTTATTAGGATTGTTCATTTTGGGTGTAAGCATCAAAGAGGACGATGATTCAGAAGTATAATCAAGTCAGAAGGTTTATTTTAGTATCACACAGGTGAGGTAACAACAGCAGGCCCCGCTGAAAGGGAGAGGGTGAGCAAGCTGTCCACAAAGGAGTGGTCACAGTTTTTATATTATGTATGACAATGTATGACGATTTCTGCATATCATTAATATTGTTTTCTTCAAGAAACTCCTGTGCCTCAACCAGGCCAGAGTTCTCATTACTGCGGTGCGTAATCTTCGTTATCTTCAGGAGCGTCCCACGCAACGGCAGGGAGCCCCCACCTGTAACCTGGAGTCTCCTAACTTTGTAACCAGCTCATTATTGTGCACTTTTGCAAATGCACAATGAACCTAATCACAGAGTGACCTTTAGAGTGAAAGGAGAAAAACATCCTTTAGAATCAAAACATTCTTACTAATATTGAAGCGTTTATTAACCTTAGCAGTAGTACATCAAAATATAAGTTTAGTGGTAATACGCAAAGCTATGTGAAGAAATATTCAACAACGGTCCAAATCAGACGAAGGGTTTAGGAGTTACAGCTCTTTAAAGTGGAGCAGCCTCTTTGTCAGGGGCTCAAAAGTAAGTGGACAGTTGCTTCAGAAGCTCTTTCTTGAGCTGCGTGGGCTTTTCCCTCAGTGATCCATCATAACCTGAGCTGGACTTGGTTCCAGGTGTGACATTTGTATTTGAAAACTCTTTCTGTGAAATCACAAGCATACAGTAACTCAGTGGAAGTGACCCAGACCATCCTTAGACTGGATCAAAAAATGTTAAAAAAAAAAAAAAAAAATACCATTACAACATCCACCTTAGAGTAGGACACTCTGCAGGAAGTAGGTCCATCAGAGTCTAGGACCACCATAACCAGAACACTTCATGAGAGAAAATACAGAGTTCACCACAAGCTGCAGACTTCATCAGCCTCACAACAGAAAGACCACATTAGACTCGGGGCGTTCCTCAAAGCCCAGGTACCTTGCCTTTAAAGTGATTTCCTCCAAAGCCACTTCTTTCTAATCCAAGGCCAGTGTCCTCCCTCGCTCCAAATAAACAGCAGTGGAACAGACTTCAGAGTGAACAGCAGCGTCACCACAGCGCCACCTCCTGCCTGGTTTTAGTGGTATTTATTCCTGGGAAAACTTTACAAGTGGATTATATCAATACAATATTTAGTTTGTTTTTATAAACGGAGAGCGTGAACCTTTGGGGTGGGGGGTGGGAGGGAGAAACCTTTTTTGGGGGAGCTTTGTGGGCGACAGAGTGTGGAGTAAATACCACATTTTAGCTTATAAATAATTAAAACTTAAACTTGCTAAATAAGCTTTTGAAAGTATCACACGTCAAAGGTCCTGCCATTTTTCTCAAAAAGCTGCAGTGCATTATGGGTGATTTTGGCCGAGGCAAGGCAGTGAAGGATCCACTGAGGATCCACATGTGAGCCAAACACAGGACAGCTGCCTGGGAAGGACATGAAGACTGGAACAGGCCTTGGGCGACAGGAGATGACCTGGACGCTTCCTGTGATGTAATCAAGGCAGGGCATCTGGGCTTTGAGGAACACCCCCGGTCTTCTCCAGACTTTTCTCTGCCCATCAGTCTGGCACAGGTCTGAGTCTGAGTCTCATCTGTCCACAGAATGCTGTTCCAGACCTGGGCTGGGTTCTTTAGTTGTTTTTGACCAAGTCTAATGTGGCCTCTCTGTTGTGAGTTTGATGAAATCTGCAGCTTCTGGTGAACCCTCACAAAAACTTCTCATTATAGTGGACCTAGACTCTGATAGACCTACTTCCTCAGGAGAGTTCTGCTCTAAGGTGGATGTTATGAAGGGATTTCTCTCCAGTCTAAGGATGGTCTGGGTCACTTCCACTGAGTTACTGCATGTTGTGATTTCACAGAAACAGTTTTCAAATACAAATGTCACACCTGGAACCAAGTCCAGCTCAGGTTATGATGGATCACTGAGGGAAAAGCCCACGCAGCTCAAGAAAGAGCTTCTGAAGCAACTGTCCACTTACTTTTGAGCCCCTGACAAAGAGGCTGCTCCACTTTAAAGAGCTGTAACTTCTAAACCCTTTCTATTTTTTTATTTTTTATTTATTTATAAGGACAATATTATAGCTTTCAAGCTAATTTCCATCTGTAGTCCTTGGTTTACACAGAAAATAAAACATACATTTACTAAAATATACAAATACATTGTTAATGTCAATGTTAAAGTGCATTCTTTCACATACAACAGGCGAGAGGTAGCTGACATTTAGTTTTTAGTGATTACAAACCTGATTTTGTAGAAGCCAAGTCTTTAATTCCTTTGAAAATGAGTAAAAGTTTGTTGAGGACACAATTTCATGAGGTATTGTGTTCCATGGTTTTGTAGCTTTGTATGAGAATGATTGAGCAAATGTTGTTTTACATCTGGGGATGCTACACCGCCCTCTGGTGGTGATTCTTGTAATTCTCTGATTTGGATGTGAATAATCTCAAATTACAGCTGAGAGTCTGACCTTTCAGATCATGTGAATAACTGTATTTGAATATGTTTCGGTTTACAGCTAAAATAACAAAACCAGTGTCAGTGTCTAAATACTTCTGGACCTAATTGTATGGGTACAGAGGAGGGACAGTGATGGGGAGAAGGATGAGGTCAGAGCTGGAGGCCTAGAGGAAGAGCAGAGAGGAGGTTTATGAAGACATGAAGTTAGTCGGTGTGAGAGAAGAGGATGCAGAGGAGAGGATCAGAGGGAGCAGAGGAGGAGGAAGTACTCTAAAGCTGTACTTAAGTAAAAGTAGTTCCTCTTCCTCCTCCTCCTTCCCGAGTTTCCAACAAGAACCTTCTGCTCACAGACCACACCAGAGACAAAAACTACTTTTAACTCCTCAGACAATTTAAAGTTTTATTTAAGTAAAAGTAAAAATAAAATCATCCAAAATTTACTCCAATAAAAGTATGTTCTACAACAGGGGTGTCCAAACTATGGCTTGGGGGCCAAATGTGGCCCGCAGACTATTTTTTATTGGCCCTCGAGCTTCATTCACAATTGCCCCAAATTGCCACAGGTAGCATTGTTCACTGCAAGGTTTGAAGCGCAGGTAAAAACTTGTGTGAGATGTACCTGGCATTAAGAATGAAATAATAATTAGCAGTTGGTGGTGCTAAAAAAAAAAAAAAAAAAAAAAAGGCATACTATGTGCTGGGGCCAGGCTCGGATAAATGTGGGGTTGTCGAAGGAGGTCAAGAGGAAAACAAATAAATAAAAATATCCATAAGAATGATTCACTGTGAAGAAAAGTGATGTCTTGTTTTGTGGTGATGCAAAATATGGCGCCTCGACTGAGTGGCCCTCCTGCACAAACATTTCTCAGTATGTGGCCCCCAAGGAAACAAGTTTGGACACACCTCACCTGTTCTACAAAATGTACTCATAAAGTACTTCTTCTTCAAAAATATACTTAAGTAAATCACTTGAGTAAAGTATCTAGTTACTGTCCACCACTGGGAACAGACCTGAGGAGGAGGAGGAGGAGCAGGAGGAGGAGGAGGAGGAGGAGGAGGAGGAGGAGGAGGAGAAGTGAGATTCATGTTTTTATAGTTGTGCCATCACTCATTAATGTGCTGCTTACTGCGCATGCTCAGGAGGAGTAAACAGCGCTGACCTGGGACGGATCTGGTGGATTAGTTTTAGCTGAAAAACGCCTTTTGTTCCTGCTCCTGACATTTGACCTAAGTTCTTTATCACAGCGCAGCCAATGGAGCCACAGTTCCGGGTTTGACCCTTCACGTCACCTGGGAAAGTACTCTACCCTTCAGACAAGATACGCATTATCGTTGTACTTTTGCAGCTCTGTGCGCTTTATTTTCAAACGCTAACCTCTTTGCTGTTATAAAATAATATTAGCTCTTGTATATCACATTTTCTCTTTAAAGAACTTACGGTAAAAGGACAAAAATAAAAATAAAAAAGCGAGATTCCTTCGTGTTTTGGAATTTCCGAGGCTCCGCGGACGCAGCGCTGCACTTTACTTCAAAGAGGGAAAACAAACGACGTTGTGTAATTTTCGGGTTAAAGTTAAAGACACAGCAGCAGCGGAGGAGGACACTGGACGGACACGGACCCGGGGACTGAGGACAGAGACCGGGGGACACCAGCGGACAGCACGCGGTACCGAGAGACACCGGGAGGAGAGGGACTGCAGCCGCTACCGGAGCCCGAGGAGGAGGAGGATAAACCGAGGATAAACCGAGGATAAACCTGGGATAACGGCTCCGTGACAGGGGAGAGTCCAGTGAGGCATCTTTTCCATTTAAACACCAGGTTATTATTAACTTAAAGCACAGAAAAAACATTAAAAATAACAAAACGAGCCCGAAGTGTCCTGAGATAATTCACTTAACTTAGCTACTTAGAACAAAAACTGCTAAAGTACAAAATTGGACACACACTAAACCGTGAATACAGTGTGAAAATACGCGGAAGACTTGAAGTTAAATTATGTCAAACGAGATGTAATTATTAAGACTTCTATGTTTATTTTTCTGTTAATAATTGTTCTCAGCATCAGCTTTGAACTGGCGCAAAGGTAAACAGGAAGTGGCTCGGTGAAACTCGGCGCTACTTCCGCTTTAGGAATAAATTTAAGCTTTTAAAATGTATTTGGAGAAATGACTTAAAAGATTATTATTATTTTATATTCTTTAATAATATTATTTGTGTGTGAGTGTGTGTGTGTGGGGGGACTTTTGTTGATTAACGAAAAATATTTGAAAAAAAAAAAAAGATTATATACATACGTTATATAGACTGTTATAGTATTAATTTTCATTTTTTAAAATAAATTATTGTCTCCAGCTGAACCTCAACCTCGTCCCACAGAACAGCAGAGTGGGAGACTCTTGCTAACTAAAGGCAGTGACTCGACTTGACTTGAATCTCATAAAGACTGACTTGGACGACTCAGTGCTAATTTGTCAGCTGCACATGAGGAACTTAGTCCGACCTCTGCAGAACAGGAATCAAAAATGTCTCAAACTGTGTCTCTGTTTTGTTTTCTTCACTCCACGACCTGACCACGATACACTGCAGGGTCCGCACCCACTGGTTGAGAACACAGCCTCCGGGGTTCACGTGTAAACAGGCCGGGCCCGTGACTTTGGGCCTGAGGCGGTGTGTCCTGGAGCTTTTTACTGGGTTTAAATCAGATTACACAGAGAAACTGAAACAGCTCTGTCTGCACATCCACCCAGTAATTATTCATGTTTAAATGTAGTTTAGACCTGGTTTAGACCTGGTTTAGACCTGGTTTAGTCCTGGTTTAGACCTGGTTTAGTCCTGGTTTAGACCTGGTTAAGACCTGGTTTAGTCCTGGTTTAGACCTGGTTTAGTCCTGGTTTAGTCCTGGTTTAGTCCTGGTTTAGTCTTAGTTTAATCCTGGTTTAGACCTGGTTTAGTCCTGGATTAGTCCTGGTTTAGTCCTGGTTTAGTCCTGGTTTAGTCTTAGTTTAATCCTGGTTTAGACCTGGTTTAGTCCTGGTTTAGTCCTGGTTTAGACCTGGTTTAGACCTGGTTTAGACCTGGTTTAGTCCTGGTTTAGACCTGGTTTAGTCCTGGTTTAGTCCTGGTTTAGTCCTGGTTTAGTCCTGGTTTAGTCCTGGTTTAGTCCTGGTTTAGTCCTGGTTTAGTCCTGGTTTAGACCTGGTTTAGTCCTGGTTTAGTCCTGGTTTAGTCCTGGTTTAGTCTTAGTTTAGTCTTAGTTTAATCCTGGTTTGTGGCCACTCCTTGAACACACAGTGGAGCTGTGTAAATGCCACTGTTGTGAGTTTGTTTAGTCTGAGGTTTTCTATCAGGGGAATTTTACAAAGGTCGACAGGATCCAGGAAAACTCACCACAAACCTGGTCTCAGTCCTGGTCTCAGTCCTGGTCTCAGTCCTGGTCTCAGCCCTGGTCTCAGCCCTGGTCTCAGTCCTGGTCTTGGACTTGCTTTTATATTAACATTTACTTTGTCCTCAGTAAATACAAAAATACAGTAGTACAGAAGGTGGAAGTACTTTACAAAATAAAATAGTAAAAGGACAAGTACTACTACTACTACTACTACTACTACTACTACTACTACTACTACTACTACTACTACTACTACTACTACTACCACTACTACTACTACTACTACTACCTGAACCTGTTCTGTTGTGTAAACACGATTAAGCTCAGGACTCGTTTGTTTGTTGTTGACAGATGGAGGTGGGCGGGGCTAAAGTGATGATGCTGACAGGAAGTGTGCTGCTACTTCCTGTCGTCCTCTTCTTCACTTCCTTCATGTTCTGTCCTGGACTCCTCATCCAGGCCTACAACTGGTAAGTCCTGGTTCAGACCTGGTTCAGTCCTGGTTTAGTCCTGGTTCAGACCTGGTTCAGACCTGGTTTAGACCTGGTTCAGACCTGGTTCAGACCTGGTTCAGACCTGGTTTAGTCCTGGTTCAGACCTGGTTCAGACCTGGTTCAGACCTGTTTTAGTCCTGGTTCAGACCTGGTTCAGACCTGGTTCAGACCTGGTTTAGTCCTGGTTCAGACCTGGTTCAGACCTGGTTCAGACCTGGTTCAGACCTGGTTCAGACCTGGTTTTTCCTCAGGTTTCTGCGCTGGCGGCTGGGTCTGAAGGTGAAGTATTCTTCCGTGGGCTCGTACCGCTTCTGTTACTCCACTCGGGGAACTCCAGGGGGCGCTGCTCCGTCTCTGCTGCTGCTGCACGGCTTCTCCACCAACAAAGACGCCTGGCTCGCTGTGGTCAAGGTAAATCCCAAAGACCGGGTTTAGTCCTGGTTTAGTTCCAAAGTAATGACCTCTGCCATGTAAGTTATGTTTTTGCTCATGTTGAGATCATTCCGGCTCACTCCAGCAGAGGGCGCTGTTGCCTGACTTTGACTTGTAGTTTAGACCAGTGCTTCCCAATCAGGGGTGCGGCCCCCCCAGGGTTACACTAGAGCAGGGGTCACCAACGAGGGGCCCGCGAGCACCAGGTCCCCCTTCTGGAGCTTGTGAGGTGCAGGTGAAGGGATATTTATAAACAGTGCCTACTGCAGTGTTTTAGTCATAATTTATTTTTTTAAACTTGTTTTTATGTTTAATTACAAGATTATTTTTATAAACATTATCATTAATGCAAAGCAAACAATCATACCATCCTAGTGTCATTTGAAAGGCATGTCAAGATTTTAATATAGAGGATTATTTTGCACGAGTAGCCCTCAGTACAAATTCTCATCTTTTGGGTAGCCCTCAAACCCAAAAAGGTTGGAGACCCCTGCACTAGAGCACTTTGCAGGAGGTACATGAATTAGGGCTGGGCCATAAATCAAATTAATTTGATTAATTTGCATTTTTAATTTTGGAAGATGTCAAAAATAGCCAGATCTATGAGGGTGGAAGTTGCAAATAATATTTGATAAAAGTGGATGTGATAAAAGTAAATTTGAATTAAATACTGATCAGTGTAAAATTAGTCAAATTTATAAAAATGAGCGACAGTGACTGTGAAGTCTGGGCTTAAGAGAGCACTTTGGTCCATTGGTTAGTAACCAAAGAGAAAATAAAACGGCAGACGCTGTGCTGTCCTGGATTAACACTGACAGTGCAGTGGCTGTCCTGGATTAACACTGACAGTCAGTGGGTGTCCTGGATTAACACTGACAGTGCAGTGGGTGTTCTGGATTAACACTGACAGTGCAGTGGCTGTTCTGGATTAACACTGACAGTGCAGTGGGTGTTCTGGATTAACACTGACAGTGCAGTGGGTGTCCTGGATTAACACTGACAGTGCAGTGGGTGTTCTGGATTAACACTGACAGTGCAGTGGGTGTCCTGGATTAACACTGACAGTGCAGTGGGTGTTCTGGATTAACACTGACAGTGCAGTGGGTGTTCTGGATTAACACTGACAGTGCAGTGGCTGTCCTGGATTAACACTGACAGTGCAGTGGGTGTAATGTGGCCCAGGCTTGTGTGTGGACCAGTTCTCAGCTGGAGCACCCTTCAGCCCGGACTTCTCACTCTCGGTCGCAGTGAGTCTGTCCTGTTTTCGCTCCTGACGGTTGTTTGAGAGAAAACGACAGAATGAGCCGTGTCCTGGAGAGGATCCTGTTAAAAACTTTTAACAACGCGGCAGGTGTGCACCGCTGAGGACTGGGACTTTTAAAGAGCACTTGCTCCGTATCATTTTGGTGAAGAGATGAGCGCGATCTATCCATCCATCCATCTTCTTCCGCTTTATCCGGGGCCGGGTCGCGGAGGCAGCAGTCTAAGCAGGGACACCCAGACATCCCTCTCCCCGGACACTTCCTCCAGCTCCTCAGGAGGAACCCCAAGGCGTTCCCAGGCCGAGAGACATAGTCCCTCCAGCGTGTCCTAGGTCTTCCCCGGGGCCTCCTCCCGGTGGGACATGCCCGGAACACCTCCCCAGGGAGGCGTCCAGGAGGCATCCGGAACAGATGCCCGAGCCACCTCAGCTGACTCCTCTCGATGTGGAGGAGCAGCGGCTCTACTCCGAGCTCCTCCCGGGTAACCGAGCTCCTCACCCTATCTCTAAGGGAGCGCCCAGCCACCCTGCGGAGGAAACTCATTTCAGCCGCTTGTATCCGGGATCTTGTCCTTTCGGTCATGACCCAAAGCTGATGACCATAGGTGAGAGTAGGAACGTAGATCGACCGGTAAATCGAGAGCTTCGCCTTTCGACTCAGCTCCTTCTTCACCACAACAGACCGATACAACGACCGCATTACTGCAGACGCTGCACCGATCCTCCTGTCAATCTCACGCTCCATCCTTCCCTCACTCGTGAACAAGACCCCGAGATACTTGAACTCCTCCACTTGAGGCAGGAACTCTCCTCCGACCTGGAGAGGGCAAGCCACCCTTTTCCGGTCGAGAACCATGGCCTCGGACTTGGAGGAGCTGATTCTCATCCCAGCCGCTTCACACTCGGCTGCAAACCGCCCCAGTGCACGCTGAAGGTCCTGGTTCCTGGTATCGGCCGAATTCTCCTCTCCAGTACCCTGGAATAGACTTTCCCGGGGAGGCTGAGAAGTGTGATCCCCTGTAGTTGGAACACACCCTCCGGTCCCCCTTCTTGAAAAGAGGAACCACCACCCCAGTCTGCCAGTCCAGAGGCACTGTCCCCGACCACCACGCAATGTTGCAGAGACGTGTTTATGAGCGCGATCTGCCTGTTTTCTTTTTCCAAAGGAGTCCTTTTACCTCAGTAATGGATTTGTTTAGCAGTGTGACGCTCAGCTCTCTGTGTTCTGTTTCTGCAGACGAGCCCCGAGCTCTGGAGCTGAGCGTCCTTTAACCGGCCTCGCATGGAGCATAAATGATAACAGACCTGGTCTTTAGAAGCAGAGAGAGGTCACTTCACTGATGGCACTGTTAGAGGTTTAGAATATACAGCTAAAATAAAATATAAATAACTATGCAATAATCTCATTCAAAAATAATAAAACAGAATTAAAATAACCTTTTATGCTCACAAGAGAAAAAACTATTAAAGTTGTCTATTGGCTGAGAATTGAAAACAAAACTAAGATTTTATTTTTTAGGCTTATCCCCGAGCCCCAGCATGGAGTGATTTTATAAAAACTACTGAAAAACAACTCCTGGGCCTCTGACACTGCTGAGGAATATTATATTTTGTTACCTTTTTTAGATTTAGGGGCTTGTTTCAAAGGAAGTTATTCGAATGATTTACTTTGTAGTAAATTTATTAAGCGTTTAAAAATATTATGTTTTTTTATATATATAATATATAAAATATAGAGTATAATACATAAATGTAACAGGAGTTTATACTGAAAGCTGGCAGATTTATTTACTGTGTGAGGAATTAATGAAGGATGCAAAGTCTAAAAAAGCACAACACAAGACCTGTGCAATATTATTTACAATACAGAAAGTATTCAAGGTCTTTTACATATTAAGGTCTTAAAAGTATTTAAAAGGTATTAAATTTGATGTTGCCAAAATCAAAACCTTAAAAGAATTAAATCCTATAGCCACTTGGGCAGAGATTACATTTTGTTCATCTAGGTCATAAAATTATTAATTAGGATTTTTAAGTCAAGTTTGTCAGTGTTGTACTTGTCAAAAATATATTTTAGATTAAAACTTTGTGAGTAACATCAGCGTTTTTTTTGTGAGTTGGATGTGAACTTGGCAACAAATTCTTACAAATATCTTAAAGTCACCCACTTGAATGTGCCTTTGTTTAGTAAGTGTTTGAAAGCCAAGTCTGCTGTTTATGGAGTTATTGGAGTTTTTTCACCTGTGTTAGGCTTTTGAAATAAAAACAATGAGTTTCAGAGTAATACTGATATTTTATTAGTGTCAAATTTATACAGATTATTCATTGTTCTCTTGTCGGCAATCTTGGCATTAAATTTTATTCTGAGTGGCATTAAAAAGTCTTAAAAAGGTTTTAAATTTCACATGAAAAAACCTGGAGCTACCCTGTATTATTATGTTATTACCAGAAAGTTCTCCTCATTTACAGCTCATACAGAAACACAAGTTAACAACAGCTGTGCCCTCCAGAGAGCGGCTCAGAAAGTGTTCACTGCCCCCTGTAGGCTCCAAAGAGAAGTGAAGCCAGCCCTTTATACAGTCCACAGACCAGAGTCCAAACGCTGGGATCCACTGAGATCCACTGAGACCGTTTCAGTTTCCTCTGAGCTGGTGACCCGGGAGTCTTCCGCAGAAGCCGGAGGAACACCGTCAGCAGAGTCTCACCTCTTTGGTTTTGGCTCCAGCGGCGGGTCCCACGGAGACATAAGGGAACAGTGTCTCAGTGAACGTGGCTCTGTGAGTTACCAGGTGGGTCATGTGATCAGCGTCGTAGAAGGAGACCAACCCCCCGTCGTAGTCCAGCTTCACTCGGATCTTCTCTGGAGGCCGACTCAGGGGGATTTTCTGGTCATAGCCGGTGTCATATTTTCCTTCACCGTGCCACAAACACCAGATTCCATAACTGGCACCAGCATAAATCTGTCCCCTTCTGTCAACAGACTTTTTGACCACACCTATGTCCCACGTTGGAAGGTCGCCCACCTCCACGTCCCACTGGTGCGTCCCGGAGCTGAAGCCCTCAGAGGCCAGGACCATGGGTTCGTTAGTGAACCTTTCTGGGATTACAGGCAGCGTCCGAGGGACTCCATGTCTCACCCCGCACAGGTCCTGGGACAGGTAGAGGCTGCCCTCTGCAGTGTTAGGATCCAGAACCACAGGGCTGTGGGGCACCAGGCTCCTCATCCTCCTCCACACCCTGAAGCCCAGGTTGCCCAGGACTTTGGCCTGGTTTATGAGCAGTCCTGCTTTGGGCTGTGGGTCGCCCTGTGAGGGTTTGGCCAGGGCTTTGCTGCTGGAGGCTTTGAGAAAAGCCCAGGTGTCCGTCTGCAGCCGCTGCTCCAGGTCCTGGATGCTCTGGCTCAGAGAGGACAGCTGCTCCCTGATGCTCCTCAGCTCTGGGCCCAGGGTGAGAGTCTGCCTGTGCTGCTCCTCTCTCAGAGCTGCCAGCCTGCGCTCCTTCTCCTCCTGCAGGAACCTGTGTAACCGGTGGAACAGAGCTCTGATCTGACTCTCGCAGTGCGCCGCCTGTTCCTCTGAGTGTTGGACCATGTCCTGGTAGAGTTTCTCTGTGGCGCTGACCTTCTCTCTCCTGTCCCTCAGAGCCTGGAGCTGTGATCGGAGCTGCTCCTTCAGCTCTCTCTCTGCTTCCTCCCCGGACACCACCATGTGCTGTGTGTGCAGAGAGAACTCACAGACGGGACAGAGGGCCCGGGCCTCGTCTTTACAGAACAGAGGGGGCACCTCTGGGTGTGTGCTGCACACCTTTGTCTCTTTAGCCTTCTGCTGCTCACAAAAGGACAAAGACAGCTCTCTCAGTGCAAAGTTCACCTCCACCGTGTCTTTAGAAGACCTCCTCCTGCAGACGGGGCAGCTCCTGGTCTGGTTCTGGTCCCAGCTGTTGTGGAGGCAGCTGCTGCAGAAGCTGTGGTGACAGCCCAGAGTCACCGGCTGTTTCAGGGGCTCCAGGCACACGGGACAGGTCAGGAAGTCCTCAAACAGGGCCTCTGCCATTTTAAACTCCTGTCCCTGTTTTAGTTAGAGCTCCGTGAGGTGACAGTGCAACTCTGAGTCTGAATACTTTCTGTTCCTCTGCACTTGTTGTTATCGTTCTGACTGAGCCTGAGGGCGGGGTTACAGGGACATGCCTCACTGTGGTTTGTAGAAAACTCTACAGTCCACTATTTGGGATAATCCTGTGGTTCCAAACACAAGCAAAACAATTATTCAGACTTACAATGTTTTACTTTATATTGAATCAATATTTTTTTCTATTGCAGACAACATCTTAGAGCAAGCAGGGTTATTTAAACAGGCGTGAATGAAACAAACAAACACACAGCGGAGGTCTGTAGTCTGCCTCTGAGAATGGCAAACTGCTGGGCTCCTCTTGATAGGGGGCGCTGTTGGACGATGGAAGGGAAACCTGAGTATTCCTGTGGGGGGCGCTCTGTGAGTACGCGGTCCCAGTGGTAGTCCTCACTTTACGCCCCTGTTGTGTTTGGACACTTCTGAAAACACACGCTCCCCCGTTCTTCTGCAGTAAACAAAGACACAGCTGTAAACACCCAGGAGGAGTCAAAGCCAAGTCCACTTTATTTGTTTAACACATTTTACAAACAAGTTTCCAAAGTGCTGCGCATAAAACAATAAATAACAATAAATTACTCAATTTAGCTCCACTAGTCCCCATTAAAATAATAAGAACCAATAAAACTAAATAAGTAAATACTAAAACAGTAAATAAGTATACAAGCAATAAAAACAAAAAAGACACAGGATTAAACTGTAGTCGAAAAAGTGTGTTGTGATTAATTCCAAAGTAAAGTGCGTTACAGTCGTCCAGACAAAATAAAAGCATGGATTACGTGCTCAAAATCTGTAAAAGATAAAATAGATTTAATTTTGGCTAAAAGGCAAAGATGATAAAAACTGGATTTTGCGACTGCATTTACTTGTTTGGCTGTAGGTTTGCTCTGCTGACTGAGGGGCCCCAGGTCTGACGTCTGACTGAGGGGCCCCAGGTCTGACGTCTGACTGAGGGGCCCCAGGTCTGACTGAGGGGCCCCAGGTCTGACTGAGGGGCCCCAGGTCTGACTGAGGGGCCCCAGGTCTGGTGGGGAGCTGACCAAACATAGAGTGGGTACAGCGGGGACAGAGACAGCAGCTACAGACTCCTGCTCCACCCAGAGCGCACGGAAACTCCTTTCTGTTAATAACTTGTTAATAACTTGTTAATAACTCGTTAATAACTCGTTACTAGCACAGCCCAGTCTGTCCTCACAGCCTGGGGCCACTAATATCACTCTGTCTGCTTAATAACAGACACACAAAACACAATGTAAACTCCACGTTGTTTTTGTGAAAGCCTTTTGTTGAGTTGGGCTTTAACATGTCGCTCTGAAGCACAGGAAGTGACCGTATTTGGTAAATGACCATATTTGGTGTGTACTGTTTGTTTAGTTCCTGTCGCCGCAGCAGCACTTGGTTTGTCTGGATTTACCGGGACACGGCGGAACGAGCCGCCCCGAGACTGACGACTACGGCATCCACGGACAGGTCTCACGGATCCACCAGGTTAGTCCTGGTTTAGACCTGGTTTAGACCTGGTTTAGACCTGGTTAGACCTGGTTTAGACCTGGTTTAGACCTGGTTTAGACCTGGTTTAGTGCTGTTTAGACCTGGTTTAGTCCTGGTTTAGACCTGGTTTAGTGCTGTTTAGACCTGGTTTAGACCTGGTTTAGACCTGGTTTAGACCTGGTTTAGACCTGGTTTAGACCTGGTTTAGTGCTGTTTAGACCTGGTTTAGTGCTGTTTAGACCTGGTTTAGACCTGGTTTAGACCTGGTTTAGTCCTGGTTTAGACCTGGTTTAGACCTGGTTTAGACCTGGTTAGACCTGGTTTAGACCTGGTTTAGACCTGGTTTAGACCTGGTTTAGACCTGGTTTAGTGCTGTTTAGACCTGGTTTAGTCCTGGTTTAGACCTGGTTTAGTGCTGTTTAGACCTGGTTTAGACCTGGTTTAGACCTGGTTTAGACCTGGTTTAGACCTGGTTTAGACCTGGTTTAGACCTGGTTTAGTCCTGGTTTAGACCTGGTTTAGTGCTGTTTAGACCTGGTTTAGACCTGGTTTAGACCTGGTTTAGACCTGGTTTAGACCTGGTTTAGTGCTGTTTAGACCTGGTTTAGACCTGGTTTAGACCTGGTTTAGTGCTGTTTAGACCTGGTTTAGACCTGGTTTAGACCTGGTTTAGACCTGGTTTAGTGCTGGTTTAGACCTGGTTTAGACCTGGTTTAGTGCTGTTTAGACCTGGTTCAGACCTGGTTCAGACCTGGTTTAGACCTGGTTTAGTCCTGGTTTAGTCCTGGTTTAGACCTGGTTTAGACCTGGTTTAGACCTGGTTTAGACCTGGTTCAGACCTGGTTCAGACCTGGTTTAGACCTGGTTTAGTCCTGGTTTAGTCCTGGTTTAGACCTGGTTTAGACCTGGTTCAGACCTGGTTTAGACCTGGTTTAGACCTGGTTCAGACCTGGTTTAGACCTGGTTTAGACCTGGTTTAGACCTGGTTCAGACCTGGTTTAGACCTGGTTTAGACCTGGATTAGACCTGGTTCAGACCTGGTTCAGACCTGGTTTAGACCTGGTTTAGACCTGGTTCAGACCTGGTTTAGACCTGGTTTAGACCTGGTTTAGACCTGGTTTAGACCTGGTTTAGTGCTGTTTAGACCTGGTTTAGACCTGGTTTAGACCTGGTTTAGTGCTGTTTAGACCTGGTTTAGACCTGGTTTAGACCTGGTTTAGACCTGGTTTAGTGCTGGTTTAGACCTGGTTTAGACCTGGTTTAGTGCTGTTTAGACCTGGTTCAGACCTGGTTCAGACCTGGTTTAGACCTGGTTTAGTCCTGGTTTAGTCCTGGTTTAGACCTGGTTTAGACCTGGTTTAGACCTGGTTTAGACCTGGTTTAGACCTGGTTCAGACCTGGTTCAGACCTGGTTTAGACCTGGTTTAGTCCTGGTTTAGTCCTGGTTTAGACCTGGTTTAGACCTGGTTCAGACCTGGTTTAGACCTGGTTTAGACCTGGTTCAGACCTGGTTTAGACCTGGTTTAGACCTGGTTTAGACCTGGTTCAGACCTGGTTTAGACCTGGTTTAGACCTGGATTAGACCTGGTTCAGACCTGGTTCAGACCTGGTTTAGACCTGGTTTAGACCTGGTTCAGACCTGGTTTAGACCTGGTTTAGACCTGGATTAGACCTGGTTTAGACCTGGTTCAGACCTGGTTTAGACCTGGTTTAGTCCTGGTTTAGACCTGGTTCAGACCTGGTTCAGACCTGGTTCAGACCTGGTTTAGACCTGGTTCAGACCTGGTTCAGACCTGGTTTAGACCTGGTTCAGACCTGGTTCAGACCTGGTTTAGTCCTGGTTCAGACCTGGTTCAGACCTGGTTCAGGCCTGGTTTAGACCTGGTTCAGACCTGGTTCAGACCTGGTTCAGACCTGGTTCAGACCTGGTTTAGACCTGGTTCAGACCTGGTTTAGACCTGGTTCAGACCTGGTTCAGACCTGGTTTAGTCCTGGTTCAGACCTGGTTCAGACCTGGTTCAGACCTGGTTTAGTCCTGGTTCAGACCTGGTTCAGACCTGGTTCAGACCTGGTTCAGACCTGGTTTAGTCCTGGTTCAGACCTGGTTCAGACCTGGTTCAGACCTGGTTTAAGCCGGTCTCTCTCTCAGTTTGTCCACAGTATCGGTCTGACTCAGTTCCATCTCGTGGGGACGTCGATGGGAGGAAACGTGGCCGGAGTCTACGCCGCTCGGTTTCCTCAGGACCTCTGCTCCGTCACTCTGATCTGTCCCGCAGGTGAGAGGTCAGAGGTCACAGGGCTCTGTCCCGCAGGTCAGAGGTCACAGGGTTCTGTCCCGCAGATGAGAGGTCAGAGGTCACAGGGTTCTGTCCCGCAGGTCAGAGGTCACATGGCTCTGTCCCGCAGGTCAGAGGTCACATGGCTCTGTCCCGCAGGTCAGAGGTCACAGGGTTCTGTCCCGCAGATGAGAGGTCAGAGGTCACAGGGTTCTGTCCCGCAGGTCAGAGGTCACATGGCTCTGTCCCGCAGGTCAGAGGTCACATGGCTCTGTCCCGCAGGTCAGAGGTCACAGGGCTCTGTCCTGCAGGTCAGAGGTCACAGGGCTCTGTCCCGCAGGTCAGAGGTCACATGGCTCTGTCCCGCAGGTCAGAGGTCACAGGGCTCTGTCCTGCAGGTCAGAGGTCACAGGGCTCTGTCCCGCAGGTCAGAGGTCACAGGGCTCTGTCCCGCAGGTCAGAGGTCACAAGGCTCTGTCCCGCAGGTGAGAGGTCAGAGGTCACAGGGCTCTGTCCTGCAGGTCAGAGGTCACAGGGTTCTGTCCCGCAGGTCAGAGGTCACGTGGCTCTGTCCCGCAGGTGAGAGGTCAGAGGTCACATGGCTCTGTCCCGCAGGTCAGAGGTCACAGGGTTCTGTCCCGCAGATGAGAGGTCAGAGGTCACAGGGTTCTGTCCCGCAGGTCAGAGGTCACATGGCTCTGTCCCGCAGGTCAGAGGTCACAGGGCTCTGTCCTGCAGGTCAGAGGTCACAGGGCTCTGTCCCGCAGGTCAGAGGTCACAGGGCTCTGTCCCGCAGGTGAGAGGTCAGAGGTCACAGGGCTCTGTCCTGCAGGTCAGAGGTCACAGGGTTCTGTCCCGCAGGTCAGAGGTCACGTGGCTCTGTCCCGCAGGTGAGAGGTCAGAGGTCACATGGCTCTGTCCCACAGGTCAGAGGTCACAGGGTTCTGTCCCGCAGGTCAGAGGTCAGAGGTCACAGGGTTCTGTCCCGCAGGTCAGAGGTCAGAGGTCACATGGCTCTGTCCCGCAGGTCAGAGGTCACAGGGCTCTGTCCTGCAGGTCAGAGGTCACAGGGCTCTGTCCCGCAGGTGAGAGGTCAGAGGTCACAGGGCTCTGTCCTGCAGGTCAGAGGTCACAGGGTTCTGTCCCGCAGGTCAGAGGTCACATGGCTCTGTCCCGCAGGTCAGAGGTCAGAGGTCACATGGCTCTGTCCCGCAGGTCAGAGGTCACGTGACTCTGTCCTGCAGGTCAGAGGTCATGTGACTCACCCATAAATTATAAAATGGCTGCAGTTCTTTCTCCCAAACCCTCCTCTGGTCAGGTCCAGGTCTGAGCTTAGCCTTTAGTCTTTGTTAACGCGTGTTCTGCTGCTGGTCGCGGTCCAGGTGTGAAGCCTCCGCAGCCCTCGGAGTTTGTGACGCGCGTGAAGGAGATGGAGGCCCAGATGAGCCCGGAGGAGCTGCTGGAGGCGCCCAACGCCCTGATCCCCTCCACACTGCAGGAGGTCCAGGAGATGCTCGAGCTCTGCTGCCACAAGCCCCTCAACCTCCCCAAGCAGGTAACGCACTGACCGCACCCACCGGAATACAACCAGCAACCACCACAGGCCTTTCAGACTCCCCTGTTCACAAGCAGGACAGTCAGGTTTCTGTCCGGTCGGTTTGGAGCTGACCTATCACAGCCGTTTATCTGCAGCGTCTTACAAACACAGAAGCAGAACTAATTTAATGAGTTCTCCTCTCTGATTAACGGCGTTTAGTGCGTTCCTTTATCACCGATGGTTCTGCCGAAGTCCTCTTTGTTGTTCAGTCCAGTTTTGTCTTTGTGCTGTAAACACAGTATCCAGGATAAGCCAGGGCCCTGATTATGAGAAACCTGGACACTGAGGCAGGTAAACACAGTCTCCACAGCAGAACAAACACGAGCGCTAGCTTTGGGAAAGGATTCTGTCATTTGGAAAAATGAGGGGATACCGTATTTATTTTCCAGACTATAAGTGGCTCCGGAGTAAAGTCGCACTCGCCAAAAAAATGCATAATGAAGAAGAAAAAAATGTATATAAGTTGCATATTTTGGGGGAAATTTATTTTACAAAATGCGACACCAAGAACAGACATTTCATGTTGAAAGGCGAGTTATAGTAATAATAGAATAGAGAACAACAGCTGAATAGGTGTGCGCTATGCTAACGTAACACATTGATGGTTATTCAGCTACATGAAGCATAAACAACGAACTGAATAGGTGTCTCGTATGTTAACGTAATATATTAACAGTTATTCACATAACTATAGCATAAAGAACATAATATAACAAGTTCACCAAACTCACCATCTCACTCCTAATCGCTAAATCCTTTAAATTCTTCATCCTCGGTGTCGCTTCTGAACAACTCCGCCAACTCCGGAGGTAGACGAAGCGCCGCTTCCTCCTCTGCGTGGCTGTCGTCAGACTCAGCATCAGTTCCATTTCACATTATTCCGCTCTTTCTCAGTTGTCTTTATAGCCTAAGTTGTTAGTGGTAATGTTTACATTTTAAATTGTCAGTGGTACAGGTGCAGCAGATGCTGGGACACAAGCCTAGAGCGCCCTCTGGTGGCTGTCAGTGTGAAAATAACCAACACCTGAAATATTTTAATATATAAGTCACACCTGAGTATACGTCGCACCTTGAGCCAGACGATGGAAAAAGTGAGACTTATGGTCCGGAAAATACGGTAAATTAATCTGCAGACGATGCAGCCGGTAGCTCATCAGTCTCTTCATTTTTATTACACCGCCGCTGTGAAGCTGCCAGAGCCTCGAGTCAGCCAATCAGAAGTGTGTGAGGTGTTGGGAGGAGAAGTCGGTCACGAACCTAAAGCCAACCTCAGGTGAGCTGCAGCTCGGTGAGGACGCGCTGTCTGTGGTGGACATCAGTACATAGTATGTTTTAAGTGGTAACTATGCTACAATTCGCCCGTTGCCTGAGTCTCTGTGGTGGGACAGCGGCGGAACCATGAGGTCAGAGGTCAGAGGTCAGAGTGAGACAGAGCAGAAGAGCTCTGCCTTCCGCAGATGTGAGAGTTAAAGAGTTAAAGCACAGTCTCAAAGTTTATTGTTCGCTTTATACTCACATATTCGTAATCCAAATTATTTATGTGCATTTGTTTTGTGCATTTCTCTGTTACGCACAGGAAGAGTGGCTTTTGAGCTAAACAAACATAAAAATCAGGCTTCTCTGACTCAGGTTCTTCATTCTCTGTGTTTTTCAGATGTTGAAGGGACTGCTCCAGAACCGACTTCCACACAACGACTTCTACAGAGAGCGTGAGTCTCTGTGTGACCTCCTCACTGCTGCACACATTTTTCACAAAAACAGAAGTAGTTACTCGTCGCGTTATTCCCTTTCCAGTTAGAGACGGTCTCAGGCAAAATGGAGCGAGCGTTTTAAACAAACTTATACCAAATTTCAGGTTTACAGTTACAGAGGCACAGACACCAACAGCTGCACAGAAGATACAAACTCTTTCATGAGGAATGTATTCATGATTCAGGAAAGTAAAGAAGAAAGATTAAATACGATCAACATTAGCCTGAGCTCAGTACAGCAGATGAACAGAGTCAGGTCTGTGACACTGAAACGTCCAACACAGCACAGAGCTGTAGTTTATTTATTTACAGCTGAGCCTGACTCACAGTGATGTCGATGCTGATGTTTTGTAAATGAGAACCAAACATTCTCATCTGTGAAAATAGAGTGAACCTGTTCTGAGAAATATTGAGTAATAACCTGTCTCTTTTGTCTCTGCGTCTGCGGAGGGAAGGGCCGTCATTGTCAGAGCAAAACTTTTATTTTTGAGCTCGACTATTTTACACAACTTAGAACGGCTACAGGAAGTATCGCAACACGACAGGAAGTGTGAAAAAGGTTTATTACCCAGAACACTAAGATGTCTCTCATATGTCTTTGTCTTCAGACCTCAGCGGGTCTCAGGACTAACCCAGGTCTCAGGACTAACCCGGGTCTCAGGACTAACCCGGGTCTCAGGACTAACCCGGGTCTCAGGACTAACCCAGGTCTCAGGACTAACCCGGGTCTCAGGACTAACCCGGGTCTCAGGACTAACCCGGGTCTCAGGACTAACCCGGGTCTCAGGACTAACCCAGGTCTCAGGACTAACCCGGGTCTCAGGACTAACCCGGGTCTCAGGACTAACCCGGGTCTCAGGACTAACCCGGGTCTCAGGACTAACCCGGGTCTCAGGACTAACCCGGGTCTCAGGACTAACCCGGGTCTCAGGACTAACCCGGGTCTCAGGACTAACCCGGGTCTCAGGACTAACCCGGGTCTCAGGACTAACCCGGGTCTCAGGACTAACCCGGGTCTCAGGACTAACCCGGGTCTCAGGATTAACCCGGGTCTCAGGACTAACCCGGGTCTCAGGACTAACCCGGGTCTCAGGACTAACCCGGGTCTCAGGACTAACCCGGGTCTCAGGACTAACCCGGGTCTCAGGACTAACCCGGGTCTCAGGACTAACCCAGGTCTCAGGACTAAGCCGGGTCTCAGGACTAACCCAGGTCTCAGGACTAACCCGGGTCTCAGGACTAACCCGGGTCTCAGGACTAACCCGGGTCTCAGGACTAACCCAGGTCTCAGGACTAAGCCGGGTCTCAGGACTAACCCGGGTCTCAGTACTAACCCAGGTCTCAGGACTAACCCAGGTCTCAGTACTAACCCAGGTCTCAGGACTAACCCAGGTCTCAGTACTAACCCAGGTCTCAGGACTAACCCGGGTCTCAGGACTAACCCGGGTCTCAGGACTAACCCAGGTCTCAGGACTAACCCGGGTCTCAGGACTAACCCGGGTCTCAGGACTAACCCGGGTCTCAGGACTAACCCGGGTCTCAGGACTAACCCGGGTCTCAGGACTAACCCGGGTCTCAGGACTAACCCAGGTCTCAGGACTAACCCGGGTCTCAGGACTAACCCAGGTCTCAGGACTAACCCGGGTCTCAGGACTAACCCGGGTCTCAGGACTAACCCAGGTCTCAGGACTAAGCCGGGTCTCAGGACTAACCCGGGTCTCAGTACTAACCCAGGTCTCAGGACTAACCCAGGTCTCAGTACTAACCCAGGTCTCAGGACTAACCCAGGTCTCAGTACTAACCCAGGTCTCAGGACTAACCCGGGTCTCAGGACTAACCCAGGTCTCAGGACTAACCCGGGTCTCAGGACTAACCCAGGTCTCAGGACTAACCCGGGTCTCAGGACTAACCCGGGTCTCAGGACTAACCCAGGTCTCAGGACTAACCCAGGTCTCAGGATTAACCCGGGTCTCAGGACTAACCCGGGTCTCAGGACTAAGCCGGGTCTCAGTACTAAGCCAGGTCTCAGTACTAAGCCAGGTCTCAGGACTAACCCGGGTCTCAGGACTAACCCGGGTCTCAGGACTAACCCGGGTCTCAGGACTAACCCAGGTCTCAGGACTAAGCCGGGTCTCAGGACTAAGCCGGGTCTCAGTACTAACCCAGGTCTCAGGACTAACCCAGGTCTCAGTACTAACCCAGGTCTCAGGACTAACCCAGGTCTCAGTACTAACCCAGGTCTCAGGACTAACCCAGGTCTCAGGACTAACCCGGGTCTCAGTACTAACCCAGGTCTCAGCACTAACCCGGGTCTCAGCACTAACCCAGGTCTCAGTACTAACCCAGGTCTCAGTACTAAGCCTGGTCTCGGTACTAACCCAGGTCTCAGGACTAAGCCAGGTCTCAGGACTAACCCAGGTCTCAGGACTAACCCAGGTCTCAGGACTAACCCGGGTCTCAGGACTAACCCAGGTCTCAGGACTAAGCCAGGTCTCAGGACTAACCCAGGTCTCAGGACTAACCCGGGTCTCAGTACTAACCCGGGTCTCAGTACTAACCCAGGTCTCAGGACTAACCCAGGTCTAACCGGTCTGTCTCGGGTCTGTCCTGTGTGTGTTTAGTGTTCGAGGCCATCAGTGCTGACGACTCCAGACGCTCTCTGCAGGAAAACCTCCACCACATCACAGTCCCAGCCCAGGTGGTCTGGGGACAGCAGGACCAGGTCTGAGACTGAACCAGGTCTAAACCAGGTCTAAACCAGGACTAAACCAGGTCTAACCCTGTACCTCTTCTGTTCCAGTTGCTGGACGTCTCTGGAGCCTCGGTGATTGAAGCTGGCCTGCCTCACTGCCAGGTGGCGCTGTTGGAGAACTGTGGTCACTCTGTGGCTCTGGAGAGGCCCAGGAAACTGGCCTCGCTCATCTCTAACTTCCTGCCTGGACAGGAAGTGAGCAACGGTGACGTGAAGAAGAAGAAGACCTCCTGAATAAACCCGCAGTAGACTGTAGAAACACGCTGAGAGCAGACGCTCCTCAGTCTGGGTCAGAACTCTGCACACGCTCAGAACCAACACTACAGCAACCGCACTGGGACAAACTCTGATGTAATGTAATATTAACTCAGGTCTGCAGAGTCCACACAACCACAGCAGTCATGTGTTCATCCAGCTTTAGTCAGCACAGATGAGAGCAGCCATACGTTAGTTCCTCGTCCCCAGAACGTTAACGCTCCTTTTTTGGTGAAAACAAACCATCCCTGAGCAGGAGAGAGGTTGGTGTCAGGACAAGAGCTGCTACGATCGGTTTTGTACTTCCAATAATAAAAGAAAAACACAATTTGTGATTTTTTTGCTCGCTCACAGAACAAAAGAAACCAAAGGAAGAGATTTGTGGCTTCAGACGAGACTCAGAGAGAACAGGAGCTGACCGACTACGCCCCAGGTTACTGTGTAGTTACTGTAATGTTCATATTTGAAATAATATTCCTACCTCATAAAACATTTATTTACTTAACTTTAGTTAGTTTCAGATCTAAGATGGCGATGATGGTTTCATGTTCGCTCTGTAGCTTTCTGCTGTTAGGACTCTGATCTTTTTAATATAAATGTTCTTTCAGTCCTGACCTAAATTAACACTAAACTCATTTATGTAGGTCGACATTTTACTGAGATCGTGTTTGTCATGAATTATGTCACATGAAATACATTGTTGTTGTACTAAAATCCGTCCACTAGGTGGGGTTGTTCTTCTGTGACACAGGCAGCTCCTGTTTCTCTGAGTTTTTTTCAGACGCTGAGCCTGCTTTTCATTGGCAGTGAGGGAATAGAACCATCAGCTTCACTGGTCATGTTTACTCTACTTCTGCAGCTTGTTTTTAGTTTTCTAAGCCCAGCACGAAAAAAGATTTGACAATTTGTATTCACCGGCATTAAGTGAATAGAGACGTTTTCACCCAGAAGGGGGCGGGGACTTGGCGCAGGTAAAGAACCAAGATGGCTGCTCTCACCTGTGGCTCTGTTATCTGTGGCTGTTGACCGCAGAGAAGGAGCTGCCAGCAGTCGGTGTGGCTCTGACGGAGCTTCACAGCCTGAAGCTCCCTCCTCTGCGTCTCCTGCCACCTCCTCATTCAGCCGCACACAGCCTGTGTTTATAACCTGCAGGGGGCGCATTTGATCCAACTCAGTCTGACCACGTTTGTCAGAGTTACACAAACTTTTACACTTCTCAAAACGGCCGCTTCGTCTCAGGCCACACAGCAGAGGTAACGTCAGATGCCTCGTGTGCCTGGGGATTTTGATAAAGGGTGGAGACTTTGTATGAAGCAAAATGACCACGTTTCTTTTTCTGTGGTTAAATTATTCACAGTCAGCTCTCATAAATACTGTGATGAAGTAATTCCATTTCTGCAGCGGTCGGTGCTGAGCCTGAGCAGAGAATCTGACCCAAACCTGAGTCACAGTTCTGTCGAGAAACGCACAAAAGACTGATTCTGTTCACTGTTTTTACTGAACACTGTTTTATAACTGATCTGAACGGGCACTGATGTGTACGAATCCTCCTCCTCCTCTGTTTCCTTCAGAGGAGTCCACAGTGAACCTCTACAGGTCTGATGTGTGATGTCTGGTTCTGTCCTGCTCTGTGCTCTTAAGCTTTATTTATACAGCAACATTTCACAGATAAAAATCACAAAGTGCAGGAAATACATCATAACACAGGCAAAATAATAAAAATAAAAAGTAGAAACAGTCAAGACAATAAAACATAAAACCCAGTCCACTAAAAGCTGCTCTAAATAAAGTTTAAAAGAATCAGCAGAGTCGGCCACACGCAGGGGCAGGGCGGGCCACAGTCTGGGGGCCACAGTCTGGGGGCCACAGTCTGGGGGCCACAGTCTGGGGGCCACTGTCTGGGGGCCACTGTCTGGGGGCCACTGTCTGGGGGCCACTGCCTGAAAGGACAGGTCCCTCTGAGTTTTAAGGCGGGTTTTTGGGACTGCAGGGAGGTTTTGGCTCGAGGACCAGGGGCACGCAAGTCAGTGATGTCCTGGGGGCCCGTCCTTTCAAATCAATTCTAAATTTGACGGGAAGCCAGTGTAAAGAAGATAAAATCAGTGGAAGAGCAGATTTGGTAAAACTGGTAAAAACAGAGTTGCAGGAATCTAAATGAGAGGAAATAAAAGCATGCTCTGAGACCTGGATGAGTGAGAACCTGCAGCAGATTATAATCACAGGTTTATTACCAAATCTGTTCCTGTCACACACAGCAGGTTTCTGTCCAAGGACCAGTCTAACACCAGAGTCTGGACCGGTCTAACACCAGAGTCTGGACCGGTCTAACGCCGGAGTCCGGACCGGCCTAACACCAGAGTCTGGACCGGTCTAACACCAGAGTCTGGACCGGTCTAACGCCGGAGTCTGGACCGGTCCAACGCCGGAGTCTGGACCGGTCCAACGCCGGAGTCCGGACCGGCCCAACGCCGGAGTCCGGACCGGTCCAACGCCAGAGTCCGGACCGGTCCAACGCCAGAGTCCGGACCGGTCCAACGCCAGAGTCCGGACCGGTCTAACGCCAGAGTCCGGACCGGTCTAACGCCAGAGTGTGGACCGGTCTAACGCCGGAGTCTGGACCGGTCCAACACCAGAGTCCGGACCGGTCTAACGCCGGAGTCCGGACCGGTCCAACGCCAGAGTCTGGACCGGTCTAACACCAGAGTGTGGACCGGTCCAACACCAGAGTGTGGACCGGTCCAACACCAGAGTCCGGACCGGTCTAACGCCGGAGTCTGGACCGGTCTAACGCCAGAGTCTGGACCGGTCTAACGCCAGAGTCTGGACCGGTCTAACACCAGAGTCTGGACCGGTCTCTAAAGACGTCCACAGCGAGGTCAGGGTCAAAGGAAGAAACTCGTCTTCAGATGAATTAATTCTTTGTCGTTCCTTTGTGAGCTGACACACAGGTAACAGTATTAACAGTAGCTCAGTAGGTAGAGCCAAGGTCAGAGGTTTGATTCTCGCTACCAGCATCCCAAACTGCCATTGGGTCCTTGGGCAAGACACTTCACCCTCCTTGCCTGTATGAAAGTGTCAGTGTGGCACAGAATGGCTGCCACGTCTCTGCCAGAATCAGAATATTATTTATTGCTATAGTAAAAGGTTCACATCACTAGGAACTTGCTTTGGTTCTTGGTGCCAACATATAATAAAATAAGATAAGTAATGTATAATAATAATAATAATAATAATAATAATAATTAAAGATGCAGGATAAAATAGGAAAAAGTAAAATAAAATGACTTTGCTGTGATACAGAATTAGAGGAGAGAAGGAAGACTTTTGACTTTGAGAAGCCCAGAAAGCACAATATAAATCCATCTTTATTAAATACAGTTTCCCATCAGTCCACAGCAGTGCATTAAAAAGTAAAAACAAATAAATATAAGGAATAAAAAGGTTAAACCTTTACTTATTAATCCACAGAACTAAAGTTAAAAACCTGAGCGTACTCAGAGTCCTGAGTTCTGTTCATCAGTCCTAAGGAAAACCTGAGACAGAGTCGTCCTGGTAAATCTGGATCACCGTCTGGATCCAGGAATGATTCTGTAGCATTGCGAGATAGAGACAGCTTTGTGCGGCGTTAGCAACATACATTACCATGCAAAAAAGACTAAATACAAAAATACACAAACCATAAGAAAAATCCAAACTTGAAGTACAAGACCTCTGCAAAAGCCCTGGTCCTGTCTCACAGTTAAACTAAGATCTTCTAACTCTTCTAGTTCAGGGATAAATGCTCAAAAGCCCTTATATCTCACACTGGTAAAGGATTCACTAAAACTGATCATGAGTTATTTTAGTGAGTGGAGTCAGGGTCTTGGGTCTGAGTCTCAGAATGGAACAGAATCCTTAAAACTCTCCTGGGTCCACTCCAGGATTAAAAACTGTCTGATTTTTACTGAAACTTTCATAACAAAAATAGAAAACAGTTTTGCACCGTGCTGTACCGTGACACTCACTACAGCCACAAGGGGGCAGTGAGGTCTGCTTTCTCCAAGTGCCTCTAGTTTAGATTGAAGTCCAGATTAGACCTAAACCCAGACCGGTCTCAGACTCTCGGTGAACTGGAGCCTGTTCCATGAAACGACCAAACTTCAAGACAATAAAATACTGTCATTTTAAATTCTAAATCCTGTTTTATTGTGAGTCCATCAATGTTTGCACCTAACCTCTGTCCTTAACCCTAACCTTAAACCTTAGAAATGTGGGAACATGGGGCAGACTGTGTTTTGTCTCCTGAGGTCAGAGATGATGCGGTGTGGGACCAGCAGTTTATTTAATGAAACATGACTGAGGTCTGGGTCTGATGTATTGTTTATTTTCCATAATCCAGTGTTTTCTGATGTTTATTCCAAAATAAACCAGGATTAAACCAGAGCTCTGTGTTTATCTGTATCTTTTACGAAACAAACAAACAAACACTTATTTAGGAAAGACAGTAGTCAGATTTCATATAACTCCATAGTAGTGGTAGCAGTATGTGTTGTGTTGTGAAATTGATGTGGTTGTCTGTTTTCAGTCTTTTTTGCGGTTCATATCCTGTGAAATTGATGTGTAGCTTTTCTGAATTTGCAGATGCGATGTCACATTTCTGAATGGCAGCGTGGGTGATGTGACAATGTTGTTTACAGTAGTATCTGTTTGCATGCTTTGAGCTTTCTCAACCATTGTACTTTTGTCATGAAAACACACTGTGATGATTGCAGACTGATTGCTTTTATTTTTAAGGCACAAGCTCATAACACAGATAATGGCCCTGTTTCAGAAAGTCAGAAAGTCCAAACTCAGAATACATTAACCCCAGACAAAGGGGAAGCTCGGGGCTAATCTAAACTCTGTTTCTGCTCTGTTTACCTCCACGTGACGCTTCTGGCAAAGACTACAGGAAGTAGTTGGAACATGTAAAGCAGAAAAACAAACACTCCTGTCTGAAAACACTCGAGTTAGGATTTAAACTCTGATTCAACATGCTTTGTGAAAAGGGCCAAAATAAGCACAAATAGAACAGTGACATGAGATTCATTAATCAACTTTAAACAACACATAAAAACAAAAAATATAATCTGATTTGGTTATTGTCAATAGATGCAACAATAAAATAAAATTAGGTCTGAAAACACAAACAACCAACAGTAATTCAATATGATTAATAGCATTTCACAGGTGTTGTATTTGTTTTGAACATGATCAAGTATATAATGAAATGGTGTTTCAATGTGAAGAAATGTATCTGAACAAATTGTGTAACCAGGATCTGACTCAGACACAAGACGTCACAACAAGTGCAAGGGAACAATCTGTGCTGGCGATGCGGCCTTCAGGGGAGAGCAGAAACGATAACAACCCCTCCCTTACAACTCGCACTGCTCTGCCTGAGAACTGGTTCAGATCCTGGACTATGCCCATATCTGGAGTGGGTGGTATGAAGTTGAGCCTGGGATATATTCAGTGTGATAGGGACGGTCGTTGTTGGACGCCCAGCGTAAGCCCTGAGTAAGATGTAGGCGGCAGGGACAGATCCAACCCAGAGCTCTGTTTAATTTGGTTTATGCCAATAAAAAGACAAAAGACAAAAAAGCTGATTGGAGTCTTTATTAACAAGAAAAAGAACACGTTCATGTGTTACATGTGTTACAGTGACAGTGTGTTTCTAAAGGCGGACCCTGCATCTCTAAAAATGAACTCTGGGTCTCTAAATCTTGGTCAGTTCAGGTGCACTCTGCGTCTTTGAAGGTGGACTCTGGGTGCCTAAAGGTAGACTCTGTGTATCTAAAGACAGACTCTGGGTCAGTTCAGGTGCACTCTGCGTCTTTGGAGGTGGACTCTGGGTCTCTAAAGGTAGACTCTGTGTATCTAAAGACAGACTCTGGGTCAGTTCAGGTGCACTCTGCGTCTTTGGAGGTGGACTCTGGGTCTCTAAAGGTAGACTCTGTGTATCTAAAGACAGACTCTGGGTCAGTTCAGGTGCACTCTGCGTCTTTGGAGGTGGACTCTGGGTCTCTAAAGGTAGACTCTGTGTATCTAAAGACAGACTCTGGGTCAGTTCAGGTGCACTCTGCGTCTTTGGAGGTGGACTCTGGGTGCCTAAAGGTAGACTCTGTGTATCTAAAGACAGACTCTGGGTCAGTTCAGGTGCACTCTGCGTCTTTGAAGGTGGACTCTGGGTCTCTAAAGGTGGACTCTGGGTCAGTTCAGATGGACTCTGGGTCTCTAAAGGCGGACTCTGGGTCTCTAAAGGCGGACTCTGGGTCAGATCAGGTGGACTCTGGGTCTCTAAAGGCGGACTCTGGGTCTCTAAAGGCGGACTCTGGGTCAGTTCAGATGGACTCTGGGTCTCTAAAGGTGGACTCTGGGTCTCTAAAGGCGGACTCTGGGTCAGTTCAGATGGACTCTGGGTCTCTGAAGTTAGCTGCTCAGTTTCTTCTCCTGTTGAGGTTAGGGATTGTCATTAGGGTTAATGGCTGCTGATATTGTTATTACAATTTCTAGTTTATTTTGAAATCTTACCTTTTGGTTCAGGTTCATGTGAATTATTCCATTTAAAACACTTATAAATGAAGTTCTTACACGCATTCACGATTCTCCACGAAGAAAGACAAGCACTGGAAGTTTTTATGACACTACAAGGAATATTTTAAACAAGTCAGTGAGTCTTTTTAAGTCATCTGATCTAATAACTGTGCTATGAAACCAGCTGGGGCGGCAGTAGCTCAACTGATAGAGACATTCGTCCACTAACCCAAAGGTTGGAAGTTCTGTTCCTGTTACCTGCAGTATACTATCGTTGTGTCCTTGGGCTTGGCACATCACCAAACTTGCCTGTATGAATGTGTCAAGAAAAAGTAAGTGCACCCTTTGGAAATACTAGGATTTCCAAGGGGTGCCAATACTTTTTCTTTCAACTGTAAATTATTTTATACCACTATACTAAGGCCACCAAACTGTATTTGATTCATACAAAAGTGGGCTGAGCTACGAAAGCATGTAATAATTATACTGAACAAAAATAATAAAAAAGTATCCTACCCCAATGCTCCATAGTTACTGATGCTCCCATCGCTGTAGTTGATCTCAGTTGCGCTGCTGCTGCTGCTGACATTATCTCTGTAGATGAGCAGATACGCAGTTTGAGACCTATAGAAACAACAACTGTGAGTGAATGTTGTTTGTGAACTCGCCCAATGCATTTCTAGGGCATGTCCTATAATTTTTCAGTTAAAGAGAGCAGGTCTTGAGGGTTATATTTATTCATATGATTGGTTGAGAGCTAGTGTGCTGATTTATATCATCTCTCTTAAAAAGCCCTCAGCCCTCAACTCAGTGCCACCTTAGGAACATATTTGTTTGTTTCACAATTGCTTAGACTTTGAAGGCAAAAGAAACGCACAAATTATAATTGGTTGTTTTCAGATTCTAGAATGTGATGATGTCACATGAGTTATGCTATTTTTATAAGAAATATACAAAAATAAAATTCCCAAATGTTGAACCTGATCATTTATATTAGTCACAAGGTCCATAAACTCGCTGTATGTATTCTACCACACAAAAAATCTGCATATTAATAACAGACATTTTGCCTGCCCCCCATCTCAATTAAATACTGTAGGCCTATAGAAAGTTGTGATGTCATCTGAAACCCAACAATACAAAGCTACAAATGTATTTCACAGATTGTTCAAGTTTTTTTAAAATCTAAATTAATTGCGTTATGTTATGGTCATGAGTTGTCCCATAGCTGATCAGCCTCCATCAAGCGTTTGAACTCTTAATCTTTCTGCTCCTCTCAAATTTTGGACAGTAGTTCAAAACTTGTATAGCAGTTTAAAAGCACATACATTTTTGTACACAAGGGTCATGAACAGTCCAAAATTTGAAAAGAGCACAAATGTTAAGAGTTCAAAAGCTCAATGGAGGTTAGAGTTATTTTTTTTAGATTATTATTATTATTTTTTTTTTAACTTTAGTCAGTTTTTTTTGTTGTTGCCATTTTAGGCTTTATTGACAGGACATAGTGCGATGCACGTGCCTTTAGTGTTCTATATGAGTGAATGCGTCTACATTTAGTTGCACACAAATTGAAAATGTGTGATACACTGAACTTCTCTTGTATAGAACAACAATGATTACACCAGACCTTAAAGGGCTTATATTATGCATTTTGTGTCTTTTAAATTCATTTAGGACACATCTAATAAACAACATTATAACATGGTAGAAAGCTCAGAAAAGTCAATTTTGTATATAGCCCCTTTACGTTTACAGAGGATCATAGTATTATTTCTGACCCCTGGCAGGAATCAGTGGGTAAAAAACTTAAAGGGAAGAGAGTCACAACACAAACTGACACAAAGTGTCTTGCTTTAATGTAAAAAATAAAGTAATATTTAACAGTTTTACATTTAATTTAAATGGATAATAATGATAGACATACATTTCTGCCCTTTGCCCTTTAACCTGGAAAATATAAAGCAGATAGGAGAATAAATGTCATGTTTGATATTCTGTGTAAGAACAGGTGTTTCTCAGACAGACCTCCTGCACAGAACTATCATTAAACTGGTACCAGGTCCTGTTCTTATGAGACCACAGGGTGGCAGTGTAGTGTCCTCCTCTGATGCTGCCGCAGTGATCCACAGCTCCACACAGAGAATAAGTGTGACCCTGCACACACAGGTCAGAGGTCAGAGGTCACACCTGGAACTAACGTTATTACATGTTATATTTCAGCTTACTTTTATCTCTAAGATCTCTGAGAGCTCCACGCTAACGTCAGATTTAACATATGACGTAGTTGTTTTGTCAATGTCAAACTTCTTCAGAAGCAGAACCAGGATCTGAGGAAACTTCTTCAGCTCAAAGCTCTAAAAACAGGAGACTGATGGTCAGTGGACAGATTGTTAGCTAAAAACTGTTGCATTTTCCTCTTTTCTTACACTTTTTGCTTCTGTTTTCTTGTTACATTTATTACAATAAAACCCTCTGAGGTTTTTCTGTTCAAAGATCATTTCAAACCCCTCGCTCTGTGAAAACAGACCTGATTAGTTTGAACACTCTGATAAACTTTAAACTTTGGACTGTACCAACCACAGAGCTGCAGTCAGAGAGAGGCAGTGGCAGAGTCCAGAACTTAGATGTCTTATCAATAATTTCTTTACATTTAGGACATTCAGTTCTGTCTAAGAGCTCTCCATGGAACGGCTGGATATAAAAGAGAGGAGAAAGTTTGATCTCAGAAAGTTATATTGCTTTTAAAGTTTGACAGACCCTGACCTCAGAGACCTCTGCACTCATGAGATTTAACAGGAGCTCCAGGTATTCAACGGCATCACGTTGTTCACGAACTAACAATAAAATGAGAAATTAATCTTCTGTTTCCTCCTTCCTCATTCCTGAGTGATTAGATCTGGACTCACCATCTTTAATCTGAAGATGTTTGGTGATGGCTTCAGTTCCACATTCTGTCTCCTTCAGTCGGTCAAACAGCTCCTTCAGAACCTCATCTGTGGAGTTTGTTCTGCCTCTGATTCTGTCCAAAGCCTGGTGAATCTCTGGAGTCATGAAGAGAAGCTGCAGGACACTGTTCAGGTAACAGGTCGCCCCCTGGTTTCTCAGACCATGAGGGACTGGAGAAATGGAATTAAAAAGTTATTATAATAATTACAAATTAAATGAGCAGTTTAGTATGAAGTGCATCTTTAGACTGCTACCTGTTTGAGTTCCTTTAGGCATCCTTTTCCCCCTCTGTCAAAAGCAAACCCTAAATCAGTTTTATATGGTCTTCAGTAGCCTCAGGAATAAACACATCAAATGGTGAGAAGTTTTTATGACACTGCAAAGAATAATAAAGAACTTTTATAATATCAAGTCAGTGTATATATATACATATAAGCAAACTGTGGGGATTGAACCTCCAATCCTTTGGTGAGCGGACAACCTGTTCTCCCTAATGAGGGCTGAGGGCTGCCTCACCCCAGCGCAGGCCCAGACACTCGCACCAGTCTGCCCCTGCCACCCAACCAACATCAAGTGGTCGACAAAACCAATAACACACGTTTTTAAGGACAACTAAGACACCTGCCATATCACAACTCAGTCAAAATACTGGCCAAAGGAATAGAATATACCCTAAATAAGTTGTTTCCAGCCTTATAGTAAACTTCATTCATGAAATTTAATTACAAATATTCGTTCTCCAAATATAAGCCTGACCTTAAACCTTCTTCTGTGTATTTATTACCGGTGACTTCCTGTTCAGAACAAGCCTACAAAACATCAAGCTACAAGTTGTGACCCTGGTCAATCAAACTATTACAGTAGATCGCTTCCATCTGTCCCAGGGCAGCGGTGGCTACAGAAGTAACTCACCATCACAGAGACTGGGGAGAGAAGGAAGACTGCGCCAAACTGTAGACCGACTTTGAGTGTCTAGAAAAGCACTGTATAAGACTAATGTATTATTATTATTATTATTTTATGTTTTTACATCCTTTTCCATTTCAATTACTTTTTATTACAACCCCAATATCACAACAGCTCTTTCCTCTGTGGGCTTTACAGAAACAAAGGCAGGTCAGGGAATAAATAAATCAACTCAGTCAACCACATGGAGGGCTGAAGCTGACCTGTTAGAGCATTTAAACAAGAATCTTGGGATCGTGCCTGCCATCAAGTTGTTCCATGTTATTCCCTCGTCATTAAGGTTTATTCATCTGTGTCAAAATCCTACTGGGAAAGAGTCAGCACAAAGAAACAGAAACAGAGAAAAACACTTCTCTGAGCTTCCTTATGAGCTGGTACAAACCCAGTATAAAGGTATTTTAGCAGAGCAAATAGAGACTGCCCCCGCCTAAACACTAACTCCAACAGCAAAAGACAAATAAGAGTGAGAGCCACAAATTCAACAAATTGAATAAAAATAACTTGTAGACCTATTAATAATAATCAGAACAATGACATAATTAAATGTGGATTACTAAACATTAGGTCATTTTCCCCTAAATCCCTGTTAGTGAATGAATTAATGAATGATAATAAACTTAACCTACTGGCCTTAACAGAAACCTGGCTACAACAGGATGATTATGTGAGACTTAATGAAGCTCCGCCCCCAAGTCATGTAAACTTTCAGACAGCGAGGAGCACAGGCGGAGGCGGGGGAGTGGCAGTAATATCACAGTCGAGTTTACTTCTTAGCCCCAAATCTAATCACACATATAATTCCTTTGAAAGCCTCATACTAACTATAAATCACCCAAACTGTAAGAAACAAAAACCAGTTATGTTTATAATCATCTACCGGCTCCTGGTCACTATTCCCAATTTTTAATTGCGTTCTGACTTTCTCTCCAGTATAGTGTTAGACTCAGATAAGATTGTAATTGTAGGGGACTTTAATATTCATGTTGACGACAGCAGCGACTGTCGAGGAAATGCATTTGCAGTCCTTATTAGACAGCGTAGGTTTTACTCAGAACATAAATGAACCCACTCATTGTCACAGCCTGGACCTTGTTTTAACCTCTGGTATAGAGATTAGTGAGCTCACTGTCCTTCCTCATAACCCCATACTCTCACATCACTTTCTAATTACCTTTCAGTTTATACTCAAACACTTTACTGTTCCAATGAACAAAACCCAGATTAGAAGAACATTATCAGACCAATCTGTGTCAGAGTTTAAACACATAATAAAGCCAATATTTAGTACAATGTTGAGTGAGTTTGTTGAGAACAGCTCCCATAGCTCGAGTCCCAGTAAAAGTGATCAGTTTGTTGACAGCGCCATGCAGTCTTTAAAGACGGCTCTAGACAATGTAGCTCCATTAAAACAAAAGGTTGTTAGAATCGAGTAGCTCCATGGTTTAATGCTGAAACACGTTCCCTTAAACAAGCAACCTGTAAATTAGAAAGGCTATGGCTCTGTCACTGCAGCTCAGAGCAGTCTCTGAACGCCTGGAAATATAGTCTTTTAAATTATAAAAAATCTCTGTGAGGCCAAAACCAGATACTATTCAACTTTAATAGAAGAAAACAGGAACAAGCCTAGGTTTGTGTTGAGCGCTGTAGCCAGGCTGACCACCAGTCACAGCTCAGTAGAACCCTGTATCCCTGTTACTCTCAGCTGGCAACACTTTCTTACATTTTTAACAACAAAATCACAAGTATCAGAGACAAATTAAATAAAATTCTCCTACGATCAGCTCAGAGCCAAAGCTGTAAAAATGGAGGCCACTATAAAACCATCTGTAACGTTAGACTGCTTCATCGGTGTAGATCAAACTGAGATAACGTCAGTCATTATGTCCTCCAAAACCTCAACTTGTCTTTTAGACCCAATTCCTACCAAACTTTTTAAAGAAACTCTTCCCCTAATTAATGAATCTATACTGAACATAATAAACACCTCCCTAGAAACAGGTTATGTGCCACAGTCTTTTAAATATGCAGTTATTAAACCGCTTCTGAAAAAACCCAGCCTAGATCCTGACATTTTAGCCAACTACAGACCAATATCAAATCTCCCTTTTATTTCAAAAATCCTAGAAAGAGTTGTAGTTAAACAGTTATGTCGCCACCTACAGGACAGTAGCTTATTTGCAGATTGTCAGTCAGGGTTTAGACCCCACCATAGCACAGAAACTGCATTAGTCAGAGTCACAAATGACTTGTTATTAAGTTCAGACAATGGCCTGGTCTCAGTCCTGGTTCTGTTAGATCTCAGTGCAGCCTTTGACACCATTGACCACAGCATCTTACTCCAGAGATTAGACTGTGACATAGGGGTCAGAGGAACCGCCCCCTGCTGGTTTAAATCCTACTTATCTGATAGGTACCAGTTTGTCAGTGTAAATGAACATTCCTCACAGTGCAGTAAAGTTAGCTATGGAGTGCCACAAGGTTCAGTACTTGGACCCATTCTGTTCATGCTTTACATGCTGCCTTTAGGAAACATAATCAGAAAACATGGCATTAATTTTCACTGCAGATGATACACAGTTGTATTTATCAATTAAACCTAATCAGAACGACCGCGCTGAGAAACTTAGCTCCTGTGTGAGAGACATAAAGACCTGGATGACAATTAATTATCTCCTCCTAAACCCAGAAAAAACAGAGGTCATTATACTCGGCCCCAAAAAGCTGAGCTCTGTCTGAGCAGAGTCTCCCTGGACGGTGTCAGTGTAGCCTCAAGTTCTACTGTGACAAACTTAGGAGTTTTATTTGACCAAGATTTATCATTTAAGGCTCATATAAACCAAGCCTGTAAAACAGCATTCTTTCACTTACGTAACATCGCCAAAATCAGAAATATTTTATCTAAAAGTGACGCTGAAAAACTTGTCCATGTGTTTGTTACATCTAGGTTGGATTACTGTAACTCTCTGCTGCAGCGTGCCCTAAAAACTCATTAAAATGTCTTCAGCTTGTTCAAAACGCAGCAGCGAGATTATTAACAGGAACTAACAGAGAGAACATATTACTCCTGTGCTAGCTTCACTTCACTGGCTTCCAGTTGGATTCAGAATTAGGTTTAAAATCCTTCTCCTGACTTACAAGGCCGTAAATGGTATGGCCCCATCCTACATTAATGATGTTATAGAGCCATACCAACCAAGCAGAGGACTACAGAGTACTACAGAGTACTGCGCTCACAAAATGCAGGGCTATCAGTGGTTCCCAGGGTTTCTAAAAGTACAGTTGGAGGTAGAGCCTTTAGTTACCAAGCTCCTGTTTTATGGAATCAGCTTCCAGCTCATGTTAGAGGCAGACACAGTCTCTACATTTAAGGTTAGGTTAAAACGTTCCTCTGTGAGAAAGCTTATGGTCAGGCCAGGAACAGGGTTAACTCCACAGCTGAAGCTAAGCTGCTCTAGGAGCTAGAAGCTGGGGCAAGTATGGTGCACTGACCTCTGACCTCTGGTTTTCATTAATATAATCTAATATTCTATATCTCCAATCAGTTCATAGCTGTTCACAGGTTGTCCCTCTCTCCCGCTCCCCTCTGGGGGAGTGGGGACTGTTTCAGATGCCTGGCTGCTGGCAGATGTCCCAGTGACGATTGGATCTTAGCTGACCCCATCTGTGCTCCTGTCCCGACCTGTGGGCCCTCAACCTCACCTCTAAGGATTTCCCGGATCTCCCTCGCCCCGCTCCCCTGTCTGGATGAATCCTTACAGAGCTGATCTATGATCCTATAGATGAGTAATGGACTAACTCCTGACACAGGTTGCTGTCCGTCCTGGGAGAGGATCTCTCCTTCAGTTGGGCTCCATAAGGTTTCTTCTTTTTTCCCGTACAGCTGGGTTTTTTAGGAGTTTTTCCTTACCGAGAAGGAGTGTCTAAGGACAGGAGTGTCCTGGGTCTGTTTAGTTTAGTTATTGTTTGTGTTGATTGTGTGTTTATGTTTGATCAACTGTTTGTGAAGCCTTTGAGGCGACTTTTGTTGTGATACTGGGACAAACAAATAAAATTGAATTGAATTGAATTGAATTGAATTGAAAAGGGAAGCAGAGAGAAAGGAGCAGAATTATTTATTGGTGATGCATTATGAGGATTTGTTGGGGGAGTTCCAGCTTTAAGCATGTACGGTGTTTGGTGGGCTTAGTGATATTTTTTGATAGATTTTTTTGATTGATGTTGTGTCATGAGTGGGTGTGGCATGGATGCAAGGACAAATGAGTGAGTTCACATATTATTGCTTATTACAGCACCTTTCTTCATTGGAGAAGCTTGGAAAACCAACCTTGGGGTTGCTTCTCACTGCTAACCCTAACCTCTAACTCTAATGGCCTATGATGCATACTTTCATGTTTTACTAGTTTTGGAGCTGAGAGCAATGGGTTGGCAGTGAGCTTGCCCTCTGTTATTGTCCTCTAAGGCAGTACATATTTGGGGCCCCTCAGGTGCCTCCCCAGATATGCATCAAGGGGGTGGTTCAGATCCTGATGAGTGGAGGCTCCCTCCTCTGGTAATAGAACAGGTCTGCATCTGTCAGGAGAGTAAATATCCACTATTGGGGCAGAATGTTGTAACACATCCAGTAGCAGGCCTAGGGTCTGTTGAGAGAATGCCTTCCACTCAATCCTTTGTTTGCAGCTTAATTTCTTTTACTGTACTGTACTCCCACAGTTTGTAGCCTTACATCGCTGTGGGTTGTTTTCCTTCATCCTGGTGTTTACTGGCATTGCCCTTCTATTACAGTTTCTACCAAAGTGCATTTGCTCCTCATCAAGGAGTAACTCTATGCCTTCTTAGGGCTTTACTGCTGTGTCCTGCATTACCAGGATGCCTGACCAACATGAGTCAATCTATTCAAGGCCAGAACTTGAATGTATTTGCTCAGCCATGGTTGCCCCAGATCCACATTTCCCTATTCTAACATTTGGATGAAGCTTCCAGACCCTTCTTCTAAATTGGGTGCTGGGGCACTCAGTTGGACATATCACTTGTAGTATCATCTCTGTATGTTGTTGGAATAAATTTGACCTTTGCATCTTGCAGCAGGGTCCATTTGTCTCCTACTCAGGTTAGTCTTGCATCTTGGGGAGTGGCAGACTTCTTTGAGCAGCCTCCTTTTGCCTCTCAGGTTTGTTCTTGGCGTCTGCTGGGCCTATACAGTCTTATATGTGAATAGTAAACATTTAGGTGTGATTGTAATTATGGGCTGCACTGTCTCTTCTCGGGGTGTTTTAAAGAGTTACCCTGCACTAATCTATCACTGTGGAGAGACCTCTTCAGTTCCAAGGTGATAACTAAACATTTTATCCCAACATTTTATCAAACTTGTCCTGTGTAGATGTATGAAGTTGTTTAACAATACGATGAAAAGACAAAGTTACATGTCTTGTTTGTTTCTGCCTGGTGTCATGCAGGTGAGTTTTCTCCTCCCTGTGTTTATTTTTCACACAATTGCAGTAAAAATGTGTGTGCAAATATGATGCTGTAAATGTTACTGTGGACGATAAGGACTGTCCATGATGGAGAGCAGTTTGATCAATGTTTGTCACTGACTAAAACATCTCCATGTCACTCCTGATAACAGGACAGATTTGGTGATTTTGGTTCTCTTTAAGTTTGTACACAGTGACTTTTCAAAATAAGAGAGATGCCTGATGAATTATTTATTAATAATTATAAATAAATTATTGGATTGGTTATTCTGCAGAATAAACTCATAGTAGAATATGCAGCAGCGCCCCCAACAGTCACAGATTTATTTGTAACATGGCTGTAAGTTTGTTTGCCAGGCATGATCCTGGTCATTTTATCACAAAAACAACAAACTTATTAAAATTTGCATTACATTTACAAGTTACATTTCCTTTGCAGACCACAGTTTGCCAGGTGAGCACTCACAGAACTGATAACTTATAATTCTATCACTCCCCATAACCAGCAAAACACAACAGAAACAGATTTAGCAACGACTTACTTTGTAAAAACTTTTCCTGTTGGATGACTTGTCTCTACTTTGTCTTTTCAGTCCAAAACTCGGTCCAGCAGCAGAAACACTGTTGAACAATCCTAAAGCTCACAACAGTCTCATACTGACTCTGTTCACAGTAGTTGCTTCCCTGTGTGTAAAGATTGTTTGCTCATTGGACAACTTTATGCTGCAGGACACAGGTGATTGGGTAAAATTCTGAAGTGAGACAGACTGTGTCAGACACAAGGCCCAGAGGAACTGATCTGTGAACGCACGCCCAGAGACTTATCACTATAAGGTCTGCTGTGTTTATTTGATAGTTTTATTTTTCTTCGTTTTTATATATTTCAAAAGTAATTGCATTATAAAGACTTTTTGATTTGTTTATTTGTTTAGGCTGTAAATATTCAGACATCTATACATAAAGTGTGATAAGAGAAGTATTTACTATCCAATATATTATAAAAATTATATTAAACCATAAAGTGCTCTGTTTTGGACATGTCTGACCTTGAGAGAACCTTTGTTGAATGAGGGCTAAGTTCACAACATATTGTCATACAGGTGTGTTTTGTTTTTATAGAACTGGGTGTTTCCATTTATCTGAGGACACAGAAAACAAAAGCAGATATGGGCTAATCATGTGTTGACAATGTTGGCTAACTTCTTTACACTTCTGATATTTTCAGTTGACAAGAATCACTGAGGCTTTGTGGTTTGACAACTTCTTCAAGTCAGCATTTCTCGGTAAGAACCTACATTTTTTTGCTTTTCTGAAGCATGGATAACCATAACAAGTATTAAGTATATAGCATTAATATCTGAAAACAGACACAGACATTAGAGTTAATGTAAGTACTTTATTGATAACAGAGTGATGGTTTAATCTCTGAGAATGTGTACGTTTTGCTCAAAAGCCTCCGAGCAGAATCAGCACAGTGTGGATCTTGGACATGGGGCTGATTTCATAATAACCCAGAGTCTTGGAGTCCTCCAGGGTCTTCCCCTCGTAAACAATCCGGACTTTACCAACTAAGACAAAAAAAAAAAAAAAAAAAAAGCAAGGCATTTAGATTTGCGTGAAGCATTTTATACACACTTATACACACTTCTGTAATCTTTATACATATAAATCTAGTCATACAGTTTTTAATATATATATATATATATATATATATATATATATATATATATATATATATATATATATATATATATATATATATATATATATATATATATATATATATATATATATATATATATATATATATATATATAAATAAATAAAATAACTTACCTAATCCCAGTTGTTCACAAATGATTTCTCTCAGTTTTTCCACAGTGATCTTCTCCAGTTCTTCCTCCTTCTCACAGACGTCAACAAGAACATCATCTCCTCGTGGAGTGTTCACTTTCAGCTGGACCACCATCTTCACAGGTGAGTCTAAAGCCTTTGGCTGTTTGTTGTGTTCACTGAAACCAGAGAGCAAATGAAACAGAAACAAAACAGAAACAAACATAAATATAGCTGCAGGTGGTGATGATGGGCCCTCACCTGTTCAGGGCTGTTAAAGGAAGGACGTCAAAAAATGAGCCATGTTGAGCACTGCAGGTGTGAGTTATAACAAATGAATGTTTGTTAATGAGCCACAAAATAAACATAAAATTGATGGCTTTGCCATGGCAAAACCGTTTAATATTCTACAAAACCTTCAACAACTTTTAATGTCCCATTCTTCTAGATGATGTGGAGCAACTGAATTACAGTATATTGTTGCCATGGGTGACATCCTTGTACATTTTTAGAAAGAAGGTGACACTATCACTCTGCTCGTGGGCTCAGAGGAGAAAGAAACGCACTCGTCATTAATTCTGTAAGTGCACTTTGACATTTTTACTGTTCATCACTAAAATCATCATTATAGGCCAATACTAACACCATAACAGACAAGTATTTCATGCAGAGGCCTATAATGGGGAAAGTGTTGATTTTAATGACAAATAGTAAAAATGACAAACTTAACTAATTTTGTCAAAAATTAAACCCTGCTGTCCTCCTGCAGCAGGACAGGAGGGGGACAGCAGGGGGACAGCAGGAGGACAGCAGGGCGACAGCAGGGAGACAGCAGGGAGACAGCAGGGGGACAGCAGGGGGACAGCAGGGGGACAGGGAGACAGCAGGAGGACAGCAGGGAGACAGCAGGGGGACAGCAGGGGGACAGCAGGGGGACAGCAGGGAGACAGCAGGGGGACAGCAGGGGGACAGCAGGGGGACAGGGAGACAGCAGGAGGACAGCAGGGAGACAGCAGGGAGACAGCAGGGGGACAGCAGGAGGACAGCAGGGAGACAGCAGGGGGACAGCAGGAGGACAGCAGGGAGACAGCAGGGAGACAGCAGGGAGACAGCAGGGGGACAGCAGGGAGACAGCAGGGGGACAGCAGGGAGACAACAGGGAGACAACAGGGGGACAGCAGGAGGACAGCAGGGAGACAGCGGGGGGACAGCAGGGAGACAGCAGGGGGACAGCAGGGAGACAACAGGGAGACAACAGGGAGACAACGGGGGACAGCAGGAGGACAGCAGGGAGACAGCGGGGGGACAGCAGGGAGACAGCAGGGGGACAGCAGGGAGACAACAGGGAGACAACAGGGAGACAACAGGGGGACAGCAGGAGGACAGCAGGAGGACAGCAGGGAGACAGCAGGGAGACAGCAGGGGGACAGCAGGGAGACAGCAGGGGGACAGCAGGAGGACAGCAGGAGGACAGCAGGAGGACAGCAGGAGGACAGCAGGGGGACAGCAGGGAGACAGCAGCGGGACAGCAGCGGGACAGCAGCGGGACAGCAGCGGGACAGCAGCGGGACAGCAGGGGGACAGCAGGGGGACAGCAGGGGGACAGCAGGGAGACAGCAGGGAGACAGCAGGGGGACAGCAGGGAGACAGCAGGGGGACAGCAGGAGGACAGCAGGAGGACAGCAGGAGGACAGCAGGAGGACAGCAGGGGGACAGCAGGGGGACAGCAGGGGGACAGCAGGGAGACAGCAGGGAGACAGCAGGGGGACAGCAGCGGGACAGCAGGGGGACAGCAGGGAGACAGCAGGGGGACAGCAGGGGGACAGCAGGGAGACAACAGGGAGACAGCAGGGGGACAGCAGGGAGACAACAGGGGGACAGCAGGGGGACAGCAGGGGGACAGCAGCGGGACAGCAGGGGGACAGCAGGGGGACAGCAGCGGGACAGAAGGGGGACAGCAGCAGGACAGCAGGGAGACAGCAGGGAGACAGCAGGGGACAGCAGGGGGACAGCAGGGGGACAGCAGGGAGACAGCAGGGAGACAGCAGGGGGACAGCAGCGGGACAGCAGGGAGACAGCAGGGAGACAGCAGGGAGACAGCAGGGGGACAGCAGGGGGACAGCAGGGGGACAACAGGGAGACAACAGCAGGACAGCAGGGAGACAGCAGGGGGACAGCAAGAGGACAGCAGGGAGACAGCAGGGAGACAGCAGGGGGACAGCAAGAGGACAGCAGGGGGACAGCAGGGAGACAGCAGGGAGACAGCAGGGGGACAGCAGGGGGACAGCAGGGGGACAGCAGGGAGACAGCAGGGAGACAGCAGGGGGACAGCAGCAGGACAGCAGGAGGACAGCAGGGGGACAGCAGGAGGACAGCAGGGGGACAGCAGGGAGACAGCAGGGGGACAGCAGGGGGACAGCAGGAGGACAGCAGGAGGACAGCAGGGAGACAGCAGGGGGACAGCAGCGGGACAGCAGGGAGACAGCAGGGAGACAGCAGGGAGACAGCAGGGAGACAGCAGCAGGACAGCAGGGAGACAGCAGGGGGACAGCAAGAGGACAGCAGGGAGACAGCAGGGAGACAGCAGGGGGACAGCAAGAGGACAGCAAGAGGACAGCAGGGAGACAGCAGGGAGACAGCAGGGGGACAACAGGGAGACAGCAGGAGGACAACAGGGAGACAGCAGGGGGACAGCAGGAGGACAGCAGGGGGACAGCAGGGGGACAGCAGGGGGACAGCAGGGGGACAGCAGGAGGACAGCAGGAGGACAGCAGGGAGACAGCAGGGGGACAACAGGGAGACAGCAGGAGGACAACAGGGAGACAGCAGGGAGACAGCAGGGGGACAGCAGCAGGACAGCAGGGGGACAGCAGGGGGACAGCAGGAGGACAGCAGGAGGACAGCAGGGAGACAGCAGGAGGACAGCAGGGGGACAGCAGGGAGACAGCAGGGAGACAGCAGGGAGACAGCAGGGAGACAGCAGGGGGACAGCAGGGGGACAGCAGGGAGACAGCAGGGGGACAGCAGGGGGACAGCAGGGGGACAGCAGGGGGACAACAGGGAGACAGCAGGGGGACAGCAGGAGGACAGCAGGGAGACAGCAGGGAGACAGCAGGGAGACAGCAGGGGGACAGCAGGGGGACAGCAGGGAGACAACAGGGAGACAACAGGGAGACAGCAGGAGGATAGCAGGAGGACAGCAGGGAGACAGCAGGGGGACAACAGGGAGACAGCAGGGAGACAGCAGGGGGACAGCAGGAGGACAGCAGGAGGACAGCAGGAGGACAGCAGGGAGACAGCAGGGGGACAGCAGGGGGACAGCAGGGAGACAGCAGGGAGACAACAGGGAGACAACAGGGGGACAGCAGGGGGACAGCAGGGGGACAGCAGCGGGACAGCAGGGAGACAGCAGGGAGACAGGAGGGAGACAGCAGGGGGACAGCAGCAGGACAGCAGGGAGACAGCAGGGGGACAGCAAGAGGACAGCAGGGGGACAGCAGGGAGACAGCAGGGGGACAGCAAGAGGACAGCAAGAGGACAGCAGGGAGACAGCAGGGAGACAGCAGGGGGACAACAGGGAGACAGCAGGAGGACAACAGGGAGACAGCAGGGAGACAGCAGGGGGACAGCAGCAGGACAGCAGGGGGACAGCAGGGGGACAGCAGGGGGACAGCAGCAGGACAGCAGGGAGACAGCAGGGGGACAGCAAGAGGACAGCAAGAGGACAGCAGGGAGACAGCAGGAGGACAACAGGGAGACAGCAGGGGGACAGCAGGAGGACAGCAGGGGGACAGCAGGAGGACAGCAGGGGGACAGCAGGGGGACAGCAGGGGGACAGCAGGGGGACAGCAGGAGGACAGCAGGGAGACAGCAGGGGGACAACAGGGAGACAGCAGGAGGACAACAGGGAGACAGCAGGGGGACAGCAGGAGGACAGCAGGGAGACAGCAGGGAGACAGCAGGGGGACAGCAGGGGGACAGCAGGGAGACAGCAGGGAGACAGCAGGGAGACAGCAGGGGGACAACAGGGAGACAACAGGGAGACAGCAGGGGGACAGCAAGAGGACAGCAGGGGGACAGCAGGAGGACAGCAGGAGGACAGCAGGGAGACAGCAGGGAGACAGCAGGGAGACAGCAGGGAGACAGCAGGGAGACAGCAGGGAGACAGCAGGAGGACAGCAGGGGGACAGCAGGGGGACAGCAGGGGGACAGCAGGGGGACAGCAGGGAGACAGCAGGGGGACAGCAGGAGGACAGCAGGAGGACAGCAGGGGGACAGCAGGGGGACAGCAGGGGGACAGCAGGGAGACAACAGGGGGACAGCAGGGGGACAGCAGGGAGACAGCAGGAGGACAGCAGGAGGACAGCAGGGGGACAGCAGGGGGACAGCAGGGGGACAGCAGGGGGACAGCAGGAGGACAGCCGGGGGACAGCAGCGGGACAGCAGCGGGACAGCAGGGAGACAGCAGGGGGACAGCAGGAGGACAGCAGGGGGACAGCAGGAGGACAGCAGGAGGACAGCCGGGGGACAGCAGCGGGACAGCAGGGAGACAGCAGGGAGACAGCAGGGGGACAGCAGGAGGACAGCAGGAGGACAGCAGCAGGACAGCAGGAGGACAGCCGGGGGACAGCAGCGGGACAGCAGGGAGACAGCAGGGAGACAGCAGGGAGACAGCAGGGAGACAACAGGGAGACAGCAGGAGGACAGCAGGAGGACAGCAGGAGGACAGCAGGGAGACAGCAGGGAGACAGCAGGGAGACAGCAGGGAGACAACAGGGAGACAACAGGGAGACAGCAGGGGGACAGCAGGGAGACAGCAGGGGGACAGCAGGGGGACAGCAGGGGGACAGCAGGAGGACAGCAGGAGGACAGCAGGGAGACAGCAGGGAGACAGCAGGGAGACAGCAGGGGGACAACAGGGAGACAGCAGGAGGACAACAGGGAGACAGCAGGGGGACAGCAGGGGGACAGCAGGGAGACAGCAGGGAGACAGCAGGGAGACAGCAGGGAGACAGCAGGGGGACAGCAGGGGGACAGCAGGGAGACAGCAGGGGGACAGCAGGGGGACAGCAGGGGGACAGCAGGGGGACAACAGGGAGACAGCAGGGGGACAGCAGGAGGACAGCAGGGAGACAGCAGGGAGACAGCAGGGAGACAGCAGGGGGACAGCAGGGGGACAGCAGGGGGACAGCAGGGAGACAACAGGGAGACAACAGGGAGACAGCAGGAGGATAGCAGGAGGACAGCAGGGAGACAGCAGGGGGACAACAGGGAGACAGCAGGGAGACAGCAGGGAGACAGCAGGAGGACAGCAGGAGGACAGCAGGAGGACAGCAGGGAGACAGCAGGGGGACAGCAGGGGGACAGCAGGGAGACAACAGGGAGACAACAGGGGGACAGCAGGGGGACAGCAGGGGGACAGCAGGGGGACAACAGGGAGACAGCAGGGGGACAGCAGGGGGACAGCAGGGGGACAACAGGGAGACAACAGGGAGACAACAGGGGGACAGCAGGAGGACAGCAGGGAGACAGCAGGAGGACAGCAGGGAGACAGCAGGGGGACAGCAGGGGGACAACAGGGGGACAACAGGGAGACAACAGGGAGACAACAGGGGGACAGCAGGAGGACAGCAGGAGGACAGCAGGAGGACAGCAGGGAGACAGCAGGGGGACAGCAGGGGGACAGCAGGGAGACAACAGGGAGACAACAGGGGGACAGCAGGGGGACAGCAGGGGGACAACAGGGAGACAGCAGGGGGACAGCAGGGGGACAACAGGGAGACAACAGGGAGACAACAGGGGGACAGCAGGAGGACAGCAGGGAGACAGCAGGAGGACAACAGGGAGACAGCAGGGGGACAGCAGGGGGACAGCAGGGAGACAGCAGGGAGACAGCAGGGAGACAGCAGGGAGACAGCAGGGGGACAGCAGGGGGACAGCAGGGAGACAGCAGGGGGACAGCAGGGGGACAGCAGGGGACAACAGGGAGACAGCAGGGGGACAGCAGGAGGACAGCAGGGAGACAGCAGGGAGACAGCAGGGAGACAGCAGGGGGACAGCAGGGGGACAGCAGGGGGACAGCAGGGAGACAACAGGGAGACAACAGGGAGACAGCAGGAGGATAGCAGGAGGACAGCAGGGAGACAGCAGGGGGACAACAGGGAGACAGCAGGGAGACAGCAGGGAGACAGCAGGAGGACAGCAGGAGGACAGCAGGAGGACAGCAGGGAGACAGCAGGGGGACAGCAGGGGGACAGCAGGGAGACAACAGGGAGACAACAGGGGGACAGCAGGGGGACAGCAGGGGGACAGCAGGGGGACAACAGGGAGACAGCAGGGGGACAGCAGGGGGACAGCAGGGGGACAACAGGGAGACAACAGGGAGACAACAGGGGGACAGCAGGAGGACAGCAGGGAGACAGCAGGAGGACAGCAGGGAGACAGCAGGGGGACAGCAGGGGGACAACAGGGGGACAACAGGGAGACAACAGGGAGACAACAGGGGGACAGCAGGAGGACAGCAGGAGGACAGCAGGAGGACAGCAGGGAGACAGCAGGGGGACAGCAGGGGGACAGCAGGGAGACAACAGGGAGACAACAGGGGGACAGCAGGGGGACAGCAGGGGGACAACAGGGAGACAGCAGGGGGACAGCAGGGGGACAACAGGGAGACAACAGGGAGACAACAGGGGGACAGCAGGAGGACAGCAGGGAGACAGCAGGAGGACAACAGGGAGACAGCAGGGGGACAGCAGGGGGACAGCAGGGAGACAGCAGGGAGACAGCAGGGAGACAGCAGGGAGACAGCAGGGGGACAGCAGGGGGACAGCAGGGAGACAGCAGGGGGACAGCAGGGGGACAGCAGGGAGACAAGCAGGGAGACAGCAGGGGGACAGCAGGGAGGACAGCAGGGAGACAGCAGGGAGACAGCAGGGAGACAGCAGGGGGACAGCAGGGGGACAGCAGGGGAGACAAGCAGGGAGACAACAGGGAGACAACAGGGAGACAGCAGGAGGATAGCAGGAGGACAGCAGGGAGACAGCAGGGGGACAACAGGGAGACAGCAGGGAGACAGCAGGGGGACAGCAGGGGGACAGCAGGAGGACAGCAGGAGGACAGCAGGGAGACAGCAGGGGGACAGCAGGGGGACAGCAGGGAGACAACAGGGAGACAACAGGGGGACAGCAGGGGGACAGCAGGGGGACAGCAGGGGGACAACAGGGAGACAGCAGGGGGACAGCAGGGGGACAGCAGGGGGACAACAGGGAGACAACAGGGAGACAACAGGGGGACAGCAGGAGGACAGCAGGGAGACAGCAGGAGGACAGCAGGGAGACAGCAGGGGGACAGCAGGGGGACAACAGGGGGACAACAGGGAGACAACAGGGAGACAACAGGGGGACAGCAGGAGGACAGCAGGAGGACAGCAGGAGGACAGCAGGGAGACAGCAGGGGGACAGCAGGGGGACAGCAGGGAGACAACAGGGAGACAACAGGGGGACAGCAGGGGGACAGCAGGGGGACAGCAGGGAGACAACAGGGAGACAGCAGGGGGACAGCAGGGGGACAACAGGGAGACAACAGGGAGACAACAGGGGGACAGCAGGAGGACAGCAGGGAGACAGCAGGGGGACAGCAGGGGGACAACAGGGAGACAACAGGGAGACAGCAGGGGGACAGCAGGGGGACAACAGGGAGACAACAGGGAGACAGCAGGGGGACAGCAGGAGGACAGCAGGGAGACAGCAGGGGGACAGCAGGGAGACAACAGGGAGACAGCAGGGGGACAGCAGGGGGACAACAGGGAGACAACAGGGAGACAACAGGGGGACAGCAGGAGGACAGCAGGGAGACAGCAGGGGGACAGCAGGGAGACAGCAGGGGGACAGCAGGGAGACAGCAGGGAGACAGCAGGGAGACAGCAGGGTGACAGCAGGGAGACAGCAGGGGGACAGCAGGGGGACAGCAGGGAGACAGCAGGGGGACAGCAGGGGGACAGCAGGGGGACAGCAGGGAGACAGCAGGGAGACAGCAGGGGGACAGCAGGGGGACAGCAGGAGGACAGCAGGAGGACAGCAGGGGGACATCTGTCCTCCTGCATTATTTGAGTGTCAAGCATGTATAAAATGGTGATATATAAACTATAGGCAACCAAGTGAAATTGTAAAAGCTAAAGTTATCAAATAAAGAGCCATTTAGGAGCTGGAAGAGCCTGAATATATTATTGATTGAATTTTATAGCAAGACTGTGATTAATCGCCATTAAAATTTTGAATCGTTGCACAGTGCTAAAATATAAATATCAGAATAATACTCACAGTCAGGCTGAATGTTATGACAGAAGTGGATCTCTGGGTCAATGTTATTTCTTATCTCATAAAGTTTATGTTCTTCATAACCAAAACTGGTGAAGTATCTGTTTTTACCCATTTCTATACACTCTCTTATAACCATAAGCTGTTACAAAACACTCCAAAAAAATAAAAATAAAACAAATAAATGCTATGAGTGACAGTTGTAATGACAGATCAGTTATGCCTGGTTCACACGGCAAGATCTTAAAATTGTTGGAAGATTTTCCAAACCTGAGAGACTCCACACACGGCGATAAAAAGTCAAATCTATCCCAGGTTTGGTCCTGCAGTGTGCGGCAAGGACAACACCACACACTTAGCAACATTCCCAGGTCACAGGGAAATCTCACAAAACCTCGCGAGATTAAACGTGACCTCAGCGTAAACAAACACGACGTACACAAACATGACGTACGCAAACAAGACGTACGCAAACAAGACGTACGCAAACAAGACGTACGCAAACAAGACGTACGCAAACAAGACGTACGCAAACAAGACGTACGCAAACAAGACGTACGCAAACAAGACGTACGCAAACACGACGTACGCAAACACGACGTACGCAAACAAGACGTACGCAAACAAGACGTACGCAAACACGACGTACGCAAACAAGACGTACGCAAACAAGACGCACACAAACAAGACGCACACAAACACGACGCACACAAACACGACGCACACAAACACGACGCACACAAACACGACGCACACAAACAAGACGCACACAAACACGACGCACACAAACACGACGTACACAAACACGACGTACACAAACAAGACGTACACAAACAAGACGCACACAAACAAGACGTACACAAACACGGCGTACACAAACATGACGCAAACGTGACGTACATAAAGATGTACGCAAACACGACGTACGCAAACACGACGTACGCAAACACGACGTACGCAAACACGACGCACGCAAACACGACGCACGCAAACACGACGCACGCAAACACGACGCACGCAAACAAGACGCACGCAAACAAGACGTACGCAAACAAGACGCACGCAAACAAGACGCACACAAACACGACGCACACAAACACGACGCACACAAACAAGACACAAACACGACGCACACAAACACGACGCACACAAACAAGACGCACACAAACAAGACGCACACAAACAAGACGCACACAAACAAGACGCACACAAACAAGACGCACACAAACACGACGCACACAAACAAGACGCACACAAACACGACGCACACAAACACGACGCACACAAACAAGACGCACACAAACACGACGCACACAAACACGACGCACACAAACAAGACGCACACAAACACGACGCACACAAACAAGACCTACACAAACAAGACCTACACAAACAAGACGCACACAAACAAGACGCACACAAACACGACGCACACAAACAAGACGCACACAAACACGACGCACACAAACACGACGCACACAAACACGACGCACACAAACAAGACGCACACAAACACGACGCACACAAACACGACGTACACAAACATGACGGACGACGAAGAAGCAGTTGCTATAGTTTGTGGACTATTTCTAACAGAGAAAAACAATATAAAAAGAAAAGGCGTTGGTTAAAGGAGTGGTGCTTCCGTCTCCTCGCTTTCTGATTGGCCCCTGAAGTGGCCCCCACCCAGGAAATGTCCCAGTTCTCCTGATAACCACTCTGCTCTGAACATCAGTAAGAATGTGCATGGACTGGGTCAGGTTGGGCCCATAATTACACATAATGGTTTAGGTCCAGGTCAGGATCAGACACAATGTGAACGTGCTCGGGTCGAGGTAGATTTTTTGGGCCTGATCTAAACTCTAAAGAGTAGACAGGACAGTAATGGAGTGGACCTCTGACAAAGTGCACGCCCCTCACCCATCTGCAGCTGTGATCCAGAGAGCACTGTCCTGAAGAACGGTGAGCTCCAGGGCACGCAGCAGATTTAATGAAAACAAAAGATGACTTCTCTTATGCACAGCCTTCACCGATGCAGAGGTATCATTGGCCCACTGTGCAGAGAGATCTGTGGCTGTGGTGCACCACACAACAACTGCATGTCTACTACTTGCTCATATGAACAAATCTAAAACTAGCCCATGTGAAAGGTTTGAGGGTGCAAAGTGAGCAACTGGCTGAATGCTGCTCAGCAGAGGTGGGACCAAGTCACTGCTTTGCAACTCACAGGTCAGTCTCAAGTCTTTGGCCTCAAGTCCGAGTCAAGTCACAAGTTCTATTCTTTCTGTTTCAAGTCATTTCAAATCTTTTAAATTCTTAAGACTCCAAACTTAAATTTTGTCATGTTTTATTTTGTTGAATGTACCTCATGTCCCACCTTAGAAAAATAAATACACAGATGGTACAAATGAACAGATGGTAAATTGTTTGCTGTACTATCTGAACACCCTAAGACTAGAAGAGCCCTACACAGAAAACAGGTTTCTGAATGCTTTAAATGTAAAGCCAAGTTCTTCAGTATCAGTGATGTACAATAAAGCTAAATACCAGTACATTGTATATTCACTGTATCAATAAACTGTGATCTACTGGTCTTGTCAGATGTTCACAGGCTTCAAAGGAGGGACAAACACTTGCATTTTGATATGAGATGAGAATTTATGCCCATCTGAAAAGGGCTTTAGTATTTTTTTAAATCTGTAAAATCTGTTTTACATGTACGGGGTTGACGGGTAGCAGAACTGGATCTTTTGGGTGGAGATGCTCTGCTGATGCCACCACACTATACGTTGGCAGAACAGGGGCATAAACTGTGTTTTTAAACTAAACTATGTGCTATATGTGTAACGATGCATCAGGACTGCTTTAATGGCTCTGGTACAAAAGACAAATGCATGACCTTCATTAATGTGTGTGGCAACTGCAAGCTTGGGTCTCCAGCTTCTGGCATTTTCTCTGCTTTTAACATGTGATCGTATAGTGGTATATTACCATCCATCCATCTTCTTCCGCTTTATCCGGGACCGGGTCGCGGAGGCAGCAGTCTAAGCAAAGATGCCCAGACTTCCCTCTCCACAGACACTTCCTCCAGCTCTACCGGGGGGACCCCAAGGCGTTCCCAGGCCGAGAGACAGTAGTCCCTCCAGCGTGTCCTAGGTCTTCCCCGGGGCCTCCTCCCAGTGGGACATGCCCAGAACACCTCCCCAGGGAGGCGACCAGGAGGCTCAGAAACAGATGCCCGAGCCACCTCAGCTGGCTCCTCTCAATGTGGAGGAGCAGCGGCTCTACTCCAAGCTCCTCCCAGATAACCGAGCTCCTCACCTTATCTCTAAGGGAGCGCCCAGCCACCCTGCGGAGGAAACTCATTTCAGCCGCTTGTATCCGGGATCTCGTCCTTTCGGTCATGACCCAAAGCTCATGACCATAGGTGAGAGTAGGAACGTAGATCGACCGGTAAATCGAGAGCTTCGCCTTTTGGCTCAGCTCCTTCTTCACCACAACAGACCGATACAACAACCGCATTACTGCAGATGCTGCACCGATCCGTCTGTCGATCTCACGCTCCATCCTTCCCTCACTCGTGAACAAGACCCCAAGATGCATAAACTCCTCCACTTGAGGCAGGAACTCTCCCCCAACCTGGAGAGGGCAAGCCACCCTTTTCCGGTCGAGAACCATGGCCTCGGACTTGGAGGAGCTGATTCTCATCCCAGCCGCTTCACACTCGGCCGCAAACCGCCCCAGTGCTGCTGAAGGTCTTGGTTTGATGAAGCCAACAGGACAACATCATCCGCAAAAAGCAGAGATGAAATCCTGTGGTTCCCAAACCTGACTCCCTCCGGCCCCTGGCTGCACCTAGAAATTCTGTCCATGAAAATAATGAACAGAACCGGTGACAAAGGGCAGCCCTGCCGGAGTCCAACATGCACTGGGAACAGGTCTGACTTACAACCGGCAATGTGAAACTCCTGCTCCAGTTGTACAGGGACCAGACCCCATACTCCCAGAGCACCCCCCACAGGACACCACGAAGGACACGGTCGAATGCCTTCTCCAAATCCACAAAGCACATGTGGACAGGTTGGGCGAACTCCCATGAACCCTCGAGCACCCGATAGAGGGTATAGAGCTGGTCCACTGTTCCACGACCGGGATGAAAACCGCATTGTTCCTCCTGAATCCGAGGTTCAACTATCGGTCGAATTCTCCTCTCCAGTACCCTGGAATAGACTTTCCCGGGGAGGCTGAGAAGTGTGATCCCCCTGTAGTTAGAACACACTCCCCGGTCCCCCTTCTTAAAAAGAGGAACCACCCCGGTCTGCCAGTCCAGAGGAACTGTCCCCAACCGCCACGCGATGTTGCAGAGACGTGTCAGCCACGACAGCCCCACAACATCCAGAGACTTAAGGTACTCAGGGCGGATCTCATCCACCCCCAGAGCCTTGCCACTGAGGAGCTTTTCAACCACCTCAGTGACTTCAGCTTGGGTGATGAACGAGTCCACCTCTGAGTCCCCAGCCTCTGCTTCCTCAACGGAAGACATGTCGGTCGGATTAAGGAGATCCTCAAAGTATTCCTTCCACCGCCCGACAACATCCCCAGTCGAGGTCAACAGCTCCCCACCTCCACTGTAAACAGTGTTGGTGAAGCACTGCTTCCCCTCCTGAGGCGGCGGACGGTTTGCCAGAATTTCTTTGAGGCCAACCGATAGTCCTCCTCCATGGCCTCCCCGAACTTTTCCCAGAGTTTTTGCCTCCACAACCGCCCGGGCCGCAGCACGCTTGGCCCTCCGGTACCCATCAGCTGCCTTAGGAGTCCCACAAGCCAACCAGGCTCAATAGGACTCCTTCTTTAGCCTGACAGCATCCCTTACTTCCGGTGTCCACCACCGGGTTCGGGGGTTGCCGCCACGACAGGCACCAGAGACCTTATGGCCACAGCTCTGAACGGCCACATCGACAATAGAGGTGGAGAACATGGTCCACTCGGACTCCATGTCTCCATCCTCCCTCGGGATCTGGTCAAAGCTCTCCTGAAGGTGCGAGTTGAAGACCCCTCTGACAGGAGGCTCAGCCAGACGTTCCCAACAGACCTCACTATACGTTTGGGTCTGCCGAGTCTGTCCGGCCTCCTCCTCCGCCAGCGGATCCAACTCACCACCAGGTGGTGATCGGTTGACAGCTCAGCCCCTCTCTTCACCCGAGTGTCCAAGACACAAACCCTTTGCATGCTGGGAATCGTCCTGAAGGAATTGCTGTCACATGAAAAATCAATATGGTGCAGACTTGCTTTTCTAACAGGATGCCGGATAATAACACGGGATTGGAAATCTACTAATCAGTCATCTTTTGAAAACTGCTTGGAGTGGATTTCCAAAATTGCAGATGATGAGCGTGTGACACAGAGACATTCACAAATACAAAACACATTTCTGAAGCTGTGGACGCCCTTTTTGGACGATTTAGAGGATCATTAAACTAGTTATTTAACGATAGCTTTTGTTTATAAATCTATGTGTACTTTAACTTATTTAGTTTATTATTTTTAATTTATTTATTTTGTATTTATTGTTTTTACTTATCTAATTGTTGTTCTGTATTTATTTTATTTATTAACTTTATTATATTTTTAATGTTATTTAGTTTGTTATCACTTTACTTTTTAGGAGACGTATGCGGGGGGAGGGAGAGGTATGGGGAAAGGGAGTATATAAATATACACAAAAAGTCAAAATGTTAAGAGAAATGGAGAATTTTAATTGTGAAATGATGACTGATTGAACATGTTGACATAAAAAAGAGCATTGTGATATTACAGGAGCATTTTAACATTATGTAAAAATATGTAAAACAATAGACAATATAATACACAATAACAGTTACCTAACTCCTCATATAAGACAGGTTTTTTCATCAAGTCCATACTGTTTTACTGTGACAGTGGGTACTACCAGCAGATAAATATTAAAGTGCATGCCATGCCCCTTCTGTGAATAAATATTAGCCCAGCACAACTTTAAGCCTGCAGAGGAGTCAGCAGCTACACACAAACACGTACTGTAGGCCTACTGTACTTTTACAGAGCAAACCACTGCCCACCTCTCTGTCCTCTGCAGGACACCGTATGGAGCAGGTTTATACCTGTTTCTGTGAGTTTAGCTCTGTCCACTGTGTATTAATGAGTGCATTAGAGCACAAGTAGTGGCAAAGAGAGAGTGTGTGAGCAGGGCAGTGCTGTGAATGAACTTAGACACCTCTTCTGCTGATAACTTGACTTTACTGACACAGGCTCTGTTTAACTGTTAATGCTATTTTTGGAGACAGGGTTTGTACAGGTGATGTTCTACTTAGAATGCCATGCAGTTATAGCCTATTTTTTATCACTGCCACATTAGCTCAACAAACAAAGTGTTTACAGTCCCAGTGTTTAAGCTCCTGCTCTCACTGAGCCCTCTCTGACCATTTCTTTTGTAGAAAGTTAAACGTTGGTGAATCCTTCCCTCTCTGCTCCTGCGGGTCATCAAATCCCGCTCACTAAAACAGCCAGGGAGGGGCAGTACTGGTGCGCAGCAGTGCCGCTTCTGCAGTGCATTATGGGAGATGTAGTTCAAACAGGTTGAGTGCAGTATATCACCAGGCCATTATTAATATAAATTGGAAATTATCTCGCGGGCCAAAAGTTATTATTCTGTGGGCCACATTTGGCCTGTGGGCCTTGTGTTTGACACATGTGGGCTATAGAAAACTGAACATTGTTTTACTCACTCTATAGTCAGCTAAAACTTTAAAATGCACCAGGATACAGCAAATATTGTCTGTTATATTGATTTTTTTCCATGGGGCAAAACTAAACACAGACAATGATCAAACTGCAGCAGATCTAAAAACAGATCTTTAACAGTTGTCACCTTACTGTTCTGTCTTTTGTAGGTAAAGAGCCAGTCTTAAGATGGGATCTACTGCATCAAAGACAAACAACAAAGACGAAGCGTGTCAGCGTGAAGAAAAGCGTCAGCGCGAAGAAGAGCGGCAGCGTGAAGAAGAGCGGCAGCGTGAAGAAGAGCGGCAGCGTGAAGAAGAGCGGCAGCGCGAAGAAGAAGCAGAACTACGACATCTAAGGGCAGCAGAACGACTGGAAGAATATCTGCAAAGATTAAGAGTGGAGCTGGAGGAAGATGAAGAAACATCTGAAGAAGAGACAGAAGAGAATCTGGAGGAAACAGAGCGACAGCAACAATTACAACGACTGCAAGAACGTCAGCAACAGCAAAATGTGAACACGAAAAAAAAATGTTATGACCCCAGTGACCCTAATGTGACATTAGCGGATGAAGACAGCAAAGATGATCATGACTGTGAGTAGAGTTTATGTCCTACCTAAAAATCAGCTTGTTCTGTTTATTTACTTGTCATCTTTGCACAGTGCACATTGCACAACTTCTTCTTTATCGACACAATTCATAGTTGTCTGGGGAGTAGCCGGTAGTCTCAAGCTCCCAGTCAAGCCTCAGCACACAGTGGCCCTCGTGTATTAAATGTGCATATGCCAAAAATGTACGCTTGAATCCTACTAAGGTCACGAGGTGGTGTATGTTTATGTTAAGGTTCATGTTAGCACCAAATCTATAACATTTTATAGTTCACTGTAAAACATCTGTGTAGGTTCTCTGTCATCCAGGAGGGATTGGAGTGGTGCACACAGTTTCATAAATCCCATGTTCTTTCCAGCGAATCCACATTTTAACAAAAAAATCTGCACTTGTTTCTGTCATTAATAAATGAGGTCCTTTGTGAGAGCCTTCAGCAGCACCTGGGTATAGGCTACATAGGTAGCCTGGCGAGCCAGCCTCAGTCTGGTTCCTCTGTCGGAGGGAAGCATTTCTCTCACATTGATGTGGAACTGGCCTTTCACAGCTGTTTATGTGCAACAGATCTTATGAATGCAGACGTTAACCAAGGTACGCTGGCTAATACAGAGCTAGTGTAATAACTTCTCTCTGATTGATTTAGGTCTTTCCTTGGTCTCCTGTTGGTTCTGCTGAAGTCCTCAATGTTGTTCAGTCCTCTGTGGGATTTTTGTCTTCGTCCTGTTTCCATTTTAACAACAGTAAAGTCCCTCTGACGTCCCACGTAACCACCACATTCACACAAATCCACTTTTTCTTTCACAAGTCTTTGTACAACTGGCTTCTGCTGCTGTCCCTGTTCACAAATAAGGACAGGATTCTGGGCTTTTATGGAAAAAACGGGATCACTGTGGTGTTTGGGTTAGTGGTGTACTATACGTGTACTATATTTCTCTGATTGGTTACCTGTTGCCTGTGATTGTTCCACTCATAGAAACAAAAGTTAAGCAAAGGGGTTCCAGATTAACTTCTGTGTATAGAACAAGAAAAGAGTTTGTCTGGCAGGCCAGGTGCATGTATAGGCTGCTTCTTTCATTCTCTTCTGCTTATTCCGGTTAGGGGTTGTGGGTGACTGAAGCCTGTTCCAGTAACTGCTCAGTGGCAGAGTGGTTAGTGTTCTCGCCTCTCAGCAAGGAGATCACGGGTTCAGTCCCTGGGCCGACCAACACACCATCACACAAACTCTGTGGGTGGAGTCTGTGTGTGTTACTGTGGGTTCTCTCTGGGTTCTCTGGCTTCCTCCCACTGTCCAAAGATAAATTGGTGACTCTAAATTGCCCCTAGTGAATGTCTGTTTCAATAATTATTTTCCTGATAAATGTTCTGTTAAAGTATGGACTTCTGGTGCACACCCATACTTTATAATATCTGTTACAATAATAGTCCTATTTCACATGGCTAAAAGAGGATTAAGTTTATAGCTTGGGTAGGGATTTGATCAGTGACTGAGTTTCTGAAATCCAGATACTATTAAAATTCTTAGCTTGGGAAAATAATAGGCTAGTTATTATCTCCATAAATTCAGTATAAACATTTTGTGTGTTACAGTTCTGTGTGAGGGCTACAGCTCCAGAAGAGCTCGGATGTCCTGTGGTCACACTGTGACTCCCACATCTCTCACCTACTGGTGTCAGATACAGCTGGACCAGGTGAGTTATTGCCTCTGTCTCACATCAGGTTTAATATTTTATATTAGATTTAATTTTACTCATAAATCCACTAATGCTTTGTAACAATGCACTTCAACTCCTAAAGTGACAAAGCTACAACGCATTCTAGGGCCGCGGGTGGACCAGATATCAACAGGGAGGAAATAATCAGAACAGAATAAAAGTTGCTTTTGGCCACAGTACCGGTCTTTTAATTCTGACAAGTGGTAAACCTACTCCATCCCAACGCTCGAGCGCATCCCCTTCTTCTACCCATACCAACCCAAATACAGCTCCCAAAAACAAACACAAGCATCAACCCACACAACACCAAATAATTTTGGGCTCGTGTTCCCCTCCTCGTGTCCCAAAGTCACGCACGCGAGGTACGGCAACGCTGTACAGCACAGCACAGTTTGCAATGAAAGCCGCGGGTTACTCACGGTACCGCGCATCCAGTGCTACAGTCCGGTTGGCATTGATCCCAGCAACCAAGGTACTCCGCAGAAACAATAAATCCATCCATAAAGGAAAACAGGTAAGTTGTAATCCGCAAAGTTAGTTCCGCAGCATCCAGGCCACAGGCAGGGATCCCAGCCGGCGTGTGACGTCACTCTCTTCCGCGTGCCCCCGCGCGCGTCATCTCCTCCTTATATAAGGCCCACACATTAATATTTTACACAGTTAAGAAAAAACCCAAAAGGAAATAATATAGTATATTATACAGTGACCATGTTCCTCACAAAGAGACATAATAAGTTAATCCTCCTCTGCTGAGTATCAACTAGAGACACATAACAATAAAAAATAACATCCCTAGACTCTGTATGGACATATGTGGCCTTTACAGCTTGAGAAGCTTTGGCTTAGAATGCAGAATGTAAATCAAAGCCATTATTATTATGTAACATGAAGAGTCTCCAGCCATCTTTGATTCCTAAAAGATAAGTAAATAATTTTTTTTTCTTCTCTCGATTTAAGGGCAACACTACATTTGAATGCGGCCAACCTAACTGTAAAGCTGTGTGGTCTTTTAAAGAAGTGTGTAAAATGGCTCTACTGACGGAGGAAGAGAAGAACACTTTTGAAGATGATCTGTTTCGTAATGTTGCTCATAAAAATCTCAAAGTCAAAACTAACTTTTGTTTTGACTTCACAGTGTCCTCGCTGCAAGTCTCGTGTTATAAGGGCAAACCCCAACAATCTGCGAATCCGATGTCCCCAGTGCACGGCTGACAGAGGAAAAACATATGAATTCTGTTGGCAGTGTCTGAGGAAATGGAAAGGTCTTGGTATAACTCGTTCAGATCGCTGCGATAATGAGGGCTGCACAAATGAAGCTCTGGAGATTCTGAGAACATGTCCAGTGATTGAGTTTAAAAATGTGAGCGAGGTCACAGGCTGCCCCTCTGTCCGGGCCTGTCCCACCTGCGGAAAACTCCTGGAGCACAACAGTGAGAGGTGTAAAAACATAGTCTGTCCTGACTGTAAAGTGGAATTCTGTTTTGTGTGTTTGAAGAAAACTGCTGAGTGTTCACGAAAGACATATTCATATTATGAACCCTGCTCCAGCGGTGTGGCCCCCAGACAGACCTCCATCCCAGTCAAGAAGAACTAAACTGTTTAATCATTATGTCCCGTTCTACTTTATACATCATCTCAGCATTTGTAAAACACACAGAATCATTAAATAATACTATAATGTTTGTTTTTATTTGCTAATGAATGTCTTTAGTAGAGCCTGTGTAGATCATAACCTGTATCAAACTGTAGTTAAAAATCTTCCTGATTGGACCAATAATAAACTGATGAATAAAACACTGAGGTCTGGTCATCTTTCATTATGAGGCCACAGAATCATTTTATAGTGAGAAAAAATCCCGGTTGACAATCTTGGATTTGCTCTAAAGGTTCTACAGTATATTCTGCTTTTATTCATCTTTTTAACCCAGTTTTTGTCTCCTCTGGAACAGCAGCGTTTTACAGACTTTAAAAACATTATGTGACTAAAAGAGAACATTTTTAATAAGACCTCTACTGGAGCCATAAAGAAACAGGTGAAGAGACCACCAGAGGGCAGCAGAGGGCAGGAACTTCATTTCCTTAAACTTTGCGTCTGATCCATTTTACTCCCAAAGTAAAACTCTCTGTGAGGACTCAGAGGAAACAGAGCTGGGCACCGTTTTTTTGATAAATGACTGAGAGCCGACTGAGATGTAGAGGGCTTGTTGTTGATTGGTCAGTGCTTCCCGAAGTGGGCAGGGCTTCATGTGGAACCAAGCGTTCTGAGGCCTCAGAAACTCAGCACCAGAAAATATAGCACATTACACAGCACACTGTAACAAATTGCCTGTAGATTTTACAGTAATGACCTGGCAAAAAAGTTGCCAATAATGTATTGTAATATTTCTGTTGATTGCTGTAAAAATGATTTACAGGTTATTACAGGATATGTTTTACAGGTTTTTATTGGGTTATTTTTTACAGTTATTTATTGCTTTGGTGTAAAACAATAATTAACTGCTCTGTAGGTTACAGCATTACCTTGTTTATACAAATTACAGAATTTACCTGGCAACCCGAGTTGCCAGCTATCTCTTGTAATTTTAAAAATACAGTATCTCGATGTGTCTTTAACAATAAAGTATCTAGGTGTGAAAATAAAACCAGAGTCAAAGTTACAAATTCAACACATTTATTTACAGAAACAGTTTAACAATAATTCTACAGAGCAGAGAAGTAGAAGATTTATTAATGTGCATTTTAAACATGAGCTCTTTGCTTATTACATGAGTTTATTATAAGCTATAGACCAGGGGTCACCAATTAAAATTCACCGAGGTCCAATTGGTGAAAACTTTCTCGCGCGAAGGTCCGGAGCATCACAATGTTGATTTGTACCTCAAAAATAAATAAATAAATAAAATCATTGTAGTCACATCAGTGTCTACATTATGGCAATAGCATTTTGCTAACATAAGCATTAGTTTAAAACAAACTAGGGGATATCAAATAATAAAATAAAAAAGTTTTTTTTTCTTATGTTAATCAAATACAGTTAAAAAAATCAAACAAAATGCTTTTATAATGGTCCTTGGCTCAGAACACAGGAGACACAGGAGTTTAGAGCTGACCTCTGTCTCTCTCATTTCTCCGCTGTCTGTCTCACAGTCACCGCTCCATATGTTTCCAAATCCTCACATCTGATTGGTTGATAGCGTCACACGCAAGATTTTCTGTCTGCTTTTACGCAGGAGACGATTCACCCATTAAAACTAAAGTGGAACGTACTGCGCCTCAAAACACAGGTTTCCTCTTAATTCTCTGGTGAATATGAGGCAGCTCTGTCCTCTGTGGGACAGAGGGACACCGAGAGGAGAGGGGTGAGCTGTGGGACAGAGGGACAGACACCGAGAGGAGAGGGGTGAGCTGTGGGACAGAGGGACACCGAGAGGAGAGGGGTGAGCTGTGGGACAGAGAGACACCGAGAGGGCAGAGCCGCTCACAGCCTGTGTCGCCTCCTCTCTCGCTGCTCCGTAAAAACAAAACTTAAGTCTGTTGTAAAGGGAACAGTCCTGTCCCTCCGACCTCAGTCTGGACCTACTCCTCTCATTTTGTTGGACAGTAACAGAAAACACAGCTGATTTAACCCCGCACTGTTCATGTTAAAGTTTTAAAGCACCAGGATACGATGCTGTTGACGCGCCGCAGTGGCGCCTCTCTCGCGCCGCTGCTCCCGGGGAGTGAACAGGCTGAACGGGTTCGGGTCCGCGGAGTGGGACAGAGGTTCGGGTCCGGGTGGGAGGGCATCTGGGTCCGGATTCGGACCGCGGTCCGCCTGTTAACGACCTCTGCTATAGACCATATTTTTACAGTCTTGGTCTCGGTCTCGGATGTGGAGGACTCTGAGGTTTTATTTACCAAACATGATCAGAATCACTGTTCTTAATAATTTTGCAGTAATTTGTCTGAATGAAGAATACTTTTATCTTTTACAGCTGCAGTATTAGCAGCAGTAGTAGATTCTGTTGTGTATTTTGTTTGTGAGTATTATTCTGAAGTAGCAGATACTGAGTCTCTCACAGAGCAGAGGAAACACCAGCCTCCCCAGACACCTCCTCCAGCTCCTCCCTCTCCCCAGACACCTCCACCTGAACAGTGTAATAAAAAATTACCCACATTTATATTTTACACATTTTACTTTTCTCCAAACCATAACCAGGTTTAAATGATGACGGAAAACAGAATAAAGACAGAGAACCATGTGATAAACGCCTCTTCACCGCAGCAGCAGAACCATCAGCCTCCTCAGCCTCTCCTCCTCTTCACTGCTCACTGATCTCTCAGACTCTCTCTTCATCTCTGACGTTTCTGCTGAGGTCCAAGTCCCAAAGTTTATTCCTGCAGTAAATCCTCTGTTACACTTCTGTCTCCTGTCTGAGTTGGTTTTAACCCTCTCTTGGTTAAAGTTAAAGTTGTTACTGCACAAAACACAACACTCATTCTGACGTTACTGCGTTCATGAAAACCTACTGTAAAAATAAACCAAGAAGAAGAGATTTGCTAAAGGTAAAATTCTTTCTGGGGACCAATGTCCAGATCTCACTCCTGCTGTAGAAATGTTCACAAAAACAAAACTTATTCTCTAAAACTGCCCTGACCTGCCTTTAGTGCAGTAATCATTGTAATATTTCCAGTACTGGACAGTAACTAAATACACTACTACTTCCTGCTTCTGAAGAGTGCAGACGCTTTTTTCCCTGCTCCTGCTTTGACCAGGTTTACTTTCCTTTTTTTAATCCTTTTACTGTTTATTCCTTGATTCCTGGACTAACTTTTTATAATAGCCTATCTTTTAAATCTTCTAAGTTAGCCCAAAACGTTTTTTGTTAATACTTTTACTGATTAAAAAACTTATCTGACGAGCCGAGCGACTACAGTCTGGGAAACATTTTTAAACATGTCGGTGGAAAATACAGCAAATTCTCTCTGTGAAAATTGCCGGATTTACCTTCAAGAAATCAACATACTACAAGCGAGGATTTTTGCTTTAGAATCAGAGAAAGGACTTCATGACACGCTCCCTCTGACATCGAGTGGTAAAAAGTCAAAATTTACAACCTGGAAAAAGGATACTGACAAAAATACTACAGTGTATTTCAATCTAAATGACACTGTGACTTTTCCTAAACTATCAAAAGTGGGAATTGACCAAAATACTGAAAACTGGCCTAGACTTGGTGCCAAGCCAAAGAGGCACCAAACGCTAAAGGAGAATGCTGGCAACAAGACAATCATGACCCAACCTACAGCTAACATACGGCTAACAAACAGATTTCAACCACTGTCAGAGTTAAATATGAATGTGAACTCTGCTGTGCCTGACAAACAAACAGAAAACTGTATATTACAAGACAAGAGCCATGATGTTGGGAGAAAAAATCAGAAAGACAGAGAGAATAAATCTATGCCAAAAGTGAAGGACAGAGATATCCTGCTGCTGGGAGACGGTGCTATCAGTGACATAAACAACAGTAGGATTGTTACATGCAGCTACCCAAGTGCCACGGTCACTGATATAACAGCACCCCCCCAGGTCAGATCCAAACATCAGGGAGTCAAACAGCTGATCCTGCAGCTGGGTGCTGTCCACATCAGGAAGGGAGAATCAGAAGTTTTAAAAAAGGACTTCACTATACTTTTTGAGAAACTTGATAAAGTGGCAGTCCAGTCATCTATCAGTGGACCTCTCCCGAACATAGACAGGAAGATGAATAAATTGAGTCGGCTGCTTCAGCTGAACACTTGGCTGCTTCAGCTGAACACTTGGCTGTCCGGGGTCTGTGAGTCCAGAGGAGTGCACTTCATTGACAACTTCAGTCTGTTTTGGCAACGGGAGGACCTCTTTAAAGGAAAGGGCCCACACCTGTGCAGAGGTGGAGTGAGACGACTGACGGATAACCTCCTCCACGCTCTGAGGCATCAGGGCCTGGACGGGGCCCCACACTGCCACTGAGAGAAGAGAGGAATGACAGAAGCGCTCCCGCCTCACTGGTCAAGGACACAGAAAGGGTTTCAGCTCCAGCAGTACCTCTGGCACCTCCATCGGGGCCTCACCACAGCCCTGGGCCCCACCTGCTACATCCACCTCCTCTGCAGACTCTTCACTTTCCATCCTTTCACCAGCTTCACCAATGGGCTTTCCCAACCACCTGGAAAGCCTGGTGAAATCAGGAATTAAAACGGTTCCCCTTACTCCAAACATGGCAAGATCACAGGTTCTATCATCAACAGTGCTGAATTCTGCCCCCCACCAAACACTACCCCCTGTGCCCCCCAGGAGTTCCACCTCTCCTGCTCCAATCACCAAAACACCACCAGCTCCACCCCCACGACCAACATCTAGAGTTGTTACCCCTCAATGCACCCCTGTCAGACCCCCCCCCGACCTGCTCCCAGACCAAAGATCCTGACTAAGATCAACACTATCAGCGACTCGGACACCCAGGGCCTCTGCTGTTCCAGGACTTTTAGTCCTGATAAAGAACTTATCAACCCGAGGCCCTGGGAGAGAGCTTTCTCCCTCAGTGCTATAGCTACTGTCAAATGTGGTCGATTAGATAAGAGAGGGACAGTTAGACTGTCCAATCACAGAAATCTAATTCAAGTTCCTTGTAAGCAGATAATGTCAGGTTCTACTCAGACAGATCTGAAGCTTGCAGTGCTCAATGTCAGATCTTTATGCAACAAATCATTTTTAATCAATAATTTTATCTCCTCTTATAACCTGGATTTTATGTTTTTAACAGAGACATGGTTAGACAGCAAAACGGGTAAAGCAGTTCTTATTGAATCCACTCCACCTAACTTCACTTTTATATCAGAAACACGGGAAAACAAAAAGGGAGGTGGTGTGTGTGCCTTACTTAAGGATGATATAGTTACCCACAGGCTGTCATTTGGGGTGTTTCCATCATTTGAGTATGTATCTTTCAAAATGGAGCTAAAAGTATCTCCATCCATAATCTTTATAATCATATACAAGCCACCCCAACATTGTCAGAGTTTTATTGATGATTTTACTCAGATGCTTTCAGTTGTCTGCACAGACTTTGACTGTAGAGTTATTACAGGTGATTTTAATGTACATGTGGATAACGTCTGTGACAGAAATGCTAAAGAACTTTATGCTGTCCTTGAAACCTTTGGCCTTACTCAGCAGCAGCCCCCCCACACCAGAGGCCACACTCTGGACCTGCTCATTACTAAAGGTGTTCATATTTCAAATGTTATTGTGGCTGACGTTGCTTTGTCTGATCATTTTTGTGTCTTCTTTGACCAAAGCAGCTGCTGGTCCTGCAGTTGTCCAGAGGAGACACATAAATGATAACACGGGGACTCTGTTTATGGAAATAATTAGGTTTGAAAATACCTCATGCTCTAATGTTGATCAGTCGTTGGACTCCTATATTTCTAGTGTTGTAAATGTTCTGGACACCATTGCACCTATGAAGGTTAAAATGGTTAGAAATAGGCAGAAGGCGCCAAGGAGAAATGCGGACTCGGTCAGGGCACAGAAAAGCGAGCGCCGGAGGCCGAACGAAAATGGCGCAAGTCAAAGCTCCAGGTTCATTATGACATATACAGAAAAATGTTGAATGTTTTCAATCAAATTCTGCGTAGAACAAGGGAAAGGTATTTTTCTGAAATCATTACAAACTGCAGTAACAACCCACGTGTCCTGTTTGCTACAGTAAACAGGTTAACAAACCCCCCAGCTCCATTGCCTTCAGAACTAATTTCCACATCTAAGTGCAATGAGTTTGCAAGATTTTTTAATGACAAGGTTCAGAGAATTAAACATGCTATAAACTCCACAACACAGATAACAACTCTGCAGCCATCCAGACACTCAGAGCTGACACACTTCACCCCTGTCACTGACAAAACCCAGAGATCATCTCCAGTCTGAGTTCATCCACTTGCTGCCTTGATGTGTTACCCACTAGATTTCTAAAATCTGTGCTGAGCAGTTTGTTACCTCAACTTTCTCATTTAGTTAACATCTCACTGCAATCTGGAACATTTCCAAAGGCCTTGAAAACTGCTGTCATCAAACCTCTCCTAAAGAAGAGCAGTCTTGATGCCACAGTACTCAACAACTATCGGCCCATATCAAACCTGCCCTTTTTAGGTAAAGTCCTTGAGAAAGTTGTATACCAACAACTTACTAACTTTTTTCTGCGGAACAACTGCTTTGATGATTTTCAGTCAGGTTTTAGGCCCCATCACAGCACTGAGACTGCTCTTATCAAGGTGACTAATGACATCGCCTGAACACCGACACAGGCAAAGTCTCTGTCTTAGTTCTGCTGGATCTGAGGTTGACCATGTGATCCTGGTACAAAGATTAGAGGACTGGGTGGGTATTTCTGGTACTGCCCTAAAATGGTGTAAGTCCTATCTTGAAGACAGGAAGTACTTTGTTGAAATCGGTAACTGTGTTTCAGACCAAATGGCCCTGACCTGTGGAGTGCCCCAGGGGTCCATCCTGGGACCTCTTTTGTTCAATCTTTACATGCTCCCTTTAGGCCAATTAATAAGCTGCAATAACATATCCTACCACAATTATGCAGATGACTCAGATTTACATCTCACTGACAGCAGGTGAATATGGACCTGAGGATTCACTCTGTCACTGCATCCAACAGATCAATGAGTGGATTCACTCTGTCACTGCATCCAACAGATCAATGAGTGGATTCACTCTGTCACTGATCCAACAGATCAATGAGTGGATTCACTCTGTCACTGCATCCAACAGATCAATGAGTGGATGAGAAACAACTTTCTCCAGCTAAACACAGACAAGACTGAAATAATCATCTTTGTCCACAGAAACAAAGACAAGGTGTCTGTAGTCACCTCGAGTCTCTTTCACTAAAACCTACAGTCAGGTTAGAAATCTCGGGGTAATCATGGACTCTGACTTGAACTTCAGCAGTCACATTAAATCTATAACATCATCAGCATTTTACCATCTCAAAAACATTGCCAGAATCAAAGGTATACTGTCTAAACCAGACCTAGAGAGACTTATTCATGCGTTCATCTCCAGCAGGTTAGACTCCTGTAACGGTCTGCTCACTGGACTCACTAAACCAGCTGTGAGACAGCTGCAGGACGTCCAGAACGCTGCTGCTCGGGTCCTGACCAAAACCAGGAAGTACGACCATATTAGTCCTGTCCTCAGGTCTCTGCATTGGCTTCCTGTTGCTCAGAGAATAGACTTTAAAACATCTCTGCTTTGTACAAGTCTCTCCATGGCTTAGCACCACAGCACATCTCTGACCTGTTGGTCCCATATGAACCATCTGGGACTCTGAGGACCTCAGGGACAGGTCTCTGCTGGTCCCAGAGTCAGGACTAAACTCGGTGAAGCAGCGTTTCAGTTTTCTGCAGCTAAACTCTGGAACAGTCGTCCTGACGATGTTCAAGTCCAGACTTAAAACTGTTCTTTTTAACTGTGCATATGACAACTGAAAGTGTTTTATCTGCACTCTTCTCTTTTAATTTAATTTTAAATTGATTCTTAATTATACTTTTTAAATTTGATTTTATTGTTTTAATTGTGTTTTGTACTTTTAAATTTGCCTTTTATTTTCTGTAAAGCACTTTGAATTGCTCTGTGTATGAATTGTGCTGTACAAATAAACTTGCCTTGCCTTGCCTACTTTTAATTTACTTAAGTACACGTTTTGAAGAAAAATTACTTTCTGAGAACATTTTGTAGAAGATACTTACTAAGATACTACTTGTAGAAACTTAAACTCCAGTAAATTTTGGATGATTTTATTTTTACTTTTACCTGAGTAAAACCTTAATTTGTGTGAAAAGTTAAAGTATTTTTTGTGGTCTGTGGTGCAGTGGGCAGCGTCTGACTGTGATCAGAAGGTTCAGGGTTAGAAGACTTTGCAAAAACATTCAAATTTGCTTTTTTAGTAAACTTTATACTTAATACTTTTTACTTTAATTGAAGGAAAATTATTTTAATTGAGTACAGTTTTTGAGAACTTCAGCTCTGAAACTGAGTCACTGACACTTTCTGCTCTGAAACAGCAGCTTGTCTCAGTTCTGTTCATTGTTTCATGAAAACATTTCATAAATCTTTACAAACACAACACTTTAAACAAATACCACACAACAAATACCACAGTTCTCTGGAGTGATGTCAGTGGTTCTCCAGCAGAGGGAGACACTCGCTCTAACCACACTTCCCATTAGATCTGCGTCAGTACTTTCTGCATTTTTTGGCCTCAAACTTAGATTTGACACAACAATAAGTTCTGTTCAGTATTTTCCAGCAGTGGAATGTAACAAAGTAAAAGTACTTAGTTACTACTTTTCATGTATCTGTAATTTACTTGAGTAGATTTTACAAGTACTTTTACTTCACTACATTTACATATGAGTTGGTTTGAAGTACAAAGTATTTTATAAATTAAAAAAAAAAAAAAAAGTACAAAGTATTTTGAGTTTGGCTTTGTTTTTTGTCGTACCCTCAGTGTAGTACACACAGTACTTCAATATAACAGATGCAGTAAAGTAGTACACACAGTACTTCAATATAACAGATGCAGTAAAGTAGTACACGCAGTACTTCAATATAACAGATGCAGTAAAGTAGTACACACAGTACTTCAATATAACAGATGCAGTAAAGTAGTACACACAGTACTTCAATATAACAGATGCAGTAAAGTAGTACACACAGTACTTCAATATAACAGATGCAGTAAAGTAGTACACACAGTACTTCAATATAACAGATGCAGTAAAGTAGTACACACAGTACTTCAATATAACAGATGCAGTAAAGTAGTACACACAGTACTTCAATATAACAGATGCAGTAAAGTAGTACACACAGTACTTCAATATAACAGATGCAGTAAAGTAGTACACGCAGTACTTCAATATAACAGATGCAGTAAAGTAGTACACGCAGTACTTCAATATAACAGATGCAGTAAAGTAGTACACACAGTACTTCAATATAACAGATGCAGTAAAGTAGTACACACAGTACTTCAATATAACAGATGCAGTAAAGTAGTACACACAGTACTTCAATATAACAGATGCAGTAAAGTAGTACACACAGTACTTCAATATAACAGATGCAGTAAAGTAGTACACACAGTACTTCAATATAACAGATGCAGTAAAGTAGTACACACAGTACTTCAATATAACAGATGCAGTAAAGTAGTACACACAGTACTTCAATATAACAGATGCAGTAAAGTAGTACACACAGTACTTCAATATAACAGATGCAGTAAAGTAGTACACACAGTACTTCAATATAACAGATGCAGTAAAGTAGTACACACAGTACTTCGATATAACAGATGCAGTAAAGTAGTACACACAGTACTTCGATATAACAGATGCAGTAAAGTAGTACACACAGTACTTCGATATAACAGATGCAGTAAAGTAGTACACACAGTACTTCAATATAACAGATGCAGTAAAGTAGTACACACAGTACTTCAGTATAACAGATGCAGTAAAGTAGTACACACAGTACTTCAATATAACAGATGCAGTAAAGTAGTACACACAGTACTTCAGTATAACAGATGCAGTAAAGTAGTACACACAGTACTTCAATATAACAGATGCAGTAAAGTAGTACACACAGTACTTCAGAATAATAACAGATGCAGTAAAGTAGTACTGCTTTAGAAACATCAGAATAATAAAGAGCTCAGAGACAGATTCAGTCTCAGTTTGTTCATTTCATCTGGAATCAGCAAAATCCCTCACATTTAACTCATTCATGAGAGAAATACTTTTACTTTTTTACTCACAAGTACATTTAAAAGTAAGCACTTTTACACTTTTTCTTTAGAAGAAATTTTAAGGTGATACTTTTACTGAGTACATTTTGGCTCCTTTATCTGTACTTTTACTTTTACTGTAAAGAAACTGAGTACTGCTTCCTCTGGGTTTGATGTTTTTTGATGAGAGTAAAACCAGATGTGAGTGTGGCGTCTGTGCTGCAGTGTGGTCTTTGAAGAAGTGAGTAAAATATCTCCACTGACAGAGGAAAAGAAGAAAAGTTTTACAATGAGTTTATTTTCCTGTTTAAATAAAGAGTGAACAAAAGTAAACTAAAAAAAAAAAAGCAATTTAGAAACAGAGTCTTGTGTTAAGTTGGTTGTATTTGTTCTTTAATCATGATGTAAATACAAATATAATCATTGGTACAAACAGGTCACAGTTTATCAGCTGTGCCTCTGTGGGACTTTCCTGGTTAAATAAAGAAGTTCCTGTTAAACCAGAGTTGGTGAAAGCAGACGGGAACAGAGTGAATGTGACATTTACCTAAACCTGAGTCGTTCTGAAACTCTTTCTGCTGAAACAACAGGTGTTCATTATTTCATGATAACATTCAATCAATTTAAACTTTTACAAACACAACAGTTCAATAAAAAATACCACAAGGTTCTCTCGGGTAGTGTCAGTGTTCCTCCAGCAGAGGGAGACACTCAAACCACACTTCCCATTAGATCTGCATCAGTACATTGTGCATCTGTTTGGTTTCAAAGTTAGACTTAACACAACAATAAGTTCCATTCATTATTTTCATTTAGACTTATTATTATCATTGTCATCGAGCCCAACTCTGCTCTAACGTACAGTTTGGTATTTAGTAAATGTTATTACTACTTACACTCTGTACGATACCTGACTACAGCGGGCTCACTAAGTTAGAATATCATGTAAAAGTGTGTTTTTCTCTCAGAGGTTCAGTTCAAAAGTCTCACACATATATTTATAGCATCAGAATAAACAGAGTGAAGCCTTTCAAGCTTTGTTTTCTCATGATTTTGATAATTATGACTCACAGTTAAAGAAAACTACAAATTAATTATTCACAAAATATCTGTTTGTACTGACGCTTTAAATATGTGTTTTATTTTTTAAATGGAGCCGCTGAGAGGAAAATGCTCTTTCATATGATGTTCTAATTTAATAAGTGGACCGTCTGCGGGAGTTGAACCGCCAACCTTCAGGTGAGTGGGTGAACGTCTCCTGCTGCTGTAGGAACATCTGCTCAGGTGAGTAAGGCTGCAGGCTGACGTCAGTGAACTGTATTAAAGTGTTTTCTGGTTAAAAGTGTTTAAGTGTTTTATTCTTCTTTATTCAGTAACGCCTTCAGAAAACTACACAGCAGTTTAAAGCAGCACAACACAAACACAACGACATAATAAACAAATGAAATAAAAGCATGTCCACTCTGCCCTGCACTGTTCCCATCCTCAGCAAAAACTAACTGCACCAAAACTCACCCAACCTGCTTCAGAAAATCAGTTTCTATGCAGATGATATTTGATTATTTCTACAAAAACCACACACTTCACTGTGAGAAACAATTACAGAACAATACTCAGATATCTCAGATTATTCATTAACTGCACAAACCCCTCACACATCCAGGCATTAACTCGTCCCCAGGCAGAGTTATTTCATCTGAATTTCAGCCCAGTTCTCAGACGACCTCCTGCGCTGGACAAACCTTCCACACTAATAACTAATAAGAATAAAAATGTCACTACTCCCCAAGATAAACTTCCTGCTGACCATGGCTTTTGTATTGTCAGGTGTATTATGTTTAGTCTTTTTCTCAGCTGCATGTTGTCTTTTGCATCACTTAATAAAAAAAATAAAATAAAAACAATAATAATAAAAATAAAAACATAAAAATAAAAATGTAGCGGTGACTGCTGCTGGTGTCTCTGTAGATGAGCAGATACACAGAGTCAGAGCTGGGGACAGAAAAGAAGAAAAGTTGATGTTTTATGTGAATAATGGTTGTGTTATGAATGAAAGTGTATAAACAGTTCCAGTGCATTAATGGAACGTACGTCTTTGCCTTTCGTTCCTCGGCCTGTAACATGAAACAGGTTTGGTAAATGTCATGTTCTGCTGTTGGTTCTGTGAGAGCAGGAGTTTCTGTGACTGACCTGGGACACAGAGCCATCACTGAAGTGGTACCAGGTCCCAGAGGCCTGCAGGGCGGCGCTGTAGTGTCCTCCTCTGACACTGCCCCTGTGCTCCACAGCTCCACACAGAGAATAAGAGTGACCCTGCACACACAGGTCAGAGGTCACATCTGGACACGCCTTTATGTTTAATAACTCCTCCTCCTCACAGTGGGATTTATAATAAAACCCAGTTCTGTCGATGTCAGGCTTCTTCAGAAGCAGAACCAGGACCCGAGGAAACTTTGTCATGTTGCAGTCCTAAAAAACAATAAAAGAGCAGAGTTAGTTTCTGAGCAGACTGCTGCTTCATTCAAATATTTGGATTATGAAGCTCTGCATTAAATTTAATTTATCACATACTTCATTTTATTTTTATTTACAACTGAGAACAGCCATGAAAACATATGGTGTTCCCTGGCAGAACAATCTAAAGGAGCATCCTTTAATTAAATCCTCTAAAGGACCCAGACTGTGGACGTCTCTCCCACTGACCTTAAACTACACACTGATATTAACATCTTTAACAGACGACTAAAGCAGTGGTTGAAGTCAGGACAGAGTTGTTCACACAATCATCCTCATGTATGAAATGTTCCTTATTGTTTGCACTGTGCCTATAGTTTTCTTCTTTTCTTTACATTTTAAATTGTACCTTGAACTGTGCCATGTATCCTCTCTAAAAGCCCCTATGGACTGGTGTTGAAAATTAGCATTTGTGCTAACACACTTCAGCAATACATCTGGTGTCCAATGTATATGTGATGTCCATATTAAATACATGAATACATAAATAAATGACTGATCCAGGAACAGAGGGGCATTATATCCAGGTTCTACAGTTTTATACTGAAAGGGACACTAACCCAGATGCCCGCTGTGAGCAGACGTCCCTAACCTTAGTGGGACTTTTGACTGGGACGCAGTCTGGAATCAGGTTCAACAGACGTCTACAAATCCAGATCATCAGCAAATTCACTTAAATGTTATCCACAGGACATTCTTGACTCTGCATAAACTTCATAATATGAAGCTTAAAATCGATCCAAATTGTACACTGTGCCTGACAAATTCAGTTGGCACATTTTATCCCATGGCCTGGGAATGCCCTGGGGCGGCCTGTTTTTGGGAGGTTGTAGCCAATAATCTGGGTGCTGTGTTAAATCTCAGCTCCCCTCTCTCTCCAGAGGGGATGCTCCTAAACGAGCTGTCCAGCTTCAGTCTGCGGTGGGACAGGAGCGTGTTTTTCTCTCAGGTTTAACTGCTGCAAAAAAACTTAAAGCACTGAGATGGAAGCGTCCACACTTTGTTCCTTCGTCAGTGGCTGTGGACTTTTTTAGACGTTGCTTATTTGGAGATTTCTATCGCTCGAAGTCACAAAGCAAAAGGAAAATACATCAAACTCTGGGATCAAACAAAAGTAGATCTTAAAACATCGCTGGTATAAATTTGATTCATTCTCTGTTTGTTTGGCTTGATTTGTTTTGTTTTGTGTGGGGTGTTTGTTTTTGTCTTGCTGTCTGATGCTTTTGTTATGTAACTTTGTAATTTATCTGTTGTTTCCAATCAAAAATTGATTAAAAAAAGTGATTATTACTTACACGTTTTACATTTGTTTCCTTTTCACACCGACCACAATAAAAACGGAGATGTTTACGTTTTAATATGATGTGAAGACCCTCCGTCTATAAAACAGTTCAGATTAGAGAATCCAGCGAACAAACGACAGAGCTCAGACTCTGTGGACTGTACCAACCACAGATCTGCAGAGGGGCAGTGGCAGAGTCCAGAACGGGTACGGCTCCTCAATGATGCAGTGTCCTTCAGAACAGATGGTTTTATACTTCAGCTGTCCACGGAACGACTGCAGGGACAGAGAGGAGAGAGTTGGATCATCTCAGTAAATGACAGTTTTATAAATCTGACAGACACTGACCTCAGAGACCTCTGCACTCATACGATTCAACAGCAGCTCCAGGAACACAGCAGCGTCACGCTGTTCATGAACTAACAATAAACTGAGAAATGAATGTGCTGCTTCTTTGATCCTCATTCTTCAACATGATCTGGACTCACCATCTTTAATCTGAAGATGTTTGGTGATGGCTTCAGTTCCACATTCTGTCTCCTTCAGTCGGTCAAACAGCTCCTTCAGAACCTCATCTGTGGAGTTTGTTCTGCCTCTGATTCTGTCCAAAGCCTGGTGAATCTCTGGAGTCATGAAGAGAAGCTGCAGGACACTGTTCAGGTAACAGGTCGCCCCCTGGTTTCTCAGACCATGAGGGACTGGACAAGGAAAAATATATAAAAGATAAAAACAATCTATGGCCTTTTCAGGGAGAAGCACTTCTCAGTTCAGATTCTTACCTTTTTTTCTTTCTGAAGCAGGACCATTTCTTTTCCTTAAGTATGTTACGCATCTATAAACTAGATAACTCCCCACAGCAGTCACAACCAACAGCCACAGCCACAGCCACAGCCACTGCCTGCAGAATTTGAAGCAGAAACTATAAAGTACTGACCTCCCTACACTGAGCTGCAGCAGAGCCTCAGCACAGAGACGCCAGGTTGTTCACACTGAGCTGCTGCAGCTCCTTCTCTACAGGAAAACCATCCAAAAGTCAGAGCCACATGAACACATCTATGGTGACTATATCTGACTAAAGAGGTGGATGTTTACTGTCTCTGTAGCTGCACAGTGCAGACTTTTTACAGTAAAAGTGAAAGTCTTAGTTCAGGTCCATCAGAGCCAGAAATCTCCCAAACATTCATAAAATGCATCAGGTCTGGGTGATGCTCATGGGAGCTGCTAAAATATAACAATAAATCTTACTTTGGGTGTATTTGGGTTTACAACGTGACCCAGCAGCAGAGGCGTTTTTGGGTCTGAAGAGATTGGGGCCTTAGCCCAAACTTAACATTGTTTATTTAGGCGGAGGTCTGGGGGCCTCCTCCAGAAAAATGATAATAGAACTGACATTTCCTGTATTTTTGGTGCATTTGAACAGGTTTTTAGTTCACTGCAGTGGGAGAAAATGTATGGATTCTACTGCAGCCTAACTGTGTACAATAACAGTGTGAGGCTGAGTGTTTGGAGGATTATTGTTGTTTACTGACAGAGTGTTGCATTGTTTTGCTCTAACAATAGGTCACTGCAGTAATACTTTTTATTTTAATAAAATTAATTTGAGGAGGAACAAGAGGGAACATGTTCCACAAACTGGGACCAAGACCTTTCTGACACTTTTCTGAGAAATATGAAACACCAAAGATTCATTAAACTAAAGCAGTAACACAAATTTTGCCAATTTCACAGATGTTCCGTGACCTTTTCTTCCTGCCCAGTGTTGAGGGAACAAGCCAAAAAAATCCTCTGTGTTCCCCGAGCTCTGGCTTTACAAAAGAACTGAGAGCTCAAATCAATGAGCTACACCAAATCATTTAAATACAGATTATTTCTTTATATTTAACCATTTATTTCAAATAAATGACCACAAAAAAAGCTACACCCTCATTACTTGAAAGAATGAATACTTATATTTATTTGTGCATATATCTGCTACCAGCAGAGAGAACAAAAAGTAAAAATATTTATTTATTTATTTTTCTTTTCTTTACATTTCCACTGTACACTACACTGAAGTTTCCAGAGCAGGTGACAGATGTTATTAATCACCAGCTGCAGCCCCAGGTCCAGCTCTGTGTCACAATAAAGTTCTTTCTGCTGCTGGAAAATGCGGAGGCTTTTATTTTGCAGGGCCACAGGAAGTGTGTCGCTGCTGTAACAGAAGCTTGACATCGCAGCAGCGGAGAAACTTGTGTTGAGTTTCACTGTGGCTTTACTTTTTACTTTTGTAAAACAGGACAGAAATAAAGCGAGAAGCTCACAGAGACTGAGATGAACTCTGGAGGATCTACATGAGCTGCTCCTGTCTGCTCCTCCACATCCAGCCTCTACATTTCCATCTTTCTCTCCAGCCGCAGCCTGGGACTAAAACAGCCGCACTTTGTGACAGGAAGCAGTGATTTTACAAAGACAACCTGCAGAAGCTGAAGCTGGCCACAGTTTTGTGTTCAGAGGTGAGGTCTGGAAAACAACAGGAGCTGCTCCAACTCTGAGCTGCTCCAACTCTGAGCTGCTGCAGCTCCTTCTCTACAGGAAAACCATCCAAGTCAGAGCCACATGAACACATCTATGGTGACTATATCTGACTAAAGAGGTGGATGTTTACTGTTCATTGCAAACACGAGACTTTTTAAAAGTAAAAGTGAAAGTCTTAGTTCAGGTCCAGAGCCAGAAATCTCCCAAACATTCAAAAAAATGCATCAGGTCTGGGTAATGCTCATGGTAGCTGCTAAAATATAACAATAAATGCTTATTTTGTGTTTATTTTGGGTGAAAACTGTGACCCAGCGCCAGCCTCGAGAGTAAAAATTGGGCGAGGGTTTGATTGAGTCGCGTCAGAGCTTCGTACAAAACTGAGAATCTTATTTTCTGCAGACCTCCTGATGAGGACACACTTTAATTTCACTGCGGTCAGGCCGGCGGTCGTTTTTCCGTGGTCAAGTGAGCCGCTCCTAAATTTTACTGCGCTAATATAGCATTCTTTACGGTAGTTGTCGTGCGCTGAGAGAGGTGACTCACCTGAGAGTAACCACAGAGAGAGGTTAGAAACACATTTACACAACTTTTACACCAATTTAACTCAATCTGCATTTATTATGAAAGACTAATTATGACCAAACTAAACATGGCGAGGGTTTAAGGTGGAATTATAAAACATCTACTCACTGTGTACTTTTTTGAAATAAGTTTTTTATTCCATTTCAAAATCAGAATATTTTTGTTAAGATATATTAATAATGTCCTCAGTTGTCTATGTATCAGCTGTGTACACTGTATCAGTTGTTCATTATGTATTTTTGTTATGCCACAGGGAGGCGCTGCAATGCAGGTTATGGAGGGCGCGATTTGTTATTTTTGTTGTAGTAGACTTGCCGTAGTCTGGCCAAGTTCAGCGAGCGAGAGAAATGAGTTCTGTCCACTGTTCTCAATAAAATACGCCCAAAAATGGCTAAAGGTTTCTCATCTGCTGTCCACTCTGTTCATCCGAACGCAACGCTAGCTGCAACAGAAGCATAAAGTATTACGTAACTTAACAATGTTGTCTTTTTTTAAATGCATTACTAGGTACTTTGAAGTACAATTACACAGAAAGTACACAGTAAAAGTACTTCATACTCTCAGCAGTAGTAGTATAAGCAGGTTTCATTCTGTACTTTTTTTGCATTTTTTTTTTTAATTCAATGTCAAATACAGTACTTTGAGTTTAATTTGAGTCATTACTAACTTCATGAAAAAAGTACTTCATGGTGTGAAAGTAGTAGCAGAGGTAAAGGTAGAAGTACACAGGAAACTGCTGCAGTCATTTCTTAGGCTCAGAGAGAAATAGATGTTTTATAATTCCACCTTAAACCCTCGCCATGTTTAGTTTGGTCATAATTAGTCTTTCATAATAAATGCAGATTGAGTTAAATTGGTGTAAAAGTTGTGTAAATGTGTTTCTAACCTCTCTCTGTGGTTACTCTCAGGTGAGTCACCTCTGGCAGCGCACGACAACTACCGTAAAGAATGCTATATTAGCGCACTCAAAATTTAGGAGCGGCTCCCAGTTTAATTTCAAGCAGACACACAAATGTTACAAAAACATGAGTCAGTTGTTTCTGAGACCGATGTAACAGAAAATGAAATTAGAATAAATAATGAAACCTCTGTAGAACAGCAGTGGTCACTTACAGAGAGCTGTCCATCAGTGTCAGGTTCTCACAGCACTGCACTCACTCCTGACTCTCACTGATCCTCATCTGTTTTCATGCCACACAGTCCTGAGATTATAAAGCCACTCCCACAAACTCAGCCTCAGTTTAATGACTGATGCCCTCCCTCACAGAGCTGAGGACTCTGTGGCTGAGCTGTTTCCACTTCAGAGCTTTGTATGTTCAGGTTTAACTACAGCTCCCTCACATCATCGCTCCCTGGTGAGTCTTTTTCTTTATTATTGTGTCTGTGTGGAACAGAAGAATCAGTCGAATGTTCTTTTAGTTAAATATAGCATTTATTAGATTATAACAGTTATTATTTTCAACAAGTTAGTATGTGTTGTTAGTTTCCTCCGGGCAGAATGGGGACAGTGTAGATCGTGGACCCGTGGCGAATATCGCAGAGGCTCAGAGTTTGGGACTCGTCCAGAGTCTGGCCTTGGTGTGTGATCCGGAAATCAGCGTCTCCTGAGACACACACAAAACCTTTATAGTCCAACAATAAAATATAGGCTCATGAAAGAATATCTGTGTAAAAGAAGAAAGTGAAGTACTACTTACTCATGGAGATGTTTTCGGTAATCGTCTTCTTCAGATCCTTTACTGTTGAGTTCTTCAGCTGAGCTTCTGTGTTGCAGAAATTGAGGACTTCGTCTCTTCCTTCTGCATAGATCACAAACTGCACCACCATTTTTGCTGCTTCTCTTTGTTGGTTTTCTTGAGAGCTGTGAAGTCTCTGATGTCTGTGTGTGAACTAAAGAGAAACTAAAGTGGCGCTGCTTTAACAGTGAGATCCTCTCCTCCAGTCTCCTGACGAGGGCAGGGCTGGGTTAGTGCAGGGAAATGGGTGAGAGCTTCTAATAAATGCTGAGTTAAAAATAACCCAGCTGCTGGTAACTACCGGACTAACACAACAGGCTGGGTTTTTTTACCCAATGATATGGGTTTTTATGTTAACCCACAGCTGGGTTATATGTTCTACCCAGTACTGGGTTATATTCCTCTCCTCTGCTGGGTTATTTTGACCCAGATGATGAGTTAAATGTTTATAATGAACACCTTAAACATTTATTTTCACAAAACCAATGAAACAAAACAAGTGTTCTGTATTAAAACACATCACAGCATCATCAGCAGGATCATAATAATTCCTCAGTAAAAAGTCCATCAGATGTCTCACATAAAGTCCTCCTTTACCTGCTCCTGGCTGTAACTCTGTTAATGAGCGATGCTCTGGTCCTGGTCCCAGAGCCAGGAGCAGGACTGTGGTCTGGACTTCAGCTGGGGCTGGACGTCCCACTGTGGGGGAAAGGAGAAAGAATTAAAAAAAATTATATTCCTAATTAAGAGATAGATTACTAAATGCTTTTATTAAAAGAAAAATGAATAGCGTTATTCATTAATCTGTTTAGGAAACTGTTTTGTAAAAGTATTTACAAACACTTTCAGAAAAGCATTTATTAGCTTCTGTGATTAGCCTCTGCTTTTAGCTTCTCCGTGGCGTTCCTGAGGCTGTTCATGGATGGATTACAGCCCTGGATCATGAGAGGCGTCACGTCGCTGTTGTTTTCAGAAGCCGTGCTCATTGGAGCGTGCGGCCAAAAAAGTTTTTTACTTCCGCGTTGTGCGACCCTTGAGCAAGCGCGGTGTCGCTCCGCGTACCACGAGACCGGCTCTGACCAATGGCCGCACCGGCGGCTAGAGCGGTGACGTCACAAACCATACAAATTATTTTTAGCCAAATTAAAGATTTTGAAGAAGGAAAAAGTCCATGGTGTGAAAATAGATAATAAACTCCACAGAATCCGACCATTTTCTCAGCTGTAGGTGTCCTGTCACTGAGCTCGGGCCGTTTCTGTTTACACTGCGCTCTGAGGGAAAATCCTTTCTGGGCCGCATGTGATGTTTCGCTGCAGTTCCACAGAGCGGCCACCAGGGGAGAGGGGGCGGTGCCCTGTCCAGGTCTTATTATACATCCATGGGCTGTTCCACAAAACCAGCTAACTCCATAAGCTAGGCTTATCTGGATACGTCTGGCTCATTTCTGTTCCATAAACCAGGCTCACCCTGAGTCTCGCTCAGTTGCTATGGAAACTGATGCTGCAGCTGAGCCTGGTCCAGAGCAGGTTTAAGTTAGGCTTAGCCTCGGGAGTTAAAGGGATGTTTACCTCGGGAGTTAAAGGGATGTTTACCTCGGGAGTTAAAGGGATGTTTACCTCAGGAGTTAATGGGATGTTTACCTCGGGAGTTAAAGGGATGTTTACCTCAGGAGTTAAAGGGATGTTTACCTCGGGAGTTAAAGGGATGTTTACCTCGGGAGTTAAAGGGATGTTTACCTCGGGAGTTAAAGGGATGTTTACCTCGGGAGTTGGGCGTTTCCTCGCTGTAGTTTTTCATTGAGGTTCGGTTGAATCCTCGCTCCTCTTCATTGGTCTGCGGCTCATTCAGTGTAACTGGAGTTAGCTCAGTCTGACTGGAGTTAGCTCAGTCTGACTGGAGTTAGCTCAGTGTGACTGGAGTTAGCTCAGTCTGACTGGAGTTAGCTCCCTGTGTTACTGGAGTTAGCTCAGTGTGACTGGAGTTAGCTCAGTGTGACTGGAGTTAGCTCCCTGTGTTACTGGAGTTAGCTCAGTGTGACTGGAGTTAGCTCAGTGTGACTGGAGTTAGCTCCCTGTGTTACTGGAGTTAGCTCAGTGTGACTGGAGTTAGCTCAGTGTGACTGGAGTTAGCTCAGTGTGGCTGGAGTTAGCTCAGTGTGACTGGAGTTAGCTCAGTGTGACTGGAGTTAGCTCAGTGTGACTGGAGCTAGCTCAGTGTGACTGGAGTTAGCTCAGTGTGGCTGGAGTTAGCTCAGTGTGACTGGAGTTAGCTCAGTGTGACTGGAGTTAGCTCAGTGTGACTGGAGTTAGCTCAGTAACTTTTTTACGTTAAATAAACAGTTTGTGAGTCTGTGTGATGTTAAATGAGGAGTTGTGGGGTAAATGAAGCGTGCGACGTCTCCCCCTGGTGTCTCTGAGCTGAAATGACTTGCAACAGTGAGCGCCGTCGACCCGGAGTCACAGAAGTCTCAGGTCTCGTGAGGAAGTGACACATGGCGGTTAGCAAAACAACAAGCTAGCTGTGGCTTTATTTCTCGGTTTTCTTCTTTCCAGAGCCAAATGGAAGAAAACCCTTTGTACAGACAAACGGAGAGGAAAACGAAAGTAAAGACGAGCGAGGAATCACACAGGAGACAACTGGGATTGTGAGTATTTACGAAAGTGCTTTACTCCGAACTGTAGGGGGAGCTCTATAGAGGAAAGAAAGGTAAAGAGCAAAGAAATGAGCAGAGTTTCTGAGTTCCGCTTTAAGCCTCGACTCCTGTGTTTACAGTAACTCTCGCTGGAAGTCAGGCCATGAGCCTCACTTTTCTGAGCAACGTTTGTGGAACAGCCCTCTGGTCGTCCTGGCTAAAGTCAAGTCAAATAAAAGGCAAAGCGACGTAATGAGCTCTGTGATTGGTCAAATACATGCACATCAATACATAGCCGGCAACAACGCTAGCAGCTAGCCTTAGTGACTTTTCAGTCTGCCTTAGCGACTACTTTCTGAAAAAGCGACTAGCGACAAATCTAGGAACATCTGGGTGACCTTTAATGACTTTATAAAGTTGGCAGAAGCGTTTTGGGAGAGCGTGAGCCGTTTCCCTGCACACATTTGCTCTGTTTCATTCTGCCCCAGGACAGCAGACAGAGCTGTGCTGTCAGGGGCTCTGACCAATCACAGAGCTCGTTACATCGCTCTGCTTTTTATATTTTTACTTTACTTTAGCCAGGACCAGGAAGTCCACAGAGAAGCTAAAAGCAGAGGCTAATCAGAGAAGCTAATACAGTGCTTTTTTGAAAAGTGTTTGTAGATACATTTAGAAACAGATTAAAAAATAACACTATTAAATCTTCTTTTAATAAAAGCATTTAGTAATCCATTTATTAAATGCTCTTTTAAAAACTTGTTTATTAAAAGCTTTATTCCTTTGTGCATGGCGCTCACAATCCTCCATAGAAAACAGCTCTAAAGAACTGTTCTAGCCTTTTATGTCTGAGTGTGAAGGGATTTGGAAATGAATCCAGTTTATGCTGATTTACTCTTGCTAATGCTGATTATATATATAACAAATATATATATAAAAAAATCCCTAGATCTAGAAGACCTCTTATCTGTATCTGCTTTGCATCAGGCGCTTTATTAGTTTTTGTCCAAATCTAAGGTAAGACCACAGGTGACCTGACCACTGTGGGTCTGCAGGTGGAGGACCATGAGTGAAAAACAGGTTCAGGCCGATGAAGCCTAAATGGTGGAACATGGACAGTCTTCATCATGTGCTGTCTCTGTAGGTTTAGACGCCGCTCCAAGATGGGACAGATTTTTGGTCGAGAGCAGAACGAACTCCAACAGCAAATCACCGCTGGAGCTGAAAAATGTTCCAGTCCCAGCGACGCAGATCTGAAGTTTGTTGAAGCAGACGATGACCACGACTGTGAGTACAAAGCTGTGTCAGATTTCCCACAATCCCTCAGCCCTCAGTGCTGCAGGACAGGACACAGGGGACACTCAGACACAGGATGAACAGGTTTTATGAAGTTTTACTGCTCTGTTCAGTCCATCCTCTTGGAACTGACTGTATGAAGACAAATGAGCTCAGCTTTAACCAAATTAAAAAATCTAAACCAAACAATTTATTTCCCTGGGTTTGCACCTGGGGCGGTGATGTTGGGATTTGTCAAAATGGCTCAGAATCAGGGGTTAGTATAATGTTTGGAATGGGCTTGACCCTATAGCCCCGCCTCCCTCGCTCCGCCTTGCCACACTTTCATAAACATTGATCGTTCAGGCCTTTAACCTCACACTGAGATTTATATTGCGTCAGGTGGAAAATGATGCATACATAGCATAATAGATGACACCAGTGACAGACTGAGGGCCCATGCACTGATGACTGATTAAGTTTGAGTTTAAGTTTATTTGTCATGTGCCTGCAAGCACAAAGTACCATAAGCAATGAAAGCAGGAGTGCCCTGGCGCTGTCTGCTAAAAAGAAATAATATCTAGGAATAAAATTGACATAAAAAATACAATAAAATCAATAAATATACAATGTAATATAATATACAGTGCAATAAATTCAGTATTTATATAAATAGCTGATGCCTCTCTAGGGTGACCACCTGTCCCTCTTTTGGTTTTACTGCAGCCATTTAGTCCTCTGTCCCTCCGTCCCACTTAAGACAATGTCCCACTTTTTCAAAGTTTCTCAGTGGATCTTGTAAAAAAAGAGGGATTCGAGTAGCCTCTAGAACAAGATCAGGTCAGAGTTCCCTGTGTAAAATGCTGAATAAATATTTGTGGGCGTCCCATCTTGAGCTGAATATATGGATGTTGTGTTGCTGCCCCTGATTCAGGACAGGCCTCTCCTGGAGCTGGTGCTGCTGCTGCAGGTTTGTTTTGAGAATATTCAGACTGAGAGATTTTTTTCTGTTCCATCCATTTTATTCCAATGAATAAAGTCTCAGTAAAGACATGACTTTGCAAAATCTGTGTTTTTTTGGGATGAAAACAGCACAGCAAATGTTTTAGAGGTCCTAAACTGAAGCAACTTGTGTCTCAGTAAGTTGGTAAGTTAGATTTGTTTATGGAAAGATCTATTTCTCGAGTCCGTCCCACTTTGTCCCACTTTTTATATTTTTTGAGGTGGTCACCCTATGCCTCTCTGAACCACAGCCAGAGCTTCGATCATGAGAACATGGTTCTTCTTGTTGTGTTTCAGTTCTGTGTGAAGGCTTCAGCTCTAAAACAGCTCAGATGTCCTGTGGCCACACTGTGACTCCAGAGTCTCTCACTCAGTGGTGTCAGAGGCAGCTGGACCTGGTGAGGCCCATTTACCACAGTCACCATCTACACACATGGATCTACAAACTGTCTGTCACTGAACATTTATCTAAACTAAGACATTTGATTAAATAGAATTGTTTTTTATGTTTTTTTTCACTAAAGGGTAAACCCAGGTTGGAGTGTGGTGTCTGTAAAGCTGTGTGGCCTTTAGGGGAAGTCTGTAAAATGGCTTTTCTGACAACAAGAGAGAAGAAGAGTTTTGAACAAAAACTGTTTGAAAACGTTGCCTCTAAAGAGCTGAAAGTCAAATCTGTGAGAAACTTTACAACATCCCATCCTGCTAACACATTGTGTCTGTGAATAAACTCCAGTATGTATTTAATGTCTTACAGTGTCCTGGCTGCAGGGCTCGTGTTATAAGGAAGGACCCCCACAGTCTGTGTGTCCAGTGTCCCCAGTGCACGGCTCAGAAGAAGAAAACATATGAGTTCTGTTGGCAGTGTCGGAAAGAATGGAAGGGTTCAGCTCCTCGTTCAGATCGCTGCGATAATGAGGGCTGCAGAAATGAAGCTCTGGAGATTCTGAGAACATGTCCAGTGATTGAGTTTAAAAATGTGAGAGGGGTCACAGGCTGCCCCTCTGTCCGGGCCTGTCCCACCTGCGGCAAACTCCTGGAGCACAACAGTGAGAGGTGTAAAAACATAGTCTGTCCTGACTGTAAAGTAATGTTCTGTTTTGTGTGTTTGAAGAAAACTGCTGAGTGTTCAGGAAAGACATCTTCATATTTTGAAACCTGCTCCAGCGGTGTGGCCCCCAGACAGACCTCCATCCCAGTCAAGAAGAACTAGGCTTTTTACTGAGTATGTCCCGTTCTACTTTATACATCATCTCAGCATTTGTAAAACACACAGAATCATTAAATAATACTATAATGTTTGTTTTTATTTGCTAATGAATGTCTTTAGTAGAGCCTGTGTAGATCATAACCTGTATCAAACTGTAGTTAAAAATCTTCCAGATTGGACCAATAATAAACTGATGAATAAAACACTGAGGTCTGGTCATCTTTTATTATGAGGCCACAGAATCATTTTATTGTGAGAAAAAATCCCAGTTGATGTTTTACTTTAAAGGTCCTACAGTATAGAGGCATTCATAAAGTGGGGTGGCTTTTCACAGGAAAATGTCCCCTTTACTGCCTCTGTGTGGTGTACGTGCTTTATCACATCAGGGAATGAGCTGCTGTCATATCTGAACTCTAAAACATGTTGTTGATCTAATATTGAATGATTAACCTCACTGAAACCTGACACTGTCATCATTAAAACTACTATATCTTTGGAAAGAGCACACTCTAAAGTAACTGAAGAGTATGTAAATGTTGATGGTTTATTAAATCTAAAAATTAAATTCAATTTTCTGTTCAGATTTATTTGTTTGTCCCAGAATCACAACAAAAGTCTCCTCAAAGGCTTCACAAACAGTTCATCAAACATAAACACAATCAACACAAACAATAACTACACTAAACTAAACAGAGCCAGGACACTCCTGTCCTTAGACCCTCCTTCTCTTAAGGAAAAACTCCTAAAAAACCCAGCTGTGGGAAAAAAGCAGAAACCTTCTGGAGCCCAACTGAAGGAGAGATCCTGTCCCAGGACGGACAGCAACCTGTGTCAGGAGTTAGTTCATTACTCATCTATAGGATCATAGTTCACTCTGTAAGGATTCATCCAGACAGGGGAGTGAGGGTGAGGTAGGGGGAGTGGGGTGAGGTAGGGGTCCAGGGGAGTGAGGGTGAGGTAGGGGTCCAGAGGAGTGGGGGTGAGGTAGGGGTCCAGGGGAGTGAGGGTGAGGTAGGGGTCCAGGGGAGTGGGGGTGAGGTAGGGGTCCAGGGGAGCGGGGGTGAGGTAGGGGTCCAGGGGAGTGAGGGTGAGGTAGGGGTCCAGGGGAGCGGGGGTGAGGTAGGGGTCCAGGGGAGCGAGGGTGAGGTAGGGGTCCAGGGGAGTGGGGGTGAGGTAGGGGTCCAGGGGAGCGGGGGTGAGGTAGGGGTCCAGGGGAGCGGGGGTGAGGTAGGGGTCCAGGGGAGCGAGGGTGAGGTAGGGGTCCAGGGGAGCGGGGGTGAGGTAGGGGTCCAGGGGAGTGGGGGTGAGGTAGGGGTCCAGGGGAGCGAGGGTGAGGTAGGGGTCCAGGGGAGTGAGGGTGAGGTAGGGGTCCAGGGGAGTGAGGGTGAGGTAGGGGTCCAGGGGAGCGGGGGTGAGGTAGGGGTCCAGGGGAGCGAGGGTGAGGTAGGGGTCCAGGGGAGTGGGGGTGAGGTAGGGGTCCAGGGGAGCGAGGGTGAGGTAGGGGTCCAGGGGAGCGGGGGTGAGGTAGGGGTCCAGGGGAGTGAGGGTGAGGTAGGGGTCCAGGGGAGTGAGGGTGAAGTAGGGGTCCAGGGGAGTGGGGGTGAGGGACGACCTGTGAACAGCTATGAAGTGATTAAAGATATAGAATATTAGATAATATTAATGACAGTGATAGAAGAGGAGCAGCAGATGAAACCAGAGGTCAGTGCACCATACTTCCCCCAGCTTCTAGCTCCTAGAGCAGCTTAGCTTCAGCTGTGGAGTTAACCCTGTTCCTGGCCTGACCATAAACTTTCTCACAGAGGAACGTTTTAACCTAACCTTAAATGTAGAGACTGTGTCTGCCTCTAACATGAGCTGGAAGCTGATTCCATAAAACAGGAGCTTGGTAACTAAAGGCTCTACCTCCAACTGTACTTTTAGAAACCCTGGGAACCACTAATAGCCCTGCATTTTGTGAGCGCAGTACTCTGCTTGGTTGGTATGGCTCTATAACATCATGTAAAAATGTGAAATAATTTGTTCAAGATGAGCCCTGGAATGGGTTTTGGCTCTGAACTCAGAATGTCATGGATGGCCCTGGATGGACAGAAAACCACAGAGGGATTAAACCGTCATGGCTGCCCTGCATGTAAACATGTGCCTGACCATGGGACCTCCACAGAAGGATCACTCTTTTATTTTGGCCAAGTTTGGTAAATGCCTGATTCAACAACTTTCACCAAAGGAACAAACCAGCAACAGTGATGAACGACTGTGTGCACGAGGCGGAGGATGTTCACGTTCAACAACAACAGTTCCTCCTGCTGAGGGCCAGGACTCTGGTTTAAATATTTATAGACTTTATACCAAACTGAAACTGAACATCAGGTACACAGGAGATAAGAGGCCCCTGATGGGCCCTAAAGCCAAACCTGTTTCTATTTTGATATTTTAGTACTGTTTATCAGATTTATGAGGTTTATTTACCAAACTTTACCTGATCATATGTAAGAGCCATTTTTGTGGCGCTGTAACTTTGACTTTGGCCTTACCTGTACCCACAGAACTACACTCACCGGCCACTTTATTAGGTCGACCTGTCCAACTGCCGGTGTGGTCTTCTGCTGCTGTAGCCCATCTTCCTCCAGGTTGGACGTGTTGTGTGTTCAGAGATGTTCTTCTGCAGACCTCGGTTGTAACAAGTGCTTATTTGAGTTACTGTTGCCTTTCTATCAGCTCGAACCAGTCTGGCCATGCTCCTCTGACCTCTGGCATCAACAAGGCATTTTCGCCCACAGAACTGCCGCTCACTGGATATTTTCTCTTTTTCGGACCATTCTCTGTAAACTCTAGAGATGGTTGTGCGTGAAAATTCCAGTAGATGAGCAGTTTCTGAAATACTCAGCCCAGCCGTCTGGCACCAACAACCATGCCACGTTCAAAGTCACTTAAACCACCTTTGTTCCCCTGATGCTGGGTTTGAACTGCAGCAGATCGTCCTGACCATGGCTGCAGCCTAAAGGCACTGAGCTGCTGCCATGTGATTGGCTGATTAGAAATTTGAGTTAACGAACAGTTGGACAGGTGTCCTAATAAAGTGGCCGGTGAGTGTATATGCTGTGGCTTGTGTTATGTTTGCTATTTTGACATTAATATTTAGCTTATTGGGAGCTAAATAAATTGTTTTGGGGCATTACATTTTGGACTGGTCATTTGGGACACGTGTCCAGAAATCCTAACACTTTGGCAGCCACAGTGGCAATGAGCATAAGGCAGATTGACTTCACAACCTTTTACAGATTTATGTAAAAAAAGACTCAATGTGAAACTAAAACAATAAACATCACCACAGGTTGAGTCCAAGGTTAGTCCTGGTTTAGTCCAGGTTCAGAATATTTTTATCATTAAAAGTATTTATTTGAGTTCCTGTTGGCTTTCTCTCACCTGGGAGTCTGACCATTCTCTGACCTCTGACCTCTGGCACTAAGGCTTTCCTCTACAGAACTAACTGTGATACTCTGTGTTTTCACTCTGACAATGTTCTATCAGAACCATCATTACCTTCCAGCTGTTGCTTGGACCGCTGACCACTGCAGACGAGGAACACACAAGAGCTGCAGTAGCCACGACCAGTAGGGGGGGCCACGTGATCAGAGAGGTCCGAACAGCGGTCAGTGGCCTGTGGCATAAGCACTGAATGGCTGAGGGGCCACAGCGCTGCCCTGTGCTACAGCACAGTGAGTAAACTGCTGACATTACGAGCCTCGTCAAACACAGAACAGAGCGAGAAATCATGGACTCTGGGATTTTCTCAGCTCATAAACTGTGCTACTCTTCTCAAGTTTTCTCAGTTTTTTGTTTGATGACAATGGACCTCATATTCACAGAGATCTGATCATAAACCGGACACTGAAATAATTCATGCAGTCATTCACAACTGAACCTGAACCACGACCCCAAGCCTATCGACCGACATAAAAACAACATCAAACAGAGTTCAGGCGTCCTGACTAAAGTTTTTGTAGCCTGTAGTGTTTTCTGGAGCCTCAGTTCTCAGCCCACTGTGAGGACACTGAAGACTCAGAGACTGACTCTGTGCTGGAGCAGGGGCGGCGCAGAGCAGAGCTGGGGCCGGGGCCCCACTGGGCTTTGGGGAACCACTACAAGAGAAACTTGGTCAGAAAAAACAAAAGTTAATGCCCAGATAGTTTAAGTTAAGCTCTGGTCTGTACAGCAGCAGCTCGTGTTTAAAATACAAGAGTTGTTATAAAAATGTGAGAAGTAAAAGCATAAATAGTATCTTTTTTTTTACTATAATGTAGTTGGAGCTGTAAATATTTTTTATCCTCTAAAATGTACCAGAATACAGGAAACTGCATCTGTTTTGTTCAAAATGTACTGGGGAGGACCCCACACCCCTCTGCTTCATATTGTCCCTAGTAAAATATTCTTTGTTTTTGCTACATCAGGGGCACAGATCGGGCAGCAACACAAAGATGTTTTTTTAATTAATGTTGTTCATTTGTCATTACAGATCTGGGTCAGATAGGTTTCATTCATTTGTCCTTGTCTGTTATAAGTACAGTAGAGAGATAGACTCTGGAGAGAGAGAGGGGAGAAACATTCAGGAAAGAGTCCAGGCTTAAACCCACAACCCAAGGCAGGCTGTAGTTGCCCTGTATAATAATAATTATAGATTGGATTTATAGTCGCTCTACAGTTTGGTGCAGTCTTCCTTCTCCTCAGTCTCTGTGGAAGTGAGCTTCTGTACCACAGCTGCCCTGGGGCAGGCTGATGGACGTGTGGCTGCCATGTTGCCCCTCACCAAACACAGTCACTCTCACACATTCATACAGGCAAGGTGGGTGAAGTGTCTTGGCAAGGGCACAACAACAGTGTGCCTGCGGCGTGGCCTCGAACCACCAACCTTGGGGTTAGTGGGCGAGTGTAGACTGTAAATGTGCCACAGCTCTACCAACTGAGCTTCACCACAGCAGGGGCCTCAGGTTTATTTAAACAAACTTGGAGAGAGAAACAAATCATGGAGTGAGGAGCAAAGTCAGTAACACAAACAGGATTATCAGGACAGTAGTGATACTACTACAAGTACTAAGAGTACTGTCCTCTTTTTTTTTTTTTTTTCTTTATTCTTTTAAAAGTTCCATGATCCTATGACCGTTGGAACAAACAACAACAACAATACAAAATTTATAAACCATATGAATGTGGAAAATGCACAAAACAATTATCTCCAGATTTAGTTTTTAAATGCTCCTTAAACTCCCCCATAGTTCGATTACGTACAACACAGCCATCATCCAACACATTTAGCACTCTCATGGCCAGCGTCAAGCATGACCTCTGCAGCCGGCACCAGGCAATTCTCCATTGGGAAACACATAAAAAGTTCTCCGCACGTTATAGGGTAAACATTTTTGTGTAGGGCAGTAAGGTCCCAAAGCTGTTGGTGAAAGCCCACGGCACAATTTAAATGCAAAACATGATAATGCAAAGTTTCGTCTTGCTTGTAATGTCATTAGGCCCAGTGTGCTGTAATGGTTGGAAGTGATCTCTGATTGATGGCAAATTGAGCCTCATGGCCTCATGTGGTACTGCTGTAAATGCATCACTTAGATCCAAAAACGCTGCCACACAAGTTTTCTTTTGCTCAACAGCTTTAACCAATTATGATAATCCAATGCTAATTGGTCCAATGTAGAATGTTTAGGTAAAAAACAAACTGATGTGTAGATATTAATGAATTTTCCAGCAAAAATGTCATTAGTTTGTCATTTACGATGCTCTCAAAAATGTTTCCAATACAAGAGGTCAGTGATATTGGCCGATAACTGGAGGGACTTGATCGATCTCCCTTACGCTTGTAAACCGGTATCACATAAGCTGTTTTCCAGATTTGTGGTAATTTTGATGTGCTGAAAGACAATCTAAATAGATGAGTTAGCACAGATGTGAGCTCAGCTGCACAATTTTTAAGAAATAAATTTGATATGCCATCAGGCTCACTCACTTTTGTCACATCAAGTTTGTTGAGTTTACTGTATACATTATCTGGAGACACATCCACATCAGTTAATAAGCCATACAGAGTCTGGGGTAAAGTCTGGGGTAAAAAATAATCCATGTTTTGCCCTCCAACGTGGCCTTTACCAGTGTACAGGTGATTAAAGATGTCAGCTTTCGCAGCATCATTTACAAATATTTGTCCATCATGAATCAAATCAGGTATTTTATCACCAGAGTTAGAAAATGTGTATAGATCAGACAGCAGGCCCCAGTAATGTCTTGGTGAATAACTTGAGGCCAATTTCTGGGCTTGCTGAGTATAATACAGACGTTTAATATGACTTATCTCAGCACGCAGTGCATTTCTGGCATTTCTAAAAGCATTTAAGTCATGGTCATTTTTTGATGTCTTAAAGTTTGACCAGCATGCATGTTTAAGCAACTTTAGATGCGTAAATTCTGGTGTAATAAAAGGTAAATGCTGTCTTTCTGGTTTTGAAACATGATGATGTTGGTTAGAAACAAAACAAGATAGTATTGAGGTGACTGCGACATAAAAATGTTCTGATGCAGACTCAACATCAACACTCGAGTACACAGCAGACCAATCGTAATCTCTGACTGCTTAACGAACTGCTGTCCAGTCAGAAATGTATTTACAATTAAAATAAGCCGATTCATTTGGCCTGTTTGCTGACAATTGTACTTCAGGTGTTTCAGTTGTAGGCTCAACTTGTGACAATGTAATATTAATAACACCATGATCAGAGGTTCCAATAGGGGCAGAGACAATCAAACCAGAGAATATTTCAGGAGTATCGGTTAATGCTTGATCAATAAGAGAGGGTGTCCAGGCAGTCTGTCAGGAAACCGAGTAGGTGAGGTGACAATTTGGGATAAGCCATGTGACGTACAGAACAGTTCTGTTTCTAATCCTTGCTGATCTGTTTTGTCTTCTGGCCACCATTTGGAGTTATGCACATTAAAATCACCAATTATAAGATTAGCAGAGTTAAAACTGACAGGACAATTTTCCATGGACTCCTCAATGTGACATAGAATTGACACGTCATCATCTGGTTTGCGGTAAATATAAACAGTAAACAATTTCACATGGCCAAAATCAAACGTAAAAATCAGACTTTCAAAGTCCTTATCTTCCAAATGTATGTGCCGTTTAAATTTTACACTACTGCGCACATAAGCAGCTAGGCCACCACCAAATGTGGAACGGTCTTTGCGAATAAACTCATAACCGTCAATTACAAATATTTTATCAGGCATTACTTTGGTAAGAAATGTTTCAGAAATAAACACGACACTAGGTTTATGCAGTAAGATAAAATAGGACAGCTCATCATAATTAGAGTGAAGGCCTCTGATATTGGTGAAGATTACATTATCCATGAATTAATGATTGCTTAATTTCTGCAAAGCTCTTAATGTACATGGGACAGGAGGAGCTCATAGCTGCATGAGTCCCACCACAGTTGCAGCACTTTGGGTCGCTTATACAGGGTATGTATGGTTGGAATCAATGGAGCCACAGTTGACACAGCGGCGTGTGAGCGACAAACACTTGCGACATGATCAAATCGATGACAGTTGAAACAACGCATGGGACGGGGCGCAAGGGGCTGAACCCGATGAAAACAAAAACCATAGTGGAACCCGTACTGAAGAGCTCTGGAGTATTCACCTTGGTCAGCTAAGTTGAACTTAAATGAGACATATTGACTTTGCTCTCGTGGAGGAAACTTAGTCAGCTGATTTGTGAGGGATATTCCACCTTGAGCTCGTTTTGAGCTCAACCGGATCCGTGTCTTGGGCGAGACGCGATAAGACGACCCAGTTCTGTTGGCGCTGGTTAGGGCGACCGCTCATTGGGAGTAGGACTGCATTATCTCCAAACAGCTGGGAATCCCAGCCTGTAAGCAACTTGTCTCTGTGTGACCCATCTTTTAATTCAACAAGTAGCTTCCCTGAATTTAACATTCTGGCATAAAAAATCAAAGGGACCGCATCAGGGCGGCTCTCACTGATTAATCACTTGATTTCAGTTGGTACAGCAAATCTCTTGGGGTCAGATATGCGAGTTACTAATATTGAGCGTAATGGATCTGCCCGGTACAGCGCATTTGTTGTGCGCGGTGCTGCTGACTGTTGAGACAGGGTTACTGCTCTGCCCCTGCCCACAGCGTCAGCAAATGACTTAATTTTAGTTTGAACATCAGTTGAAATATCCACAACACTAGATAGAAGCTTAACTTCTAAGGCAGACACTCTTTGATCAATCTTCTCGATAAACTCAGTTGTGGACTTATTACACGAGTTGTGGGAAACTGCATCATAAGTGGCGTGATCGTATTCAAAACATATGTTGTTTCCTCTTCAGGGTGTTAACGTCTTTTTTGGATATGTTTTGGGTACAGAGTTTGCATATGTACAGTCCTGGTTCCTGGTTTATCAGGCTACTTATTTGCATTACGGAGAGCCCAAGGCATTCATAGTGCATGTACTTTTGACAATTAGAGCACTCGATTTCAGCCTCATGGCGTGATTTACCGCACCAGCACATTGTCACACAATCCGGCATTTTCTTTGCTATATGCAACGATGTTAGCTGCTAGCTCCACTGATCAGCTGTTAGCCATCCACTAGCCAGCTGGTAGCTAGCCCCACTGGCCAGTAGTTTCCCCACTATTGTTTGCAATCCAACTTGTTATCCACAGCCAGGCAGAGGTGAAAAAAGGGGCTGCAAAGCTACACAGTCCAGTACACACACCTCCCTTGTCGTCCTCCCCCGCTGAGCCAGCTGAAAACAGGATCAGCCAGGATCTTTAAAACATCTACCGTCTAACTTCTGGAATGTTATCGGCTTTACATAATTTTAACTTTAGAGTTTTTTGTTTGTTTGGTTTTCGTTTTTAATTTTTGTAATTTTATGTCTTACCCCATCCATCCATCTTTTACTTCTACTTCAGCCTTTTATATCCACTACAAAATCTGCTGCTACAGTTATTTCCTGGACTACTGCTAATTCTGCAAATTCTTATTTCATTTTACAAGATTTCAGTGTCTTCTGTAAATGTCGTATTTTGCAGGTTTCTTTATCTGAGCAGAACCAGGAGACTTCTGTCACTGCACTGGGACTGTTCCTTTTTCTCTGTGCATAAATGTTTATGCATCACAAATATAATTCACATATTTTGTTTTTCTTTACAGTTATAGAGCAAAACAAACAAATAAGTGAAAGCTGAAGAAATGAAGAAGGAGGAGGAGGAGCAGAGGTCCTGGCTGTGATTTTGGTTTTAATAAAAACTACATAAAACATAAAAAAGACATAATGATAATATACAGTGCATTATATGTCTCACATATCGTCTTATATTCACAAAACTTTGAATGTTAAAACTTTAAATGTTAAAAAAAGGAGCCTCAAATTGTGAAATTTTAAAAACTCAGTAATGCGCCCCACTCAGTGGGCCATCTTTACAGCTGGTTACTGAGTTAATGATGGACTAAAGAAGGTCAGGGACAAAGACAACATTTACTGAAGAAGAGTGGGCTATGGTGAAAAATCTGTGACCCCCTGTGAGATTTAATTCAGCAGACTTTTACTGGACACCGGTCAAGACACAGGGCAGGGCTGAGCAGAGGAAATCTTCAGAACGCTGTGATATAATTCATGTTTTTTATGCCCTAATATTCAAATTTAATTCAATTCAATTCAATTCAGATTTATTTGTATAGCCCAATATCACAACAAAAGTCGCCTCAAAGGGCTTCACAAACAGTTGATCAAACATAAACACACAATCAGACTTAACACACAATCAGCACAAACAATAACTACACTAAACTAAACAGACCCAGGACACTCCTGTCCTTAGACCCTCCTTCTCGGTAAGGAAAAACTCCTAAAAAACCCGGTACGGGAAAAAAGAAGAAACCTTATGGAGCCCATATTGAAGGAGAGATCCTCTCCCAGGACGGACAGGCAATGCATCTAGGACTGTTAGTCCCTTAGTTCATCTATAGGATCATATATCAGCTCTGTAAGGATTCATCCAGACGAGAGTGGGTGAGATAGGTTGAGGAAGTCCATAGGATGCAGCAGGTGGCCTCATCCAGACAGGTAAGTGGGCGAGATAGGTCCGGGAGATCCGGGCTGCAGCAGGGACCTCATCCAGACAGGTGGGTGGAGAGAGATAGGTCCGGGAAATCCAGGATGCAGCAGGTGGGCCTCATCCAGACAGGTGAGTGGGTTGAGGTAGATCCGGGAGATCCTTAGAGGTGAGGTTGAGGGCCCACAGGTCGGGACAGGAGCACAGATGGGGTCAGCTATCCAATCATCACTGGGACATCTGCCAGCAGCCAGGCATCTGAAACAGTCCCCACTCCCCAGAGGGGAGCGGGAGAGAGGGACAACTTGTGAATAGCAATGAACTGATTGGAGATATAGAGTATTTCATTATATTAATCACAGTGGTAGAAGAGGAGCAGCAGATGAAACCAGAGGACAGAGGCTCAGTGCACCATACTTCCCCCAGCTTCTAGCTCCTGGAGCAGCCTAGCTTCAACTGTGGAATTAACCCTGTTCCTAGCTGGCCTGACCATAAGCTTTCTCAAAGAGGAACGTTTTAAGCCTAACCTTAAATGTAGAGACTGTGTCTGCCTCTCTAACATGAGCTGGAAGCTGATTCCATAAAACAGGAGCTTGGTAACTAAAGGCTCTACCTCCAACTGTACTTTTAGAAACCCTGGGAACCACTAATAGCCCTGCATTTTGTGAGCGCAGTACCCTGCTTGGTTGGTATGGCTCTATAACATCATTAATGTAGGATGGGGCCATACCATTTACGGCCTTGTAAGTCAGGAGAAGGATTTTAAACCTAATTCTGAATTCAACTGGAAGCCAGTGAAGTGAAGCTAGCACAGGAGTAATATGTTCTCTCCTGTTAGTTCCTGTTAATAATCTTGCTGCTGCGTTTTGAACAAGCTGAAAACATTTTAATGAGTTTTTAGGGCACGCTGCCAGCAGAGAGTTACAGTAATCCAACCTAGATGTAACAAACGCATGGACAAGGTTTTCAGCATCATTTTTAGATAAAATATTTCTGATTTTGGCTATGTTACGTAAGTGAAAGTATGCTGTTTTACAGGCTTGGTTTATATGAGCCTTAAATGATAAATCTTGATCAAATAAAACTCCTAAGTTTCTCACAGTAGAACTTGAGGCTACACTGACACCGTCCAGGGAGACTCTGGTCAGACAGAGCATCTCTCAGCTTTTTGGGGCCTAGTATAATGACCTCTGTTTTTTCTGGGTTTAGGAGGAGATAATTAATTGTCATCCAGGTCTTTATGTCTCTCACACAGGCGCTAAGTTTCTCAACGCGGTCATTCTGATCAGGTTTAATTGATAAATACAACTGTGTATCGTCTGCGTAACAGTGAAAATTAATGCCATGTTTTCTGATTATGTTTCCTAAAGGCAGCATGTAAAGCATGAACAGAATGGGTCCAAGTACTGAGCCTTGCGGCACTCCATAGCTAACTTTACTGCACTGTGAGGAATGTTCATTTACACTAACAAACTGGTACCTGTCTGATAAGTATGATTTAAACCAGCAGAGGGCGGTTCCTCTGACCCCTATGTCACAGTCTAATCTCTGGAGTAAGATGCTGTGGTCAATGGTGTCAAAGGCTGCACTGAGATCTAACAGAACTAGGATTGAGACCAGTCCATTGTCTGAACTTAATAACAAGTCATTTGTGACTCTGACTAATGCAGTTTCTGTGCTATGGTGGGGTCTAAAACCTGACTGAAAATCTTCAAATAAGCTATTGTCCTGTAGGTGGCGACATAACTGTTTAACTACAACTCTTTCTAGGATTTTTGAAATAAAAGGGAGATTTGATATTGGTCTGTAGTTGGCTAAAATGTCAGGATCTAGACTGGGTTTTTTCAGAAGCGGTTTAATAACTGCATATTTAAAAGACTGTGGCACATAACCTGTTTCTAGGGAGGTGTTTATTATGTTGAGTATAGGTTCATTAATTAGGGGGAGAGTTTCTTTAAAAAGTTTGGTAGGAATTGGGTCTAGAAGACAAGTTGAGGTTTTGGAGACATAATGACTGACGTTATCTCAGTTTGATCTACAGCGATGAAACAGTCTAACGTTACAGATGGTTTTAAAGTGGCCTCCATTTTTACAGCTTTGGCTCTGAGCTGATCGTAGGGAGAGTATTATTTAATTTGTCTCTAATACTTGTGATTTTGTCATTAAAGAATTGAAGAAAGTTTTCACAGTTGAGAGTAACAGGGATACAGGGTTCTACTGAGCTGTGACTGGTGTCAGCCTGGCTACAGTGCTGAACAGAAACCTAGGGTTGTTCCTATTTTCTTCTATTAAAGTTGAATAGTATCTGGTTTTGGCCTCACGCAGAGATTTTTTATAATTTAAAAGACTATATTTCCAGGCATTCAGAGACTGCTTTGAGCTGGAGTGACGCCATAGCCTTTCTAATTTACGGGTTGCTTGTTTAAGGGAACGTGTTTCAGCATTAAACCATGGTGCTACTCGATTCGGCCTAACAACCTTTTGTTTTAATGGAGCTACATTGTCTAGAGCTGTCTTTAAAGACTGCATGGCGCTGTCAACAAACTGATCACTTTTACTGGGACTCGAGCTATGGGAGCTGTTCTCAACAAACTCACTCAACATTGTACTAAATATTGGCTTTATTATGTGTTTAAACTTTGACACAGATTGGTCAGATAATGTTCTTCTAATCTGGGTTTTGTTCATTGGAACAGTAAAGTGTTTGAGTATAAACTGAAAGGTAATTAGAAAGTGATCTGAGAGTATGGGGTTATGAGGAAGGACAGTGAGCTCACTAATCTCTATACCAGAGGTTAAAACAAGGTCCAGGGTGTGCTTGTGACAATGAGTGGGTTCATTTACGTTTTGAGTAAAACCTACGCTGTCTAATAAGACTGCAAATGCATTTCCTAAACAGTCGCTGTTGTCGTCAACATGAATATTAAAGTCCCATACAATTACAATCTTATCTGAGTCTAACACTATACTGGATAGAAAGTCAGAGAACGCAATTAAAAATTCGGAATAGGGACCAGGAGGCCGGTAGATGATTATAAACATAACTGGTTTTTGTTTCTTACAGTTAGGGTAATTTATAGTTAGTATTAGGCTTTCAAAGGAATTATATGTGTGATTAGATTTGGGGCTAAGAAGTAAACTAGACTGTGATATTACTGCCACTCCTCCACCTCGGCCTGTGCTCCTCGCTGTCTGAAAGTTTACATGACTTGGGGGAGTAGCTTCATTAAGTCTCACATAATCATCCTGTTGTAGCCAGGTTTCTGTTAAGGCCAGTAGGTGAAGTTTATTATCGTTAATTAATTCATTAACTAACAGGGATTTAGGGAAATTGACCTAATGTTTAGTAATCCACATTTAATTACGTTATTGTTCTGATTATTATTAATATTATTAATAGGTCCACAAGTTATTTTTATTAAATTTGTGGCTCTCACTCTTATTTGTCTTTTGCTGTTGGAGTTGGTGTTTAGGCGGGGGACAGACACAGTCTCTATTTGCTCTGCTAAAATACCTTTATGCTGGGTTTGTACCAGCTCATAAGGAAGCTCAGAGAAGTGTTTTAAACTACTGCTCTGTGCCTGGGTCCCACCTCTGGCTCGTCAGGTTGAACGACTCATGCTATCAGCCATATTTCTGGACAGCAACGCGGCACCATCCAACGTGGGATGAATGCCGTCTCTACGTAAGAGACCGGGCTTTCCCCAAAACGCTCGCCAATTATCAATAAAGCCTATGCCGTTTTCTGGGCACCATCTAGATAACCAGCGGTTGAATGATGAAGCTCGGCTGTACATTTCATCATTAGTCAAATTCGGCAGGGGACCAGAGAATATTACGGTGTCCGACATCGACTTAGCAAGTTTGCACACCGACCCTACGTTCAATTTGAGCACCTCTGATTGTCTCCGCCGGGCGTCGTTACCGCCAACGTGAATCACGATTCGACGGAACCTGGTCCTACTCTGGGCTAAAAGCCTAAGGTTTCCTTCGATGTCACCCACTCTGGCCCTCGGAAAACACCTAACCGTAGCCGCTGGCAGCTTCACGTCTCTAACTATCGAGCTCCCAATCACCAGAGTCGATGGTTCAGAAGTGTGTCGCTGAGGGGAGAAAACCTATTACAGACGGGAAGCTTTGGGTGGTCTAAGTGTTTGCGTTTAGCGCTATGCTTCCTTCTTACTGTTACAAAGCTGTCCTGCTGTCCCCCGGCTGCTGGGGAGGCGCTGGGGGGCTAGCGTCTGGCTAGCGCTCCTGCTCCTGCCACTGCTAGCGCGGTCCGCGGTCCCTATAGCTACCTGGCTAGCTGGCTTAGCCTCAGCCTCCACTGTGCGGAGCCGTGCTTCTAGCTGCTCTAACCTGGCCTCCAAAACTAAAAACAAACTACACTTCACACACCTACTGCTATCATCACTAAAGGAGGCAGGATTCTCGCTGAACATATGGCACTGAGCAGAACAGAGGGGTGAAGGCGGAGGACGGAGACGCCATGCTAATGCTAGGCTAAGATACGCTAAAGGCTAACAGAGACTAGTAAACTATTACTGAAAGTGGCTTGGACACGAAGCGATTATATACGATACTAGATTTCTCACAGAGTAACTAAGTTAAACTGCTAGAAGATATGTCTTAAATAATTCGATTTGGTCAAATGACGAAGAACAGTTGTGTATTATAGTAGAATCAACAACGGAGTGAACTCACCGGAAGTGACGTCGAGCCTTGGCCACATTGCAGTGTGGGAAAGGCGGGTGAAGTGTCTTGCTCAAAGACACAATGGCAGTATGCAACAAGGAGAGTAGGGTTCAAACCTGGTTAGTGAAATTTACTGGCAGAAAGTCTTGGAGACAAACTGCAGCATCCTGGGACTAAATCTATCCCTCACACCTGGACACAAAAACCACCGTACTCACACCACAGCTCCTCTGTGCTGTAGCAGCTGAGATCTGGTTTTGCTTTTGGTGAAACCTAAAGAATGAACTCCTGCCACATTCCTGTTTGTTGCTGTTGCCAGTTAAACTCCACACCTTCTTACATTTCTGTGTTTACTTTGTTCTCAGAGCAGTGAGAGTTTTCATTGTTTTGTAGCTGTAATTATCTGGAAATAAAAATAAAAAGTACCCTGGGTTTTACTTTTGGTTTTGGTTTGAAACCAAAAGGTAAAACCCAGGCCACACCGCACCAACCTCCACCAAACACACTCACACTGACACACTCAGGCTCAAGGGCACAACGGCAGAAGGAACTGGAGCAGGAATCAAACCAACAACCTTCTGTGTAGCAGTCCTGAGACACTGACAACTAAACTTTTTACTGTAACAGAAAATAAGAAACAAAAGGATCAGGGCTCGACTTCAAATGCTTTGCTGCCTGCAGAGGGCGCTCTTCCAAAGTCAGTTTGAGTTTCTGTGTTGGATTACGATAAACAACTAAGTTTTATTAACTTTACTATTTCACCGTTTTATTTACTGTTGTATCTTTGTGCCCAACACAGAAGATCTGATAATTCATGTTTTAATAAAGCTCTGTCAGTTTTTGCTCAGTTATGATGAGACTAAAGCTTCTTATCCCTCAGGCCTTAAAGAAAATCAGGTTCTTCCTCTTAAACCCTTTTACTCACTGGGTCACATTTAAAAATATAAAATATGAATAATGCTTTAACCTCTGTCCTCATCACAGAGAGAAAAGGTGAATTCATTTTTATATTTTTAACTCTAGATGTAGTTTGTTCACATTATTCACATAAATAAAACAGGAAGTGTTTTATATTTAAACATACAAAGTGTTTTGTGTTTGTTTGTGCAGTGTCTGTTTTACTGAGACTGTCCTCAGCTTTGGTCGGTGCCATGGCGCCCCCAAGTGTTCATGTGGTGTAGAGCAGGTAACGTGGAGGTTTAGATAAATAATTAGCTTTTAAAGAACACAACACAGCATTATTAAAGAGCTTTATTAATGAGGGAAACTGAATAAACAAAAGAATCTGTCAGGGCCACATTAAAGTCACTGAGCTGTAGTTTTCTTCAAACACAGCAGGAGCCTTTCCTGGTGTTTCTGATCTAACACAGGTACAACTGGACTAAAGTCAGCCTTTTATTTAACAATCACAGCTGATACAGAAGGGTTTTAGAGAAGTTGTAATGCACAAAATCACCACAGAGGGGCGACACAGGCTTATGGTGCATTCAGGTGGTCCTCAGAAACTCGGGGAAAATGTTTTCTGAGTTGAAAAATGCCCACGAACGCCTGCACAAGTCAGAAAAACAACTCAGGACCTCAGGTCAGATCCTGCTCCTGACGTCCTCGGCTTCATGGACAGAGCAGAGAAGTAGAAGATTTATTAATGTGCATTTTAAACATGAGCTCTTTGCTTATTACATGAGTTTATTATAATGTGTCGCTCACACAGAAGTAACAGAACTGTGATAGAAATGCTAATCATTGCTGTTAGCCTCATTTATTTGACCCTAACATCCAAGCTGCTTGGCTAAAGCTATGTTCATCCTTTTAGCAGTGAGAAGGCTAACGCTAACTCGTTAGCTGTGATAAATGATAATAATAACATCACTGACCAATAACTCTGTTGGTCTGTCTGTGGAGACGTTAGTATCTCCACTTTCTGAGATAAAAGCTCATGAACATAAACGAGTCGGGAAAATAACTCCTCAGCTCAGAAATACGAGCACCAGAGGAGCACCTGAACGCAGCATTAGCTGACAGTTTTTGGCAGTGCTGCAGCCTGAGACTGGTCTTGGTCTGGAGATCATATTTTTACAGTCTTGGTCTCGGTCTCGGATGTGGAGGACTCTGAGGTTTTATTTACCAAACATGATCAGAATCACTGTTCTTAATAATTTTGCAGTAATTTGTCTGAATGAAGAATACTTTTATCTTTTACAGCTGCAGTATTAGCAGCAGTAGTAGATTCTGTTGTGTATTTTGTTTGTGAGTATTTTTCTGAAGTAGCAGATACTGAGTCTCTCACAGAGCAGAGGAAACACCAGCCTCCCCAGACACCTCCTCCAGCTCCTCCCTCTCCCCAGACACCTCCACCTGAACCGTGTAATAAAAAATTACCCACATTTATATTTTACACGTTTTATTTTCTCCAAACCATAACCAGGTTTAAATGATGACGGAAAACAGAATAAAGACAGAGAACCATGTGATAAACGCCTCTTCACCGCAGCAGCAGAACCATCAGCCTCCTCAGCCTCTCCTCCTCTTCACTGCTCACTGATCTCTCAGACTCTCTCTTCATCTCTGACGTTTCTGCTGAGGTCCAAGTCCCAAAGTTTATTCCTTCAGTAAATCCTCTGTTACACTTCTGTCTCCTGTCTGAGTTGGTTTTAACCCTCTCTTGGTTAAAGTTAAAGTTGTTACTGCACAAAACACAACACTCATTCTGACGTTACTGCGTTCATGAAAACCTACTGTAAAAATAAACCAAGAAGAAGAGATTTGCTAAAGGTAAAATTCTTTCTGGGGACCAATGTCCAGATCTCACTCCTGCTGTAGAAATGTTCACAAAAACAAAACTTATTCTCTAAAACTGCCCTGACCTGCCTTTAGTGCAGTAATCATTGTAATATTTCCAGTACTGGACAGTAACTAAATACTTTTAATTTACTTAAGTACACGTTTTGAAGAAAAATTACTTTCTGAGAACATTTTGTAGAAGATACTTACTAAGATACTACTTGTAGAAACTTAAACTCCAGTAAATTCTGGATGATTTTATTTTTACTTTTACCTGAGTAAAACCTTAATTTGTGTGAAAAGTTAAAGTATTTTTTGTGGTCTGTGGTGCAGTGGGCAGCGTCTGACTGTGATCAGAAGGTTCAGGGTTAGAAGACTTTGCAAAAACATTCAGATTTACTTTTTTAGTAAACTTTATACTTAATACTTTTTACTTTAATTGAAGGAAAATTATTTTACTTGAGTACAGTTTTTGAGAACTTCAGCTCTGAAACTGAGTCACTGACACTTTCTGCTCTGAAACAGCAGCTTGTCTCAGTTCTGTTCATTGTTCCATGAAAACATTTCATAAATCTTTACAAACACAACACTTTAAACAAATACCACACAACAAATACCACAGTTCTCTGGAGTGATGTCAGTGGTTCTCCAGCAGAGGGAGACACTCGCTCTAACCACACTTCCCATTAGATCTGCGTCAGTACTTTCTGCATTTTTTGGCCTCAAACTTAGATTTGACACAACAATAAGTTCTGTTCAGTATTTTCCAGCAGTGGAATGTAACAAAGTAAAAGTACTTAGTTACTACTTTTCATGTATCTGTACTTTACTTGAGTAGATTTTACAAATACTTTTACTTTTACTTCACTACATAGTACAAAGTACAAAGTACAAAGTATTTCATAAATTAAAAAATATATAAAATAAGTACAAAGTATTTTGAGTTTGGTTTTGTTTTTGTCGTACCCTCAGTGTAGTACACACAGTACTTCAATATAACAGGTGCAGGAAAGTAGTACACACAGTACTTCAATATAACAGATGCAGTAAAGTAGTACACGCAGTACTTCAATATAACAGATGCAGTAAAGTAGTACACGCAGTACTTCAATATAACAGATGCAGTAAAGTAGTACACACAGTACTTCAATATAACAGATGCAGTAAAGTAGTACACGCAGTACTTCAATATAACAGATGCAGTAAAGTAGTACACACAGTACTTCAATATAACAGATGCAGTAAAGTAGTACACACAGTACTTCAATATAACAGATGCAGTAAAGTAGTACACACAGTACTTCAATATAACAGATGCAGTAAAGTAGTACACACAGTACTTCAATATAACAGATGCAGTAAAGTAGTACACGCAGTACTTCAATATAACAGATGCAGTAAAGTAGTACACGCAGTACTTCAATATAACAGATGCAGTAAAGTAGTACACGCAGTACTTCAATATAACAGATGCAGTAAAGTAGTACACACAGTACTTCAATATAACAGATGCAGTAAAGTAGTACACGCAGTACTTCAATATAACAGATGCAGTAAAGTAGTACACACAGTACTTCAATATAACAGATGCAGTAAAGTAGTACACACAGTACTTCAATATAACAGATGCAGTAAAGTAGTACACTCAGTACTTCAATAGAACAGATGCAGTAAAGTAGTACACACAGTACTTCAATATAACAGATGCAGTAAAGTAGTACACACAGTACTTCAATATAACAGATGCAGTAAAGTAGTACACACAGTACTTCAATATAACAGATGCAGTAAAGTAGTACACACAGTACTTCAATATAACAGATGCAGTAAAGTAGTACACGCAGTACTTCAATATAACAGATGCAGTAAAGTAGTACACGCAGTACTTCAATATAACAGATGCAGTAAAGTAGTACACGCAGTACTTCAATATAACAGATGCAGTAAAGTAGTACACACAGTACTTCAATATAACAGATGCAGTAAAGTAGTACACACAGTACTTCAATATAACAGATGCAGTAAAGTAGTACACTCAGTACTTCAATAGAACAGATGCAGTAAAGTAGTACACACAGTACTTCAATATAACAGATGCAGTAAAGTAGTACACACAGTACTTCAATATAACAGATGCAGTAAAGTAGTACACACAGTACTTCAATATAACAGATGCAGTAAAGTAGTACACACAGTACTTCAATATAACAGATGCAGTAAAGTAGTACACACAGTACTTCAATATAACAGATGCAGTAAAGTAGTACTGCTTTAGAAACATCAGAATAATAAAGAGCTCAGAGACAGATTCAGTCTCAGTTTGTTCATTTCATGTGGAATCAGCAAAATCCCTCACATTTAACTCATTTATGAGAGAAATACTTTTACTTTTTTACTCACAAGTACATTTAAAAGTGAGTACTTTTACACTTTTTCTTTAGCAGAAATTTTAAGGTGATACTTTTACTTGAGTACATTTTGGCTCCTTTATCTGTACTTTTACTTTTACTGTAAAGAAACTGAGTACTGCTTCCTCTGGGTTTGATGTTTTTTGATGAGAGTAAAACCAGATGTGAGTGTGGCGTCTGTGCTGCAGTGTGGTCTTTGAAGAAGTGAGTAAAATATCTCCACTGACAGAGGAAAAGAAGAAAAGTTTTACAATGAGTTTATTTTCCTGTTTAAATAAAGAGTGAACAAAAGTAAACTAAAAAAAAAAAGCAATTTAGAAACAGAGTCTTGTGTTAAGTTGGTTGTATTTGTTCTTTAATCATGATGTAAATACAAATATAATCATTGGTACAAACAGGTCACAGTTTATCAGCTGTGCCTCTGTGGGACTTTCCTGGTTAAATAAAGAAGTTCCTGTTAAACCAGAGTTGGTGAAAGCAGACGGGAACAGAGTGAATGTGACATTTACCTAAACCTGAGTCGTTCTGATAAACTCTTTCTGCTGAAACAACAGTTTTCATTTCATTATTTCATGATAACATTCAATCAATTTAAACTTTTACAAACACAACAGTTCAATAAAAAATACCACAAGTTTCTCTCGGGTAGTGTCAGTGTTCCTCCAGCAGAGGGAGACACTCAAACCACACTTCCCATTAGATCTGCATCAGTACATTGTGCATCTGTTTGGTTTCAAAGTTAGACTTAACACAACAATAAGTTCCATTCATTATTTTCATTTAGACTTATTATTATCATTGTCATCGAGCCCAACTCTGCTCTAACGTACAGTTTGGTATTTAGTAAATGTTATTACTTTTGGGCCTTTTGGTCCTTGGTCTTTTTTTTTTTTTTTTTTTTTTGTGGCTTTAAGCCCTCATGTGGCTCTTCATAAGAACATTTATTCATTCATTAATTATTAATAATTTGAAATAAATGACATCACACGACCGCCAGCGCCTCGTGACCTTTAACCTTTTGCCTCCGTGAGTCACGTGCCCCTCGCGCAGCTGAAAACAGAGGAGAGAGAGCGGACTGCGGAGCCAATAAAGAGGGCTGTTATCATTTTTTTGGTCCAGATTCCAGAACTTATACCCAGTCTGGTCTCTGGGAATGAAAGCACGGTGAGTGAGGAGTTTGTGTCAGTGATTTGTAAAACAAAGCCATGAAAGTATTACGCACGCGCGTTAGATCATTTCTGTTTAAATACAGAGCTTTTGACCGCTACTTGCTAACCACCTAGATATTTACAAAATGTTTCCATAAAATGCTTTGTGATTGTTGACAGCATAAAATCTTTTTATTTTTAGACCGGGTTGCTTATAAATAATGGATTGCAGTTAGCATTTAGGCATTTTAATGCAATTAAATTGCGAGAATTTGCTATAATTGTGCAAAAATACGAACTGGTTGGTGATGGGAGCTGGCAAAATGTGATCTGATAAGAAAAAATGTGATGTCCCAAAATCTTGTTCCCACATAACTTATTTAATTTATTACTAGAAATGTCTAAGGACTTTAGTGCTGGGAATAATTCTCATCTTGTCAGATCATGGATAAAATAACATTATTTAGTTTAGTGTCATGCAGTCTGTGTTTTCTTTACATTTTAAATGTTCATTAGTTTTTTACTATTTTCCCAAAATTTTCTAAAAAATGTATAGCTTCATCCTTACTGTATTGCAATATATCATAGTATACACAGAAATGTAAGAGTTGTGTGAGAGTCTTGCCTCAGTCCTAACACAACAGTGTTTTAATCTGGTTATATTTGTATTTATGTATGTGCCCCTTTTTCACTTTGAGCACCTGCCGCTGTAGAAGTCTCTGCACCTGCCTGCTCAGAGGTTCAGTTCAAAAGTCTCGCACATATATTTATAGCATCAGAATAAACAGAGTGAAGCCTTTCAAGCTTTGTTTTCTCATGATTTTGATAATTATGACTCACAGTTAAAGAAAACTACAAATTAATTATTCACAAAATATCTGTTTGTACTGACGCTTTAAATATGTGTTTTACTTTTTAAATGGAGCCGCTGAGAGGAAAATGCTCTTTCATATGATGTTCTAATTTAATAAGTGGACAGTCTGCGGGAGTTGAACCGCCAACCTTCAGGTGAGTGGGTGAACGTCTCCTGCTGCTGTAGGAACATCTGCTCAGGTGAGTAAGGCTGCAGGCTGACGTCAGTGAACTGTATTAAAGTGTTTTCTGGTTAAAAGTGTGTAAGTGTTTTATTCTTCTTTATTCAGTAACGCCTTCAGAAAACTACACAGCAGTTTAAAGCAGCACAACACAAACACAACGACATAATAAACAAATGAAATAAAAGCATGTCCACTCTGCCCTGCACTGTTCCCATCCTCAGCAAAAACTAACTGCACCAAAACTCACCCAACCTGCTTCAGAAAATCAGTTTCTATGCAGATGATATTTGATTATTTCTACAAAAACCACACACTTCACTGTGAGAAACAATTACAGAACAATACTCAGATATCTCAGATTATTCATTAACTGCACAAACCCCTCACACATCCAGGCATTAACTCGTCCCCAGGCAGAGTTATTTCATCTGAATTTCAGCCCAGTTCTCAGACGACCTCCTGCGCTGGACAAACCTTCCACACTAATAACTAATAAGAATAAAAATGTCACTACTCCCCAAGATAAACTTCCTGCTGACCATGGCTTTTGTATTGTCAGGTGTATTATGTTTAGTCTTTTTCTCAGCTGCATGTTGTCTTTTGCATCACTTAATAAAAAAAATAAAATAAAAACAATAATAATAAAAATAAAAACATAAAAATAAAATGTAGCGGTGACTGCTGCTGGTGTCTCTGTAGATGAGCAGATACACAGAGTCAGAGCTGGGGACAGAAAAGAAGAAAAGTTGATGTTTTATGTGAATAATGGTTGTGTTATGAATGAAAGTGTATAAACAGTTCCAGTGCATTAATGGAACGTACGTCTTTGCCTTTCGCTCCTCGGCCTGTAACATGAAACAGGTTTGGTAAATGTCATGTTCTGCTGTTGGTTCTGTGAGAGCAGGAGTTTCTGTGACTGACCTGGGACACAGAGCCATCACTGAAGTGGTACCAGGTCCCAGAGGCCTGCAGGGCGGCGCTGTAGTGTCCTCCTCTGACACTGCCCCTGTGCTCCACAGCTCCACACAGAGAATAAGAGTGACCCTGCACACACAGGTCAGAGGTCACATCTGGACACGCCTTTATGTTTAATAACTCCTCCTCCTCACAGTGGGATTTATAATAAAACCCAGTTCTGTCGATGTCAGGCTTCTTCAGAAGCAGAACCAGGACCCGAGGAAACTTTGTCATGTTGCAGTCCTAAAAAACAATAAAAGAGCAGAGTTAGTTTCTGAGCAGACTGCTGCTTCATTCAAATATTTGGATTATGAAGCTCTGCATTAAATTTAATTTATCACATACTTCATTTTATTTTTATTTACAACTGAGAACAGCCATGAAAACATATGGTGTTCCCTGGCAGAACAATCTAAAGGAGCATCCTTTAATTAAATCCTCTAAAGGACCCAGACTGTGGACGTCTCTCCCACTGACCTTAAACTACACACTGATATTAACATCTTTAACAGACGACTAAAGCAGTGGTTGAAGTCAGGACAGAGTTGTTCACACAATCATCCTCATATATGAAATGTTCCTTATTGTTTGCACTGTGCCTATAGTTTTCTTCTTTTCTTTACATTTTAAATTGTACCTTGAACTGTGCCATGTATCCTCTCTAAAAGCCCCTATGGACTGGTGTTGAAAATTAGCATTTGTGCTAACACACTTCAGCAATACATCTGGTGTCCAATGTATATGTGATGTCCATATTAAATACATGAATACATAAATAAATGACTGATCCAGGAACAGAGGGGCATTATATCCAGGTTCTACAGTTTTATACTGAAAGGGACACACCTCCCACTAACCCAGATGCCCGCTGTGAGCAGACGTCCCTAACCTTAGTGGGACTTTTGACTGGGACGCAGTCTGGAATCAGGTTCAACAGACGTCTACAAATCCAGATCATCAGCAAATTCACTTAAATGTTATCCACAGGACATTCTTGACTCTGCATAAACTTCATAATATGAAGCTTAAAATCGATCCAAATTGTACACTGTGCCTGACAAATTCAGTTGGCACATTTTATCCCATGGCCTGGGAATGCCCTGGGGCGGCCTGTTTTTGGGAGGTTGTAGCCAATAATCTGGGTGCTGTGTTAAATCTCAGCTCCCCTCTCTCTCCAGAGGGGATGCTCCTAAACGAGCTGTCCAGCTTCAGTCTGCGATGGGACAGGAGCGTGTTTTTCTCTCAGGTTTAACTGCTGCAAAAAAACTTAAAGCACTGAGATGGAAGCGTCCACACTTTGTTCCTTCGTCAGTGGCTGTGGACTTTTTTAGACGTTGCTTATTTGGAGATTTCTATCGCTCGAAGTCACAAAGCAAAAGGAAAATACATCAAACTCTGGGATCAAACAAAAGTAGATCTTAAAACATCGCTGGTATAAATTTGATTCATTCTCTGTTTGTTTGGCTTGATTTGTTTTGTTTTGTGTGGGGTGTTTGTTTTTGTCTTGCTGTCTGATGCTTTTGTTATGTAACTTTGTAATTTATCTGTTGTCTTCAATCAAAAATTGATTAAAAAAAGTGATTATTACTTACACGTTTTACATTTGTTTCCTTTTCACACCGACCACAATAAAAATGGAGATGTTTACGTTTTAATATGATGTGAAGACCCTCCGTCTATAAAACAGTTCAGATTAGAGAATCCAGCGAACAAACGACAGAGCTCAGACTCTGTGGACTGTACCAACCACAGATCTGCAGAGGGGCAGTGGCAGAGTCCAGAACGGGTACGGCTCCTCAATGATGCAGTGTCCTTCAGAACAGATGGTTTTATACTTCAGCTGTCCACGGAACGGCTGCAGGGACAGAGAGGAGAGAGTTGGATCATCTCAGTAAATGACAGTTTTATAAATCTGACAGACACTGACCTCAGAGACCTCTGCACTCATACGATTCAACAGCAGCTCCAGGAACACAGCAGCGTCACGCTGTTCATGAACTAACAATAAACTGAGAAATGAATGTGCTGCTTCTTTGATCCTCATTCTTCAACATGATCTGGACTCACCATCTTTAATCTGAAGATGTTTGGTGATGGCTTCAGTTCCACATTCTGTCTCCTTCAGTCGGTCAAACAGCTCCTTCAGAACCTCATCTGTGGAGTTTGTTCTGCCTCTGATTCTGTCCAAAGCCTGGTGAATCTCTGGAGTCATGAAGAGAAGCTGCAGGACACTGTTCAGGTAACAGGTCGCCCCCTGGTTTCTCAGACCATGAGGGACTGGACAAGGAAAAATATATAAAAGATAAAAACAATCTATGGCCTTTTCAGGGAGAAGCACTTCTCAGTTCAGATTCTTACCTTTTTTTCTTTCTGAAGCAGGACCATTTCTTTTCCTTAAGTATGTTACGCATCTATAAACTAGATAACTCCCCACAGCAGTCACAACCAACAGCCACAGCCACAGCCACAGCCACTGCCTGCAGAATTTGAAGCAGAAACTATAAAGTACTGACCTCCCTACACTGAGCTGCAGCAGAGCCTCAGCACAGAGACGCCAGGTTGTTCACACTGAGCTGCTGCAGCTCCTTCTCTACAGGAAAACCATCCAAAAGTCAGAGCCACATGAACACATCTATGGTGACTATATCTGACTAAAGAGGTGGATGTTTACTGTCTCTGTAGCTGCACAGTGCAGACTTTTTACAGTAAAAGTGAAAGTCTTAGTTCAGGTCCATCAGAGCCAGAAATCTCCCAAACATTCATAAAATGCATCAGGTCTGGGTGATGCTCATGGGAGCAGCTAAAATATAACAATAAATCTTACTTTGGGTGTATTTGGGTTTACAACGTGACCAGCAGCAGAGGCGTTTTTGGGTCTGAAGAGATTGGGGCCTTAGCCCAAACTTAACATTGTTTATTTAGGCGGAGGTCTGGGGGCCTCCTCCAGAAAAATGATAATAGAACTGACATTTCCTGTATTTTGGTGCATTTGAACAGGTTTTTAGTTCACTGCAGTGGGAGAAAATGTATGGATTCTACTGCAGCCTAACTGTGTACAATAACAGTGTGAGGCTGAGTGTTTGGAGGATTATTGTTGTTTACTGACAGAGTGTTGCATTGTTTTGCTCTAACAAAAGGTCACTGCAGTAATACTTTTTATTTTAATAAAATTAATTTGAGGAGGAACAAGAAGGAACATGTTCCACAAACTGGGACCAAGACCTTTCTGACACTTTTCTGAGAAATATGAAACACCAAAGATTCATTAAACTAAAGCAGTAACACAAATTTTGCCAATTTCACAGATGTTCCGTGACCTTTTCTTCCTGCCCAGTGTTGAGGGAACAAGCCAAAAAAATCCTCTGTGTTCCCCGAGCTCTGGCTTTACAAAAGAACTGAGAGCTCAAATCAATGAGCTACACCAAATCATTTAAATACAGATTATTTCTTTATATTTAACCATTTATTTCAAATAAATGACCACAAAAAATGCTACACCCTCATTACTTAAAAGAATGAATACTTATATTTATTTGTGCATATATCTGCTACCAGCAGAGAGAACAAAAAGTAAAAATATTTTTTTATTTATTTTTCTTTTCTTTACATTTCCACTGTACACTACACTGAAGTTTCCAGAGCAGGTGACAGATGTTATTAATCACCAGCTGCAGCCCCAGGTCCAGCTCTGTGTCACAATAAAGTTCTTTCTGCTGCTGGAAAATGCGGAGGCTTTTATTTTGCAGGGCCACAGGAAGTGTGTCGCTGCTGTAACAGAAGCTTGACATCGCAGCAGCGGAGAAACTTGTGTTGAGTTTCACTGTGGCTTTACTTTTTACTTTTATAAAACAGGACAGAAATAAAGCGAGAAGCTCACAGAGACTGAGATGAACTCTGGAGGATCTACATGAGCTGCTCCTGTCTGCTCCTCCACATCCAGCCTCTACATTTCCATCTTTCTCTCCAGCCGCAGCCTGGGACTAAAACAGCCGCACTTTGTGACAGGAAGCAGTGATTTTACAAAGACAACCTGCAGAAGCTGAAGCTGGCCACAGTTTTGTGTTCAGAGGTGAGGTCTGGAAAACAACAGGAGCTGCTCCAACTCTGAGCTGCTCCAACTCTGAGCTGCTGCAGCTCCTTCTCTACAGGAAAACCATCCAAGTCAGAGCCACATGAACACATCTATGGTGACTATATCTGACTAAAGAGGTGGATGTTTACTGTTCATTGCAAACACGAGACTTTTTAAAAGTAAAAGTGAAAGTCTTAGTTCAGGTCCAGAGCCAGAAATCTCCCAAACATTCAAAAAAATGCATCAGGTCTGGGTGATGCTCATGGGAGCTGCTAAAATATAACAATAAATGCTTATTTTGTGTTTATTTTGGGTGAAAACTGTGACCCAGCGCCAGCCTCGAGAGTAAAAATTGGGCGAGGGTTTGATTGAGTCGCGTCAGAGCTTCGTACAAAACTGAGAATCTTATTTTCTGCAGAGCTCCTGATGAGGACACACTTTAATTTCACTGCGGTCAGGCCGGCGGTCGTTTTTCCGTGGTCAAGTGAGCCGCTCCTAAATTTTACTGCGCTAATATAGCATTCTTTACGGTAGTTGTCGTGCGCTGCCAGAGGTGACTCACCTGAGAGTAACCACAGAGAGAGGTTAGAAACACATTTACACAACTTTTACACCAATTTAACTAAATCTGCATTTATTATGAAAGACTAATTATGACCAAACTAAACATGGCGAGGGTTTAAGGTGGAATTATAAAACATCTACTCATTGTGTACTTTTTGAAATAAGTTTTTTATTCCATTTCAAAATCAGAATATTTTTGTTAAGATATATTAATAATGTCCTCAGTTGTCTATGTATCAGCTGTGTACACTGTATCAGTTGTTCATTATGTATTTTTGTTATGCCACAGGGAGGCGCTGCAATACAGGTTATGGAGGGCGCGATTTGTTATTTTTGTTGTAGTAGACTTGCCGTAGTCTGGCCAAGTTCAGCGAGCGAGAGAAATGAGTTCTGTCCACTGTTCTCAATAAAATACGCCCAAAAATGGCTAAAGGTTTCTCATCTGCTGTCCACTCTGTTCATCCGAACGCAACGCTAGCTGCAACAGAAGCATAAAGTATTACGTAACTTAACAATGTTGTCTTTTTTTAAATGCATTACTAGGTACTTTGAAGTACAATTACACAGAAAGTACACAGTAAAAGTACTTCATACTCTCAGCAGTAGTAGTATAAGCAGGTTTCATTCTGTACTTTTTTTGCAATTTTTTTAAATTCAATCTCAAATACAGTACTTTGAGTTTAATTTGAGTCATTTCTAACTTCATGAAAAAAGTACTTCATGGTGTGAAAGTAGTAGCAGAGGTAAAGGTAGAAGTACACAGGAAACTGCTGCAGTCATTTCTTAGGCTCAGAGAGAAATAGATGTTTTATAATTCCACCTTAAACCCTCGCCATGTTTAGTTTGGTCATAATTAGTCTTTCATAATAAATGCAGATTGAGTTAAATTGGTGTAAAAGTTGTGTAAATGTGTTTCTAACCTCTCTCTGTGGTTACTCTCAGGTGAGTCACCTCTGGCAGCGCACGACAACTACCGTAAAGAATGCTATATTAGCGCACTCAAAATTTAGGAGCGGCTCCCAGTTTAATTTCAAGCAGACACACAAATGTTACAAAAACATGAGTCAGTTGTTTCTGAGACCGATGTAACAGAAAATGAAATTAGAATAAATAATGAAACCTCTGTAGAACAGCAGTGGTCACTTACAGAGAGCTGTCCATCAGTGTCAGGTTCTCACAGCACTGCACTCACTCCTGACTCTCACTGATCCTCATCTGTTTTCATGCCACACAGTCCTGAGATTATAAAGCCACTCCCACAAACTCAGCCTCAGTTTAATGACTGATGCCCTCCCTCACAGAGCTGAGGACTCTGTGGCTGAGCTGTTTCCACTTCAGAGCTTTGTATGTTCAGGTTTAACTACAGCTCCCTCACATCATCGCTCCCTGGTGAGTCTTTTTCTTTATTATTGTGTCTGTGTGGAACAGAAGAATCAGTCGAATGTTCTTTTAGTTAAATATAGCATTTATTAGATTATAACAGTTATTATTTTCAACAAGTTAGTATGTGTTGTTAGTTTCCTCCGGGCAGAATGGGGACAGTGTAGATCGTGGACCCGTGGTGAATATCGCAGAGGCTCAGAGTTTGGGACTCGTCCAGAGTCTGGCCTTGGTGTGTGATCCGGAAATCAGCGTCTCCTGAGACACACACAAAACCTTTATAGTCCAACAATAAAATATAGGCTCATGAAAGAATATCTGTGTAAAAGAAGAAAGTGAAGTACTACTTACTCATGGGAATGTCTTTGGTAATCTTCTTCTTCAGATCCTTTACTGTTGAGTTCTTCAGCTGAGCTTCTGTGTCACAGACATTGATAACTTTGTCTCTTCCATCTGCAAAGATCACACACTGCACCACCATTTTAGCAGAAGAAGTAGAAGTCTGCTCCTCTTGAGAGCTGTGAAGTCTCTGATGTCTGTGTGTGAACTAAAGAGAAACTAAAGTGGCGCTGTTTTAATAGTTGATACTGTAGAAACAGAAACTAGGGCAGGGCTGGGTTAGTACCGGGACATGGATGAGAGGACAGGGGCATAAACAACAAACAGACAACGTCCCGTCATCAGAGCCTGTATTGGAGAGAGAAACTATTCTAACTTTCCAGCTTCTCTGAGCCATAAAGGTGAAAACAGCTCTAAAGAACTGTTCTAGCCTTTTGTCTGAGTGTGTAGGGATTTGGAAATTACAAATTTACTCCCAATCCAATTTATGCTGATTTACACCTGCTGATGCTGATTTTCATATAAAAAAAATAAATAAAAAAATCCTAGAACTTATCTGTATCTGCTTTGCGTCAGGCGCTTTATTAGTTTTTGTCCAAATCTAAGGTAAGACCACAGGTGACCTGACCACTGTGGGTCTGCAGGTGGAGGACCATGAGTGAAAAACAGGTTCAGGCCGATGAAGCCTAAATGGTGGAACATGGACAGTCTTCATCATGTGCTGTCTCTGTAGGTTTAGACGCCGCTCCAAGATGGGACAGATTTTTGGTCGAGAGCAGAACGAACTCCAACAGCAAATCACCGCTGGAGCTGAAAAATGTTCCAGTCCCAGCGACGCAGATCTGAAGTTTGTTGAAGCAGACGATGACCACGACTGTGAGTACAACGCTGTGTCAGATTTCCCACAATCCCTCAGCCCTCAGTGCTGCAGGACAGGACACAGGGGACACTCAGACACAGGATGAACAGGTTTTATGAAGTTTTACTGCTCTGTAATTTCACATCAGGGCCCTGTGCACTGTCACTGGTTTGTGTTGGTTTGTGTAACAAAGAAACTTAGATGCATGTGTAGTGGTAACCTCTGCTGGTTAGCATCGGACTGAGGCCACGCTCTGTGGCCTGTGCATAGCCCAGTCCATACTTTTCATCCTCACACAGATTTATATTGCGTCAGGTGGAAAATGATGCATACATAGCATAATAGATGACACCAGTGACAGACTGAGGGCCCATGCACTGATGACTGATGCCTCTCCTCTGAACCACAGCCAGAGCTTCGATCATGAGAACATGGTTCTTCTTGTTGTGTTTCAGTTCTGTGTGAAGGCTTCAGCTCTAAAACAGCTCAGATGTCCTGTGGCCACACTGTGACTCCAGAGTCTCTCACTCAGTGGTGTCAGAGGCAGCTGGACCTGGTGAGGCCCATTTACCACAGTCACCATCTACACACATGGATCTACAAACTGTCTGTCACTGAACATTTATCTAAACTAAGACATTTGATTAAATAGAATTGTTTTTTATGTTTTTTTTCACTAAAGGGTGAACCCAGGTTGGAGTGTGGTGTCTGTAAAGCTGTGTGGCCTTTAGGGGAAGTCTGTAAAATGGCTTTTCTGACAACAAGAGAGAAGAAGAGTTTTGAACAAAAACTGTTTGAAAACGTTGCCTCTAAAGAGCTGAAAGTCAAATCTGTGAGAAACTTTACAACATCCCATCCTGCCAACACATTGTGTCTGTGAATAAACTCCAGTATGTATTTAATGTCTTACAGTGTCCTGGCTGCAGGGCTCGTGTTATAAGGAAGGACCCCCACAGTCTGTGTGTCCAGTGTCCCCAGTGCACGGCTCAGAAGAAGAAAACATATGAGTTCTGTTGGCAGTGTCGGAAAGAATGGAAGGGTTCAGCTCCTCGTTCAGATCGCTGCGATAATGAGGGCTGCAGAAATGAAGCTCTGGAGATTCTGAGAACATGTCCAGTGATTGAGTTTAAAAATGTGAGAGGGGTCACAGGCTGCCCCTCTGTCCGGGCCTGTCCCACCTGCGGCAAACTCCTGGAGCACAACAGTGAGAGGTGTAAAAACATAGTCTGTCCTGACTGTAAAGTAATGTTCTGTTTTGTGTGTTTGAAGAAAACTGCTGAGTGTTCAGGAAAGACATCTTCATATTTTGAAACCTGCTCCAGCGGTGTGGCCCCCAGACAGACCTCCATCCCAGTCAAGAAGAACTAGGCTTTTTACTGAGTATGTCCCGTTCTACTTTATACATCATCTCAGCATTTGTAAAATACACAGAATCATTAAATAATACTATAATGTTTGTTTTTATTTGCTAATGAATGTCTTTAGTAGAGCCTGTGTAGATCATAACCTGTATCAAACTGTAGTTAAAAATCTTCCTGATTGGACAAATAATAAACTGATGAATAAAACACTGAGGTCTGGTCAATCTTTTATTATGAGGCCACAGAATCATTTTATTGTGAGAAAAAATCCCAGTTGATGTTTTACTTTAAAGGTCCTACAGTATAGAGGCATTCATAAAGTGGGGTGGCTTTTCACAGGAAAATGTCCCCTTTACTGCCTCTGTGTGGTGTACGTGCTTTATCACATCAGGGAATGAGCTGCTGTCATATCTGAACTCTAAAACATGTTGTTGATCTAATATTGAATGATTAACCTCACTGAAACCTGACACTGTCATCATTAAAACTACTATATCTTTGGAAAGAGCACACTCTAAAGTAACTGAAGAGTATGTAAATGTTGATGGTTTATTAAATCTAAAAATTAAATTCAATTTTCTGTTCAGATTTATTTGTTTGTCCCAGAATCACAACAAAAGTCTCCTCAAAGGCTTCACAAACAGTTCATCAAACATAAACACAATCAACACAAACAATAACTACACTAAACTAAACAGAGCCAGGACACTCCTGTCCTTAGACCCTCCTTCTCTTAAGGAAAAACTCCTAAAAAACCCAGCTGTGGGAAAAAAGCAGAAACCTTCTGGAGCCCAACTGAAGGAGAGATCCTGTCCCAGGACGGACAGCAACCTGTGTCAGGAGTTAGTCCATTACTCATCTATAGGATCATAGTTCACTCTGTAAGGATTCATCCAGACAGGGGAGTGAGGGTGAGGTAGGGGGAGTGGGGTGAGGTAGGGGTCCAGGGGAGTGAGGGTGAGGTAGGGGTCCAGAGGGAGTGGGGGTGAGGTAGGGGTCCAGGGGAGTGAGGGTGAGGTAGGGGTCCAGGGGAGTGGGGGTGAGGTAGGGGTCCAGGGGAGCGGGGGTGAGGTAGGGGTCCAGGGGAGTGGGGGTGAGGTAGGGGTCCAGGGGAGCGGGGGTGAGGTAGGGGTCCAGGGGAGTGGGGGTGAGGTAGGGGTCCAGGGGAGTGAGGGTGAAGTAGGGGTCCAGGGGAGTGGGGATGAGGGACGACCTGTGAACAGCTATGAAGTGATTAAAGATATAGAATATTAGATAATATTAATGAGAGTGATAGAAGAGGAGCAGCAGATGAAACCAGAGGTCAGAGGTCAGTGCACCATACTTCCCCCAGCTTCTAGCTCCTAGAGCAGCTTAGCTTCAGCTGTGGAGTTAACCCTGTTCCTGGCCTGACCATAAACTTTCTCACAGAGGAACGTTTTAACCTAACCTTAAATGTAGAGACTGTGTCTGCCTCTAACATGAGCTGGAAGCTGATTCCATAAAACAGGAGCTTGGTAACTAAAGGCTCTACCTCCAACTGTACTTTTAGAAACCCTGGGAACCACTAATAGCCCTGCATTTTGTGAGCGCAGTACTCTGCTTGGTTGGTATGGCTCTATAACATCATGTAAAAATGTGAAATAATTTGTTCAAGATGAGCCCTGGAATGGGTTTTGGCTCTGAACTCAGAATGTCATGGATGGCCTGGATGGACAGAAAACCACAGAGGGATTAAACCGTCATGGCTGCCCTGCATGTAAACATGTGCCTGACCATGGGACCTCCACAGAAGGATCACTCTTTTATTTTGGCCAAGTTTGGTAAATGCCTGATTCAACAACTTTCACCAAAGGAACAAACCAGCAACAGTGATGAACGACTGTGTGCACGAGGCGGAGGATGTTCACGTTCAACAACAACAGTTCCTCCTGCTGAGGGCCAGGACTCTGGTTTAAATATTTATAGACTTTATACCAAACTGAAACTGAACATCAGGTACACAGGAGATAAGAGGCCCCTGATGGGCCCTAAAGCCAAACCTGTTTCTATTTTGATATTTTAGTACTGTTTATCAGATTTATGAGGTTTATTTACCAAACTTTACCTGATCATATGTAAGAGCCATTTTTGTGGCGCTGTAACTTTGACTTTGGCCTTACCTGTACCCACAGAACTACACTCACCGGCCACTTTATTAGGTCGACCTGTCCAACTGCCGGTGTGGTCTTCTGCTGCTGTAGCCCATCTTCCTCCAGGTTGGACGTGTTGTGTGTTCAGAGATGTTCTTCTGCAGACCTCGGTTGTAACAAGTGCTTATTTGAGTTACTGTTGCCTTTCTATCAGCTCGAACCAGTCTGGCCATGCTCCTCTGACCTCTGGCATCAACAAGGCATTTTCGCCCACAGAACTGCCGCTCACTGGATATTTTCTCTTTTTCGGACCATTCTCTGTAAACTCTAGAGATGGTTGTGCGTGAAAATTCCAGTAGATGAGCAGTTTCTGAAATACTCAGCCCAGCCGTCTGGCACCAACAACCATGCCACGTTCAAAGTCACTTAAACCACCTTTGTTCCCCTGATGCTGGGTTTGAACTGCAGCAGATCGTCCTGACCATGGCTGCAGCCTAAAGGCACTGAGCTGCTGCCATGTGATTGGCTGATTAGAAATTTGAGTTAACGAACAGTTGGACAGGTGTCCTAATAAAGTGGCCGGTGAGTGTATATGCTGTGGCTTGTGTTATGTTTGCTATTTTGACATTAATATTTAGCTTATTGGGAGCTAAATAAATTGTTTTGGGGCATTACATTTTGGACTGGTCATTTGGGACACGTGTCCAGAAATCCTAACACTTTGGCAGCCACAGTGGCAATGAGCATAAGGCAGATTGACTTCACAACCTTTTACAGATTTATGTAAAAAAAGACTCAATGTGAAACTAAAACAATAAACATCACCACAGGTTGAGTCCAAGGTTAGTCCTGGTTTAGTCCAGGTTCAGAATATTTTTATCATTAAAAGTATTTATTTGAGTTCCTGTTGGCTTTCTCTCACCTGGGAGTCTGACCATTCTCTGACCTCTGACCTCTGGCACTAAGGCTTTCCTCTACAGAACTAACTGTGATACTCTGTGTTTTCACTCTGACAATGTTCTGTCAGAACCATCATTACCTTCCAGCTGTTGCTTGGACCGCTGACCACTGCAGACGAGGAACACACAAGAGCTGCAGTAGCCACGACCAGTAGGGGGGGCCACGTGATCAGAGAGGTCCGAACCAGCGGTCAGTGGCCTGTGGCATAAGCACTGAATGGCTGAGGGGCCACAGCGCTGCCCTGTGCTACAGCACAGTGAGTAAACTGCTGACATTACGAGCCTCATCAAACACAGCACAGAGCGAGAAATCATGGACTCTGGGATTTTCTCAGCTCATAAACTGTGCTACTCTTCTCAAGTTTTCTCAGTTTTTTGTTTGATGACAATGGACCTCATATTCACAGAGATCTGATCATAAACCGGACACTGAAATAATTCATGCAGTCATTCACAACTGAACCTGAACCACGACCCCAAGCCTATCGACCGACATAAAAACAACATCAAACAGAGTTCAGGCGTCCTGACTAAAGTTTTTGTAGCCTGTAGTGTTTTCTGGAGCCTCAGTTCTCAGCCCACTGTGAGGACACTGAAGACTCAGAGACTGACTCTGTGCTGGAGCAGGGGCGGCGCAGAGCAGAGCTGGGGCCGGGGCCCCACTGGGCTTTGGGGAACCACTACAAGAGAAACTTGGTCAGAAAAAACAAAAGTTAATGCCCAGATAGTTTAAGTTAAGCTCTGGTCTGTACAGCAGCAGCTCGTGTTTAAAATACAAGAGTTGTTATAAAAATGTGAGAAGTAAAAGCATAAATAGTATCTTTTTTTTTACTATAATGTAGTTGGAGCTGTAAATATTTTTTATCCTCTAAAATGTACCAGAATACAGGAAACTGCATCTGTTTTGTTCAAAATGTACAGGGAGGACCCACACCCCTCTGCTTCATATTGTCCCTAGTAAAATATTCTTTGTTTTTGCTACATCAGGGGCACAGATCGGGCAGCAACACAAAGATGTTTTTTTAATTAATGTTGTCATTTGTCATTACAGATCTGGGTCAGATAGGTTTCATTCATTTGTCCTTGTCTGTTATAAGTACAGTAGAGAGATAGACTCTGGAGAGAGAGAGGGGAGAAACATTCAGGAAAGAGTCCAGGCTTAAACCCACAACCCAAGGCAGGCTGTAGTTGCCCTGTATAATAATAATTATAGATTGGATTTATAGTCGCTCTACAGTTTGGTGCAGTCTTCCTTCTCCTCAGTCTCTGTGGAAGGTGAGCTTCTGTACCACAGCTGCCCTGGGGCAGGCTGATGGACGTGTGGCTGCCATGTTGCCCCTCACCAAACACAGTCACTCTCACACATTCATACAGGCAAGGTGGGTGAAGTGTCTTGGCAAGGGCACAACAACAGTGTGCCTGCGGCGTGGCCTCGAACCACCAACCTTGGGGTTAGTGGGCGAGTGTAGACTGTAAATGTGCCACAGCTCTACCAACTGAGCTTCACCACAGCAGGGGCCTCAGGTTTATTTAAACAAACTTGGAGAGAGAAACAAATCATGGAGTGAGGAGCAAAGTCAGTAACACAAACAGGATTATCAGGACAGTAGTGATACTACTACAAGTACTAAGAGTACTGTCCTCTTTTTTTTTTTTTTTTCTTTATTCTTTAAAAGTTCCATGATCCTATGACCGTTGGAACAAACAACAACAACAATACAAAATTTATAAACCATATGAATGTGGAAAATGCACAAAACAATTATCTCCAGATTTAGTTTTTAAATGCTCCTTAAACTCCCCCATAGTTCGATACGTACAACACAGCCATCATCCAACACATTTAGCACTCTCATGGCCAGCGTCAAGCATGACCTCTGCAGCCGGCACCAGGCAATTCTCCATTGGGAAACACATAAAAAGTTCTCCGCACGTTATAGGGTAAACATTTTTTGTGTAGGGCAGTAAGGTCCCAAAGCTGTTGGTTGAAAGCCCACGGCACAATTTAAATGCAAACATGATAATGCAAAGTTTCGTCTTGCTTGTAATGTCATTAGGCCCAGTGTGCTGTAATGGTTGGAAGTGATCTCTGATTGATGGCAAATTGAGCCTCATGGCCTCATGTGGTACTGCTGTAAATGCATCACTTAGATCCAAAAACGCTGCCACACAAGTTTTCTTTTGCTCAACAGCTTTTAACCAATTATGATAATCCAATGCTAATTGGTCCAATGTAGAATGTTTAGGTAAAAAAACAAACTGATGTGTAGATATTAATGAATTTTCCAGCAAAATGTCATTAGTTTGTCATTTACGATGCTCTCAAAAATGTTTCCAATACAAGAGGTCAGTGATATTCGGCCGATAACTGGAGGGACTTGATCGATCTCCCTTACGCTTGTAAACCGGTATCACATAAGCTGTTTTCCAGATTTGTGGTAATTTTGATGTGCCTGAAAGACAATCTAAATAGATGAGTTAGCACAGATGTGAGCTCAGCTGCACAATTTTTAAGAAATAAATTTGATATGCCATCAGGCCTCACTCACTTTTGTCACATCAAGTTTGTTGAGTTTACTGTATACATTATCTGGAGACACATCCACATCAGTTAATAAGCCATACAGAGTCTGGGGTAAAGTCTGGGTAAAAATAATCCATGTTTTGCCCTCCAACGTGGCCTTTACCAGTGTACAGGTGATTAAAGATGTCAGCTTTCGCAGCATCATTTACAAATATTTGTCCATCATGAATCAAATCAGGTATTTTATCACCAGAGTTAGAAATGTGTATAGATCAGACAGCAGGCCCCAGTAATGTCTTGGTGAATAACTTGAGGCCAATTTCTGGGCTTGCTGAGTATAATACAGACGTTTAATATGACTTATCTCAGCACGCAGTGCATTTCTGGCATTTCTAAAAGCATTTAAGTCATGGTCATTTTTTGATGTCTTAAAGTTTGACCAGCATGCATGTTTTAAGCAACTTTAGACGCGTAAATTCTGGTGTAATAAAAGGTAAATGCTGTCTTTCTGGTTTTGAAACATGATGATGTTGGTTAGAAACAAAACAAGATAGTATTGAGGTGACTGCGACATAAAAATGTTCTGATGCAGACTCAACATCAACACTCGAGTACACAGCAGACCAATCGTAATCTCTGACTGCTTAACGAACTGCTGTCCAGTCAGAAATGTATTTACAATTAAAATAAGCCGATTCATTTGGCCTGTTTGCTGACAATTGTACTTCAGGTGTTTCAGTTGTAGGCTCAACTTGTGACAATGTAATATTAATAACACCATGATCAGAGGTTCAATAGGGGCAGAGACAATCAAACCAGAGAATATTTCAGGAGTATCGGTTAATGCTTGATCAATAAGAGAGGGTGTCCCAGGCAGTCTGTCAGGAAACCGAGTAGGTGAGGTGACAATTTGGGATAAGCATGTGACGTACAGAACAGTTCTGTTTCTAATCCTTGCTGATCTGTTTTGTCTTCTGGCCACCATTTGGAGTTATGCACATTAAAATCACAATTATAAGATTAGGCAGAGTTAAAACTGACAGGACAATTTTCCATGGACTCTCAATGTGACATAGAATTGACACGTCATCATCTGGTTTGCGGTAAATATAAACAGTAAACAATTTCACATGGCCAAAATCAAACGATAAAATCAGACTTTCAAAGTCCTTATCTTCCAAATGTATGTGCCGTTTAAATTTTACACTACTGCGCACATAAGCAGCTAGGCCACACCAAATGTGGAACGGTCTTTGCGAATAAACTCATAACCGTCAATTACAAATATTTTATCAGGCATTACTTTGGTAAGAAATGTTTCAGAAATAAACACGACACTAGGTTTATGCAGTAAGATAAAATAGGACAGCTCATCATAATTAGAGTGAAGGCCTCTGATATTGGTGAAGATTACATTATCCATGAATTAATGATTGCTTAATTTCTGCAAAGCTCTTAATGTACATGGGACAGGAGGAGCTCATAGCTGCATGAGTCCCACCACAGTTGCAGCACTTTGGGTCGCTTATACAGGGTATGTATGGTTGGAATCAATGGAGCCACAGTTGACACAGCGGCGTTGTGAGCGACAAACACTTGCGACATGATCAAATCGATGACAGTTGAAACAACGCATGGGACGGGGCGCAAGGGGCTGAACCCGATGAAAACAAAAACCATAGTGGAACCCGTACTGAAGAGCTCTGGAGTATTCACCTTGGTCAGCTAAGTTGAACTTAAATGAGACATATTGACTTTGCTCTCGTGGAGGAAACTTAGTCAGCTGATTTGTGAGGGATATTCCACCTTGAGCTCGTTTTTGAGCTCAACCGGATCCGTGTCTTGGGCGAGACGCGATAAGACGACCCAGTTCTGTTGGCGCTGGTTAGGGCGACCGCTCATTGGGAGTAGGACTGCATTATCTCCAAACAGCTGGGAATCCCAGCCTGTAAGCAACTTGTCTCTGTGTGACCCATCTTTTAATTCAACAAGTAGCTTCCCTGAATTTAACATTCTGGCATAAAAAATCAAAGGGACCGCATCAGGGCGGCTCTCACTGATTAATCACTTGATTTCAGTTGGTACAGCAAATCTCTTGGGGTCAGATATGCGAGTTACTAATATTGAGCGTAATGGATCTGCCCGGTACAGCGCATTTGTTGTGCGCGGTGCTGCTGACTGTTGAGACAGGGTTACTGCTCTGCCCCTGCCCACAGCGTCAGCAAATGACTTAATTTTAGTTTGAACATCAGTTGAAATATCCACAACACTAGATAGAAGCTTAACTTCTAAGGCAGACACTCTTTGATCAATCTTCTCGATAAACTCAGTTGTGGACTTATTACACGAGTTGTGGGAAACTGCATCATAAGTGGCGTGATCGTATTCAAAACATATGTTGTTTCCTCTTCAGGGTGTTAACGTCTTTTTTGGATATGTTTTGGGTACAGAGTTTGCATATGTACAGTCCTGGTTCCTGGTTTATCAGGCTACTTATTTGCATTACGGAGAGCCCAAGGCATTCATAGTGCATGTACTTTTGACAATTAGAGCACTCGATTTCAGCCTCATGGCGTGATTTACCGCACCAGCACATTGTCACACAATCCGGCATTTTCTTTGCTATATGCAACGATGTTAGCTGCTAGCTCCACTGATCAGCTGTTAGCCATCCACTAGCCAGCTGGTAGCTAGCCCCACTGGCCAGTAGTTTCCCCACTATTGTTTGCAATCCAACTTGTTATCCACAGCCAGGCAGAGGTGAAAAAAGGGGCTGCAAAGCTACACAGTCCAGTACACACACCTCCCTTGTCGTCCTCCCCCGCTGAGCCAGCTGAAAACAGGATCAGCCAGGATCTTTAAAACATCTACCGTCTAACTTCTGGAATGTTATCGGCTTTACATAATTTTAACTTTAGAGTTTTTTGTTTGTTTGGTTTTCGTTTTTAATTTTTGTAATTTTATGTCTTACCCCATCCATCCATCTTTTACTTCTACTTCAGCCTTTTATATCCACTACAAAATCTGCTGCTACAGTTATTTCCTGGACTACTGCTAATTCTGCAAATTCTTATTTCATTTTACAAGATTTCAGTGTCTTCTGTAAATGTCGTATTTTGCAGGTTTCTTTATCTGAGCAGAACCAGGAGACTTCTGTCACTGCACTGGGACTGTTCCTTTTTCTCTGTGCATAAATGTTTATGCATCACAAATATAATTCACATATTTTGTTTTTCTTTACAGTTATAGAGCAAAAACAAACAAATAAGTGAAAGCTGAAGAAATGAAGAAGGAGGAGGAGGAGCAGAGGTCCTGGCTGTGATTTTGGTTTTAATAAAAACTACATAAAACATAAAAAAGACATAATGATAATATACAGTGCATTATATGTCTCACATATCGTCTTATATTCACAAAACTTTGAATGTTAAAACTTTAAATGTTAAAAAAAGGAGCCTCAAATTGTGAAATTTTAAAAACTCAGTAATGCGCCCCACTCAGTGGGCCATCTTTACAGCTGGTTACTGAGTTAATGATGGACTAAAGAAGGTCAGGGACAAAGACAACATTTACTGAAGAAGAGTGGGCTATGGTGAAAAATCTGTGACCCCCTGTGAGATTTAATTCAGCAGACTTTTACTGGACACCGGTCAAGACACAGGGCAGGGCTGAGCAGAGGAAATCTTCAGAACGCTGTGATATAATTCATGTTTTTTATGCCCTAATATTCAAATTTAATTCAATTCAATTCAATTCAGATTTATTTGTATAGCCCAATATCACAACAAAAGTCGCCTCAAAGGGCTTCACAAACAGTTGATCAAACATAAACACACAATCAGACTTAACACACAATCAGCACAAACAATAACTACACTAAACTAAACAGACCCAGGACACTCCTGTCCTTAGACCCTCCTTCTCGGTAAGGAAAAACTCCTAAAAAACCCGGTACGGGAAAAAAGAAGAAACCTTATGGAGCCCATATTGAAGGAGAGATCCTCTCCCAGGACGGACAGGCAATGCATCTAGGACTGTTAGTCCCTTAGTTCATCTATAGGATCATATATCAGCTCTGTAAGGATTCATCCAGACGAGAGTGGGTGAGATAGGTTGAGGAAGTCCATAGGATGCAGCAGGTGGCCTCATCCAGACAGGTAAGTGGGCGAGATAGGTCCGGGAGATCCGGGCTGCAGCAGGGACCTCATCCAGACAGGTGGGTGGAGAGAGATAGGTCCGGGAAATCCAGGATGCAGCAGGTGGGCCTCATCCAGACAGGTGAGTGGGTTGAGGTAGATCCGGGAGATCCTTAGAGGTGAGGTTGAGGGCCCACAGGTCGGGACAGGAGCACAGATGGGGTCAGCTATCCAATCATCACTGGGACATCTGCCAGCAGCCAGGCATCTGAAACAGTCCCCACTCCCCAGAGGGGAGCGGGAGAGAGGGACAACTTGTGAATAGCAATGAACTGATTGGAGATATAGAGTATTTCATTATATTAATCACAGTGGTAGAAGAGGAGCAGCAGATGAAACCAGAGGACAGAGGCTCAGTGCACCATACTTCCCCCAGCTTCTAGCTCCTGGAGCAGCCTAGCTTCAACTGTGGAATTAACCCTGTTCCTAGCTGGCCTGACCATAAGCTTTCTCAAAGAGGAACGTTTTAAGCCTAACCTTAAATGTAGAGACTGTGTCTGCCTCTCTAACATGAGCTGGAAGCTGATTCCATAAAACAGGAGCTTGGTAACTAAAGGCTCTACCTCCAACTGTACTTTTAGAAACCCTGGGAACCACTAATAGCCCTGCATTTTGTGAGCGCAGTACCCTGCTTGGTTGGTATGGCTCTATAACATCATTAATGTAGGATGGGGCCATACCATTTACGGCCTTGTAAGTCAGGAGAAGGATTTTAAACCTAATTCTGAATTCAACTGGAAGCCAGTGAAGTGAAGCTAGCACAGGAGTAATATGTTCTCTCCTGTTAGTTCCTGTTAATAATCTTGCTGCTGCGTTTTGAACAAGCTGAAAACATTTTAATGAGTTTTTAGGGCACGCTGCCAGCAGAGAGTTACAGTAATCAACCTAGATGTAACAAACGCATGGACAAGGTTTTCAGCATCATTTTTAGATAAAATATTTCTGATTTTGGCTATGTTACGTAAGTGAAAGTATGCTGTTTTACAGGCTTGGTTTATATGAGCCTTAAATGATAAATCTTGATCAAATAAAACTCCTAAGTTTCTCACAGTAGAACTTGAGGCTACACTGACACCGTCCAGGGAGACTCTGGTCAGACAGAGCATCTCTCAGCTTTTTGGGGCCTAGTATAATGACCTCTGTTTTTTCTGGGTTTAGGAGGAGATAATTAATTGTCATCCAGGTCTTTATGTCTCTCACACAGGCGCTAAGTTTCTCAACGCGGTCATTCTGATCAGGTTTAATTGATAAATACAACTGTGTATCGTCTGCGTAACAGTGAAAATTAATGCCATGTTTTCTGATTATGTTTCCTAAAGGCAGCATGTAAAGCATGAACAGAATGGGTCCAAGTACTGAGCCTTGCGGCACTCCATAGCTAACTTTACTGCACTGTGAGGAATGTTCATTTACACTAACAAACTGGTACCTGTCTGATAAGTATGATTTAAACCAGCAGAGGGCGGTTCCTCTGACCCCTATGTCACAGTCTAATCTCTGGAGTAAGATGCTGTGGTCAATGGTGTCAAAGGCTGCACTGAGATCTAACAGAACTAGGATTGAGACCAGTCCATTGTCTGAACTTAATAACAAGTCATTTGTGACTCTGACTAATGCAGTTTCTGTGCTATGGTGGGGTCTAAAACCTGACTGAAAATCTTCAAATAAGCTATTGTCCTGTAGGTGGCGACATAACTGTTTAACTACAACTCTTTCTAGGATTTTTGAAATAAAAGGGAGATTTGATATTGGTCTGTAGTTGGCTAAAATGTCAGGATCTAGACTGGGTTTTTTCAGAAGCGGTTTAATAACTGCATATTTAAAAGACTGTGGCACATAACCTGTTTCTAGGGAGGTGTTTATTATGTTGAGTATAGGTTCATTAATTAGGGGAGAGTTTCTTTAAAAAGTTTGGTAGGAATTGGGTCTAGAAGACAAGTTGAGGTTTTGGAGACATAATGACTGACGTTATCTCAGTTTGATCTACAGCGATGAAACAGTCTAACGTTACAGATGGTTTTAAAGTGGCCTCCATTTTTACAGCTTTGGCTCTGAGCTGATCGTAGGGAGAGTATTATTTAATTTGTCTCTAATACTTGTGATTTTGTCATTAAAGAATTGAAGAAAGTTTTCACAGTTGAGAGTAACAGGGATACAGGGTTCTACTGAGCTGTGACTGGTGTCAGCCTGGCTACAGTGCTGAACAGAAACCTAGGGTTGTTCCTATTTTCTTCTATTAAAGTTGAATAGTATCTGGTTTTGGCCTCACGCAGAGATTTTTTATAATTTAAAAGACTATATTTCCAGGCATTCAGAGACTGCTTTGAGCTGGAGTGACGCCATAGCCTTTCTAATTTACGGGTTGCTTGTTTAAGGGAACGTGTTTCAGCATTAAACCATGGTGCTACTCGATTCGGCCTAACAACCTTTTGTTTTAATGGAGCTACATTGTCTAGAGCTGTCTTTAAAGACTGCATGGCGCTGTCAACAAACTGATCACTTTTACTGGGACTCGAGCTATGGGAGCTGTTCTCAACAAACTCACTCAACATTGTACTAAATATTGGCTTTATTATGTGTTTAAACTTTGACACAGATTGGTCAGATAATGTTCTTCTAATCTGGGTTTTGTTCATTGGAACAGTAAAGTGTTTGAGTATAAACTGAAAGGTAATTAGAAAGTGATCTGAGAGTATGGGGTTATGAGGAAGGACAGTGAGCTCACTAATCTCTATACCAGAGGTTAAAACAAGGTCCAGGGTGTGCTTGTGACAATGAGTGGGTTCATTTACGTTTTGAGTAAAACCTACGCTGTCTAATAAGACTGCAAATGCATTTCCTAAACAGTCGCTGTTGTCGTCAACATGAATATTAAAGTCCCATACAATTACAATCTTATCTGAGTCTAACACTATACTGGATAGAAAGTCAGAGAACGCAATTAAAAATTCGGAATAGGGACCAGGAGGCCGGTAGATGATTATAAACATAACTGGTTTTTGTTTCTTACAGTTAGGGTAATTTATAGTTAGTATTAGGCTTTCAAAGGAATTATATGTGTGATTAGATTTGGGGCTAAGAAGTAAACTAGACTGTGATATTACTGCCACTCCTCCACCTCGGCCTGTGCTCCTCGCTGTCTGAAAGTTTACATGACTTGGGGGAGTAGCTTCATTAAGTCTCACATAATCATCCTGTTGTAGCCAGGTTTCTGTTAAGGCCAGTAGGTGAAGTTTATTATCGTTAATTAATTCATTAACTAACAGGGATTTAGGGGAAATTGACCTAATGTTTAGTAATCCACATTTAATTACGTTATTGTTCTGATTATTATTAATATTATTAATAGGTCCACAAGTTATTTTTATTAAATTTGTGGCTCTCACTCTTATTTGTCTTTTGCTGTTGGAGTTGGTGTTTAGGCGGGGGACAGACACAGTCTCTATTTGCTCTGCTAAAATACCTTTATGCTGGGTTTGTACCAGCTCATAAGGAAGCTCAGAGAAGTGTTTTAAACTACTGCTCTGTGCCTGGGTCCCACCTCTGGCTCGTCAGGTTGAACGACTCATGCTATCAGCCATATTTCTGGACAGCAACGCGGCACCATCCAACGTGGGATGAATGCCGTCTCTACGTAAGAGACCGGGCTTTCCCCAAAACGCTCGCCAATTATCAATAAAGCCTATGCCGTTTTCTGGGCACCATCTAGATAACCAGCGGTTGAATGATGAAGCTCGGCTGTACATTTCATCATTAGTCAAATTCGGCAGGGGACCAGAGAATATTACGGTGTCCGACATCGACTTAGCAAGTTTGCACACCGACCCTACGTTCAATTTGAGCACCTCTGATTGTCTCCGCCGGGCGTCGTTACCGCCAACGTGAATCACGATTCGACGGAACCTGGTCCTACTCTGGGCTAAAAGCCTAAGGTTTCCTTCGATGTCACCCACTCTGGCCCTCGGAAAACACCTAACCGTAGCCGCTGGCAGCTTCACGTCTCTAACTATCGAGCTCCCAATCACCAGAGTCGATGGTTCAGAAGTGTGTCGCTGAGGGGAGAAAACCTATTACAGACGGGAAGCTTTGGGTGGTCTAAGTGTTTGCGTTTAGCGCTATGCTTCCTTCTTACTGTTACAAAGCTGTCCTGCTGTCCCCCGGCTGCTGGGGAGGCGCTGGGGGGCTAGCGTCTGGCTAGCGCTCCTGCTCCTGCCACTGCTAGCGCGGTCCGCGGTCCCTATAGCTACCTGGCTAGCTGGCTTAGCCTCAGCCTCCACTGTGCGGAGCCGTGCTTCTAGCTGCTCTAACCTGGCCTCCAAAACTAAAAACAAACTACACTTCACACACCTACTGCTATCATCACTAAAGGAGGCAGGATTCTCGCTGAACATATGGCACTGAGCAGAACAGAGGGGTGAAGGCGGAGGACGGAGACGCCATGCTAATGCTAGGCTAAGATACGCTAAAGGCTAACAGAGACTAGTAAACTATTACTGAAAGTGGCTTGGACACGAAGCGATTATATACGATACTAGATTTCTCACAGAGTAACTAAGTTAAACTGCTAGAAGATATGTCTTAAATAATTCGATTTGGTCAAATGACGAAGAACAGTTGTGTATTATAGTAGAATCAACAACGGAGTGAACTCACCGGAAGTGACGTCGAGCCTTGGCCACATTGCAGTGTGGGAAAGGCGGGTGAAGTGTCTTGCTCAAAGACACAATGGCAGTATGCAACAAGGAGAGTAGGGTTCAAACCTGGTTAGTGAAATTTACTGGCAGAAAGTCTTGGAGACAAACTGCAGCATCCTGGGACTAAATCTATCCCTCACACCTGGACACAAAAACCACCGTACTCACACCACAGCTCCTCTGTGCTGTAGCAGCTGAGATCTGGTTTTGCTTTTGGTGAAACCTAAAGAATGAACTCCTGCCACATTCCTGTTTGTTGCTGTTGCCAGTTAAACTCCACACCTTCTTACATTTCTGTGTTTACTTTGTTCTCAGAGCAGTGAGAGTTTTCATTGTTTTGTAGCTGTAATTATCTGGAAATAAAAATAAAAAGTACCCTGGGTTTTACTTTTGGTTTTGGTTTGAAACCAAAAGGTAAAACCCAGGCCACACCGCACCAACCTCCACCAAACACACTCACACTGACACACTCAGGCTCAAGGGCACAACGGCAGAAGGAACTGGAGCAGGAATCAAACCAACAACCTTCTGTGTAGCAGTCCTGAGACACTGACAACTAAACTTTTTACTGTAACAGAAAATAAGAAACAAAAGGATCAGGGCTCGACTTCAAATGCTTTGCTGCCTGCAGAGGGCGCTCTTCCAAAGTCAGTTTGAGTTTCTGTGTTGGATTACGATAAACAACTAAGTTTTATTAACTTTACTATTTCACCGTTTTATTTACTGTTGTATCTTTGTGCCCAACACAGAAGATCTGATAATTCATGTTTTAATAAAGCTCTGTCAGTTTTTGCTCAGTTATGATGAGACTAAAGCTTCTTATCCCTCAGGCCTTAAAGAAAATCAGGTTCTTCCTCTTAAACCCTTTTACTCACTGGGTCACATTTAAAAATATAAAATATGAATAATGCTTTAACCTCTGTCCTCATCACAGAGAGAAAAGGTGAATTCATTTTTATATTTTTAACTCTAGATGTAGTTTGTTCACATTATTCACATAAATAAAACAGGAAGTGTTTTATATTTAAACATACAAAGTGTTTTGTGTTTGTTTGTGCAGTGTCTGTTTTACTGAGACTGTCCTCAGCTTTGGTCGGTGCCATGGCGCCCCCAAGTGTTCATGTGGTGTAGAGCAGGTAACGTGGAGGTTTAGATAAATAATTAGCTTTTAAAGAACACAACACAGCATTATTAAAGAGCTTTATTAATGAGGGAAACTGAATAAACAAAAGAATCTGTCAGGGCCACATTAAAGTCACTGAGCTGTAGTTTTCTTCAAACACAGCAGGAGCCTTTCCTGGTGTTTCTGATCTAACACAGGTACAACTGGACTAAAGTCAGCCTTTTATTTAACAATCACAGCTGATACAGAAGGGTTTTAGAGAAGTTGTAATGCACAAAATCACCACAGAGGGGCGACACAGGCTTATGGTGCATTCAGGTGGTCCTCAGAAACTCGGGGAAAATGTTTTCTGAGTTGAAAAATGCCCACGAACGCCTGCACAAGTCAGAAAAACAACTCAGGACCTCAGGTCAGATCCTGCTCCTGACGTCCTCGGCTTCATGGACAGAGCAGAGAAGTAGAAGATTTATTAATGTGCATTTTAAACATGAGCTCTTTGCTTATTACATGAGTTTATTATAATGTGTCGCTCACACAGAAGTAACAGAACTGTGATAGAAATGCTAATCATTGCTGTTAGCCTCATTTATTTGACCCTAACATCCAAGCTGCTTGGCTAAAGCTATGTTCATCCTTTTAGCAGTGAGAAGGCTAACGCTAACTCGTTAGCTGTGATAAATGATAATAATAACATCACTGACCAATAACTCTGTTGGTCTGTCTGTGGAGACGTTAGTATCTCCACTTTCTGAGATAAAAGCTCATGAACATAAACGAGTCGGGAAAATAACTCCTCAGCTCAGAAATACGAGCACCAGAGGAGCACCTGAACGCAGCATTAGCTGACAGTTTTTGGCAGTGCTGCAGCCTGAGACTGGTCTTGGTCTGGAGATCATATTTTTACAGTCTTGGTCTCGGTCTCGGATGTGGAGGACTCTGAGGTTTTATTTACCAAACATGATCAGAATCACTGTTCTTAATAATTTTGCAGTAATTTGTCTGAATGAAGAATACTTTTATCTTTTACAGCTGCAGTATTAGCAGCAGTAGTAGATTCTGTTGTGTATTTTGTTTGTGAGTATTTTTCTGAAGTAGCAGATACTGAGTCTCTCACAGAGCAGAGGAAACACCAGCCTCCCCAGACACCTCCTCCAGCTCCTCCCTCTCCCCAGACACCTCCACCTGAACCGTGTAATAAAAAATTACCCACATTTATATTTTACACGTTTTATTTTCTCCAAACCATAACCAGGTTTAAATGATGACGGAAAACAGAATAAAGACAGAGAACCATGTGATAAACGCCTCTTCACCGCAGCAGCAGAACCATCAGCCTCCTCAGCCTCTCCTCCTCTTCACTGCTCACTGATCTCTCAGACTCTCTCTTCATCTCTGACGTTTCTGCTGAGGTCCAAGTCCCAAAGTTTATTCCTTCAGTAAATCCTCTGTTACACTTCTGTCTCCTGTCTGAGTTGGTTTTAACCCTCTCTTGGTTAAAGTTAAAGTTGTTACTGCACAAAACACAACACTCATTCTGACGTTACTGCGTTCATGAAAACCTACTGTAAAAATAAACCAAGAAGAAGAGATTTGCTAAAGGTAAAATTCTTTCTGGGGACCAATGTCCAGATCTCACTCCTGCTGTAGAAATGTTCACAAAAACAAAACTTATTCTCTAAAACTGCCCTGACCTGCCTTTAGTGCAGTAATCATTGTAATATTTCCAGTACTGGACAGTAACTAAATACTTTTAATTTACTTAAGTACACGTTTTGAAGAAAAATTACTTTCTGAGAACATTTTGTAGAAGATACTTACTAAGATACTACTTGTAGAAACTTAAACTCCAGTAAATTTTGGATGATTTTATTTTTACTTTTACCTGAGTAAAACCTTAATTTGTGTGAAAAGTTAAAGTATTTTTTGTGGTCTGTGGTGCAGTGGGCAGCGTCTGACTGTGATCAGAAGGTTCAGGGTTAGAAGACTTTGCAAAAACATTCAAATTTGCTTTTTTAGTAAACTTTATACTTAATACTTTTTACTTTAATTGAAGGAAAATTATTTTACTTGAGTACAGTTTTTGAGAACTTCAGCTCTGAAACTGAGTCACTGACACTTTCTGCTCTGAAACAGCAGCTTGTCTCAGTTCTGTTCATTGTTTCATGAAAACATTTCATAAATCTTTACAAACACAACACTTTAAACAAATACCACACAACAAATACCACAGTTCTCTGGAGTGATGTCAGTGGTTCTCCAGCAGAGGGAGACACTCGCTCTAACCACACTTCCCATTAGATCTGCGTCAGTACTTTCTGCATTTTTTGGCCTCAAACTTAGATTTGACACAACAATAAGTTCTGTTCAGTATTTTCCAGCAGTGGAATGTAACAAAGTAAAAGTACTTAGTTACTACTTTTCATGTATCTGTAATTTACTTGAGTAGATTTTACAAGTACTTTTACTTCACTACATTTACATATGAGTTGGTTTGAAGTACAAAGTATTTTATAAATTAAAAAAAAAAAAAAAAGTACAAAGTATTTTGAGTTTGGCTTTGTTTTTTGTCGTACCCTCAGTGTAGTACACACAGTACTTCAATATAACAGATGCAGTAAAGTAGTACACACAGTACTTCAATATAACAGATGCAGTAAAGTAGTACACGCAGTACTTCAATATAACAGATGCAGTAAAGTAGTACACACAGTACTTCAATATAACAGATGCAGTAAAGTAGTACACACAGTACTTCAATATAACAGATGCAGTAAAGTAGTACACGCAGTACTTCAATATAACAGATGCAGTAAAGTAGTACACACAGTACTTCAATATAACAGATGCAGTAAAGTAGTACACACAGTACTTCAATATAACAGATGCAGTAAAGTAGTACACACAGTACTTCAATATAACAGATGCAGTAAAGTAGTACACACAGTACTTCAATATAACAGATGCAGTAAAGTAGTACACACAGTACTTCAATATAACAGATGCAGTAAAGTAGTACACACAGTACTTCAATATAACAGATGCAGGAAAGTAGTACACACAGTACTTCAATATAACAGATGCAGTAAAGTAGTACACACAGTACTTCAATATAACAGATGCAGTAAAGTAGTACACACAGTACTTCAATATAACAGATGCAGTAAAGTAGTACACACAGTACTTCGATATAACAGATGCAGTAAAGTAGTACACACAGTACTTCAACACAGTACTTCAATATAACAGATGCAGGAAAGTAGTACACACAGTACTTCAATATAACAGATGCAGTAAAGTAGTACACACAGTACTTCAATATAACAGATGCAGTAAAGTAGTACACACAGTACTTCAATATAACAGATGCAGTAAAGTAGTACACACAGTACTTCGATATAACAGATGCAGTAAAGTAGTACACACAGTACTTCGATATAACAGATGCAGTAAAGTAGTACACACAGTACTTCAATATAACAGATGCAGTAAAGTAGTACACACAGTACTTCAGTATAACAGATGCAGTAAAGTAGTACACACAGTACTTCAATATAACAGATGCAGTAAAGTAGTACACACAGTACTTCAGTATAACAGATGCAGTAAAGTAGTACACACAGTACTTCAATATAACAGATGCAGTAAAGTAGTACTGCTTTAGAAACATCAGAATAATAAAGAGCTCAGAGACAGATTCAGTCTCAGTTTGTTCATTTCATGTGGAATCAGCAAAATCCCTCACATTTAACTCATTCATGAGAGAAATACTTTTACTTTTTTACTCACAAGTACATTTAAAAGTAAGCACTTTTACACTTTTTCTTTAGCAGAAATTTTAAGGTGATACTTTTACTGAGTACATTTTGGCTCCTTTATCTGTACTTTTACTTTTACTGTAAAGAAACTGAGTACTGCTTCCTCTGGGTTTGATGTTTTTTGATGAGAGTAAAACCAGATGTGAGTGTGGCGTCTGTGCTGCAGTGTGGTCTTTGAAGAAGTAAGTAAAATATCTCCACTGACAGAGGAAAAGAAGAAAAGTTTTACAATGAGTTTATTTTCCTGTTTAAATAAAGAGTGAACAAAAGTAAACTAAAAAAAAAAAGCAATTTAGAAACAGAGTCTTGTGTTAAGTTGGTTGTATTTGTTCTTTAATCATGATGTAAATACAAATATAATCATTGGTACAAACAGGTCACAGTTTATCAGCTGTGCCTCTGTGGGACTTTCCTGGTTAAATAAAGAAGTTCCTGTTAAACCAGAGTTGGTGAAAGCAGACGGGAACAGAGTGAATGTGACATTTACCTAAACCTGAGTCGTTCTGATAAACTCTTTCTGCTGAAACAACAGGTGTTCATTATTTCATGATAACATTCAATCAATTTAAACTTTTACAAACACAACAGTTCAATAAAAAATACCACAAGTTTCTCTCGGGTAGTGTCAGTGTTCCTCCAGCAGAGGGAGACACTCAAACCACACTTCCCATTAGATCTGCATCAGTACATTGTGCATCTGTTTGGTTTCAAAGTTAGACTTAACACAACAATAAGTTCCATTCATTATTTTCATTTAGACTTATTATTATCATTGTCATCGAGCCCAACTCTGCTCTAACGTACAGTTTGGTATTTAGTAAATGTTATTACTTTTGGGCCTTTTGGTCCTTGGTCTTTTTTTTTTTTTTTTTTTTTGTGGCTTTAAGCCCTCATGTGGCTCTTCATAAGAACATTTATTCATTCATTAATTATTAATAATTTGAAATAAATGACATCACACGACCGCCAGCGCCTCGTGACCTTTAACCTTTTGCCTCCGTGAGTCTCGTGCCCCTCGCGCAGCTGAAAACAGAGGAGAGAGAGCGGACTGCGGAGCCAATAAAGAGGGCTGTTAGCATTTTTTTTTGGTCCAGATTCCAGAACTTAAACCCAGTCTGGTCTCTGGGAATGAAAGCACGGTGAGTGAGGAGTTTGTGTCAGTGATTTGTAAAACAAAGCCATGAAAGTATTACGCACGCGCGTTAGATCATTTCTGTTTAAATACAGAGCTTTTGACCGCTGCTTGCTAACCACCTAGATATTTACAAAATGTTTCCATAAAATGCTTTGTGATTGTTGACAGCATAAAATCTTTTTATTTTTAGACCGGGTTGCTTATAAATAATGGATTGCAGTTAGCATTTAGGCATTTTAATGCAATTAAATTGCGAGAATTTGCTATAATTGTGCAAAAATACGAACTGGTTGGTGATGGGAGCTGGCAAAATGTGATCTGATAAGAAAAAATGTGATGTCCCAAAATCTTGTTCCCACATAACTTATTTAATTTATTACTAGAAATGTCTAAGGACTTCCTCAGTGCTGGGAATAATTCTCATCTTGTCAGATCATGGATAAAATAACATTATTTAGTTTAGTGTCATGCAGTCTGTGTTTTCTTTACATTTTAAATGTTCATTAGTTTTTTACTATTTTCCCAAAATTTTCTAAAAAATGTATAGCTTCATCCTTACTGTATTGCAATATATCATAGTATACACAGAAATGTAACAGTTGTGTGAGAGTCTTGCCTCAGTCCTAACACAACAGTGTTTTAATCTGGTTATATTTGTATTTATGTATGTGCCCCTTTTTCACTTTGAGCACCTGCCGCTGTAGAAGTCTCTGCACCTGCCTGCTCAGAGGTTCAGTTCAAAAGTCTCGCACATATATTTATAGCATCAGAATAAACAGAGTGAAGCCTTTCAAGCTTTGTTTTCTCATGATTTTGATAATTATGACTCACAGTTAAAGAAAACTACAAATTAATTATTCACAAAATATATGTTTGTACTGACGCTTTAAATATGTGTTTTATTTTTTAAATGGAGCCGCTGAGAGGAAAATGCTCTTTCATATGATGTTCTAATTTAATAAGTGGACCGTCTGCGGGAGTTGAACCGCCAACCTTCAGGTGAGTGGGTGAACGTCTCCTGCTGCTGTAGGAACATCTGCTCAGGTGAGTAAGGCTGCAGGCTGACGTCAGTGAACTGTATTAAAGTGTTTTCTGGTTAAAAGTGTGTAAGTGTTTTATTCTTCTTTATTCAGTAACGCCTTCAGAAAACTACACAGCAGTTTAAAGCAGCACAACACAAACACAACGACATAATAAACAAATGAAATAAAAGCATGTCCACTCTGCCCTGCACTGTTCCCATCCTCAGCAAAAACTAACTGCACCAAAACTCACCCAACCTGCTTCAGAAAATCAGTTTCTATGCAGATGATATTTGATTATTTCTACAAAAACCACACACTTCACTGTGAGAAACAATTACAGAACAATACTCAGATATCTCAGATTATTCATTAACTGCACAAACCCCTCACACATCCAGGCATTAACTCGTCCCCAGGCAGAGTTATTTCATCTGAATTTCAGCCCAGTTCTCAGACGACCTCCTGCGCTGGACAAACCTTCCACACTAATAACTAATAAGAATAAAAATGTCACTACTCCCCAAGATAAACTTCCTGCTGACCATGGCTTTTGTATTGTCAGGTGTATTATGTTTAGTCTTTTTCTCAGCTGCATGTTGTCTTTTGCATCACTTAATAAAAAGAATAAAATAAAAACAATAATATTAAAAATAAAAACATAAAAATAAAAATGTAGCGGTGACTGCTGCTGGTGTCTCTGTAGATGAGCAGATACACAGAGTCAGAGCTGGGGACAGAAAAGAAGAAAAGTTGATGTTTTATGTGAATAATGGTTGTGTTATGAATGAAAGTGTATAAACAGTTCCAGTGCATTAATGGAACGTACGTCTTTGCCTTTCGCTCCTCGGCCTGTAACATGAAACAGGTTTGGTAAATGTCATGTTCTGCTGTTGGTTCTGTGAGAGCAGGAGTTTCTGTGACTGACCTGGGACACAGAGCCATCACTGAAGTGGTACCAGGTCCCAGAGGCCTGCAGGGCGGCGCTGTAGTGTCCTCCTCTGACACTGCCCCTGTGCTCCACAGCTCCACACAGAGAATAAGAGTGACCCTGCACACACAGGTCAGAGGTCACATCTGGACACGCCTTTATGTTTAATAACTCCTCCTCCTCACAGTGGGATTTATAATAAAACCCAGTTCTGTCGATGTCAGGCTTCTTCAGAAGCAGAACCAGGACCCGAGGAAACTTTGTCATGTTGCAGTCCTAAAAAACAATAAAAGAGCAGAGTTAGTTTCTGAGCAGACTGCTGCTTCATTCAAATATTTGGATTATGAAGCTCTGCACTAAATTTAATTTATCACATTCTTCATTTTATTTTTATTTACAACTGAGAACAGCCATGAAAACATATGGTGTTCCCTGGCAGAACAATCTAAAGGAGCATCCTTTAATTAAATCCTCTAAAGGACCCAGACTGTGGACGTCTCTCCCACTGACCTTAAACTACACACTGATATTAACATCTTTAACAGACGACTAAAGCAGTGGTTGAAGTCAGGACAGAGTTGTTCACACAATCATCCTCATATATGAAATGTTCCTTATTGTTTGCACTGTGCCTATAGTTTTTTTTTTTTCTTTACATTTTAAATTGTACCTTGAACTGTGCCATGTATCCTCTCTAAAAGCCCCTATGGACTGGTGTTGAAAATTAGCATTTGTGCTAACACACTTCAGCAATACATCTGGTGTCCAATGTATATGTGATGTCCATATTAAATACATGAATACATAAATAAATGACTGATCCAGGAACAGAGGGGCATTATATCCAGGTTCTACAGTTTTATACTGAAAGGGACACACCTCCCACTAACCCAGATGCCCGCTGTGAGCAGACGTCCCTAACCTTAGTGGGACTTTTGACTGGGACGCAGTCTGGAATCAGGTTCAACAGACGTCTACAAATCCAGATCATCAGCAAATTCACTTAAATGTTATCCACAGGACATTCTTGACTCTGCATAAACTTCATAATATGAAGCTTAAAATCGATTCAAATTGTACACTGTGCCTGACAAATTCAGTTGGCACATTTTATCCCATGGCCTGGGAATGCCCTGGGGCGGCCTGTTTTTGGGAGGTTGTAGCCAATAATCTGGGTGCTGTGTTAAATCTCAGCTCCCCTCTCTCTCCAGAGGGGATGCTCCTAAACGAGCTGTCCAGCTTCAGTCTGCGGTGGGACAGGAGCGTGTTTTTCTCTCAGGTTTAACTGCTGCAAAAAAACTTAAAGCACTGAGATGGAAGCGTCCACACTTTGTTCCTTCGTCAGTGGCTGTGGACTTTTTTAGACGTTGCTTATTTGGAGCTTTCTATCGCTCGAAGTCACAAAGCAAAAGGAAAATACATCAAACTCTGGGATCAATCAATAGTAGATCTTAAAACATCGCTGGTATAAATTTGATTCATTCTCTGTTTGTTTGGCTTGTTTTGTTTTGTTTTGTGTGGGGTGTTTGTTTTTGTCTTGCTGTCTGATGCTTTTGTTATGAAACTTTGTAATTTATCTGTTGTCTTCAATCAAAAAGTGATTAAAAAAAGTGATTATTACTTACACGTTTTACATTTGTTTCCTTTTCACACCGACCACAATAAAAACGGAGATGTTTACGTTTTAATATGATGTGAAGACCCTCCGTCTATAAAACAGTTCAGATTAGAGAATCCAGCGAACAAACGACAGAGCTCAGACTCTGTGGACTGTACCAACCACAGATCTGCAGAGGGGCAGTGGCAGAGTCCAGAACGGGTACGGCTCCTCAATGATGCAGTGTCCTTCAGAACAGATGGTTTTATACTTCAGCTGTCCACGGAACGGCTGCAGGGACAGAGAGGAGAGAGTTGGATCATCTCAGTAAATGACAGTTTTATAAATCTGACAGACACTGACCTCAGAGACCTCTGCACTCATACGATTCAACAGCAGCTCCAGGAACACAGCAGCGTCACGCTGTTCATGAACTAACAATAAACTGAGAAATGAATGTGCTGCTTCTTTGATCCTCATTCTTCAACATGATCTGGACTCACCATCTTTAATCTGAAGATGTTTGGTGATGGCTTCAGTTCCACATTCTGTCTCCTTCAGTCGGTCAAACAGCTCCTTCAGAACCTCATCTGTGGAGTTTGTTCTGCCTCTGATTCTGTCCAAAGCCTGGTGAATCTCTGGAGTCATGAAGAGAAGCTGCAGGACACTGTTCAGGTAACAGGTCGCCCCCTGGTTTCTCAGACCATGAGGGACTGGACAAGGAAAAATATATAAAAGATAAAAACAATCTATGGCCTTTTCAGGGAGAAGCACTTCTCAGTTCAGATTCTTACCTTTTTTTCTTTCTGAAGCAGGACCATTTCTTTTCCTTAAGTATGTTACGCATCTATAAACTAGATAACTCCCCACAGCAGTCACAACCAACAGCCACAGCCACAGCCACAGCCACTGCCTGCAGAATTTGAAGCAGAAACTATAAAGTACTGACCTCCCTACACTGAGCTGCAGCAGAGCCTCAGCACAGAGACGCCAGGTTGTTCACACTGAGCTGCTGCAGCTCCTTCTCTACAGGAAAACCATCCAAAAGTCAGAGCCACATGAACACATCTATGGTGACTATATCTGACTAAAGAGGTGGATGTTTACTGTCTCTGTAGCTGCACAGTGCAGACTTTTTACAGTAAAAGTGAAAGTCTTAGTTCAGGTCCATCAGAGCCAGAAATCTCCCACACATTCATAAAATGCATCAGGTCTGGGTGATGCTCATGGGAGCTGCTAAAATATAACAATAAATCTTATTTTGGGTGTATTTGGGTTTACAACGTGACCCAGCAGCAGAGGCGTTTTTGGGTCTGAAGAGATTGGGGCCTTAGCCCAAACTTAACATTGTTTATTTAGGCGGAGGTCTGGGGGCCTCCTCCAGAAAAATGATAATAGAACTGACATTTCCTGTATTTTGGTGCATTTGAACAGGTTTTTAGTTCACTGCAGTGGGAGAAAATGTATGGATTCTACTGCAGCCTAACTGTGTACAATAACAGTGTGAGGCTGAGTGTTTGGAGGATTATTGTTGTTTACTGACAGAGTGTTGCATTGTTTTGCTCTAACAAAAGGTCACTGCAGTAATACTTTTTATTTTAATAAAATTAATTTGAGGAGGAACAAGAGGGAACATGTTCCACAAACTGGGACCAAGACCTTTCTGACACTTTTCTGAGAAATATGAAACACCAAAGATTCATTAAACTAAAGCAGTAACACAAATTTTGCCAATTTCACAGATGTTCCGTGACCTTTTCTTCCTGCCCAGTGTTGAGGGAACAAGCCAAAAAAATCCTCTGTGTTCCCCGAGCTCTGGCTTTACAAAAGAACTGAGAGCTCAAATCAATGAGCTACACCAAATCATTTAAATACAGATTATTTCTTTATATTTAAACATTTATTTCAAATAAATGACCATAAAAAATGCTACACCCTCATTACTTAAAAGAATGAATACTTATATTTATTTGTGCATATATCTGCTACCAGCAGAGAGAACAAAAAGTAAAAATATTTTTTTATTTATTTTTCTTTTCTTTACATTTCCACTGTACACTACACTGAAGTTTCCAGAGCAGGTGACAGATGTTATTAATCACCAGCTGCAGCCCCAGGTCCAGCTCTGTGTCACAATAAAGTTCTTTCTGCTGCTGGAAAATGCGGAGGCTTTTATTTTGCAGGGCCACAGGAAGTGTGTCGCTGCTGTAACAGAAGCTTGACATCGCAGCAGCGGAGAAACTTGTGTTGAGTTTCACTGTGGCTTTACTTTTTACTTTTGTAAAACAGGACAGAAATAAAGCGAGAAGCTCACAGAGACTGAGATGAACTCTGGAGGATCTACATGAGCTGCTCCTGTCTGCTCCTCCACATCCAGCCTCTACATTTCCATCTTTCTCTCCAGCCACAGCCTGGGACTAAAACAGCCGCACTTTGTGACAGGAAGCAGTGATTTTACAAAGACAACCTGCAGAAGCTGAAGCTGGCCACAGTTTTGTGTTCAGAGGTGAGGTCTGGAAAACAACAGGAGCTGCTCCAACTCTGAGCTGCTCCAACTCTGAGCTGCTGCAGCTCCTTCTCTACAGGAAAACCATCCAAGTCAGAGCCACATGAACACATCTATGGTGACTATATCTGACTAAAGAGGTGGATGTTTACTGTTCATTGCAAACACGAGACTTTTTAAAAGTAAAAGTGAAAGTCTTAGTTCAGGTCCAGAGCCAGAAATCTCCCAAACATTCAAAAAAATGCATCAGGTCTGGGTAATGCTCATGGTAGCTGCTAAAATATAACAATAAATGCTTATTTTGTGTTTATTTTGGGTGAAAACTGTGACCCAGCGCCAGCCTCGAGAGTAAAAATTGGGCGAGGGTTTGATTGAGTCGCGTCAGAGCTTCGTACAAAACTGAGAATCTTATTTTCTGCAGAGCTCCTGATGAGGACACACTTTAATTTCACTGCGGTCAGGCCGGCGGTCGTTTTTCCGTGGTCAAGTGAGCCGCTCCTAAATTTTACTGCGCTAATATAGCATTCTTTACGGTAGTTGTCGTGCGCTGAGAGAGGTGACTCACCTGAGAGTAACCACAGAGAGAGGTTAGAAACACATTTACACAACTTTTACACCAATTTAACTCAATCTGCATTTATTATGAAAGACTAATTATGACCAAACTAAACATGGCGAGGGTTTAAGGTGGAATTATAAAACATCTACTCATTGTGTACTTTTTTTTTCCATGTGTAGTTTTTTATTCCATTTCAAAATCAGAATATTTTTGTTAAGATATATTAATAATGTCCTCAGTTGTCTATGTATCAGCTGTGTACACTGTATCAGTTGTTCATTATGTATTTTTGTTATGCCACAGGGAGGCGCTGCAATGCAGGTTATGGAGGGCGCGATTTGTTATTTTTGTTGTAGTAGACTTGCCGTAGTCTGGCCAAGTTCAGCGAGCGAGAGAAATGAGTTCTGTCCACTGTTCTCAATAAAATACGCCCAAAAATGGCTAAAGGTTTCTCATCTGCTGTCCACTCTGTTCATCCGAACGCAACGCTAGCTGCAACAGAAGCATAAAGTATTATGTAACTTAACAATGTTGTCTTTTTTTAAATGCATTACTAGGTACTTTGAAGTACAATTACACAGAAAGTACACAGTAAAAGTACTTCATACTCTCAGCAGTAGTAGTATAAGCAGGTTTCATTCTGTACTTTTTTTGCATTTTTTTTTTAATTCAATGTCAAATACAGTACTTTGAGTTTAATTTGAGTCATTACTAACTTCATGAAAAAAGTACTTCATGGTGTGAAAGTAGTAGCAGAGGTAAAGGTAGAAGTACACAGGAAACTGCTGCAGTCATTTCTTAGGCTCAGAGAGAAATAGATGTTTTATAATTCCACCTTAAACCCTCGCCATGTTTAGTTTGGTCATAATTAGTCTTTCATAATAAATGCAGATTGAGTTAAATTGGTGTAAAAGTTGTGTAAATGTGTTTCTAACCTCTCTCTGTGGTTACTCTCAGGTGAGTCACCTCTGGCAGCGCACGACAACTACCGTAAAGAATGCTATATTAGCGCACTCAAAATTTAGGAGCGGCTCCCAGTTTAATTTCAAGCAGACACACAAATGTTACAAAAACATGAGTCAGTTGTTTCTGAGACCGATGTAACAGAAAATGAAATTAGAATAAATAATGAAACCTCTGTAGAACAGCAGTGGTCACTTACAGAGAGCTGTCCATCAGTGTCAGGTTCTCACAGCACTGCACTCACTCCTGACTCTCACTGATCCTCATCTGTTTTCATGCCACACAGTCCTGAGATTATAAAGCCACTCCCACAAACTCAGCCTCAGTTTAATGACTGATGCCCTCCCTCACAGAGCTGAGGACTCTGTGGCTGAGCTGTTTCCACTTCAGAGCTTTGTATGTTCAGGTTTAACTACAGCTCCCTCACATCATCGCTCCCTGGTGAGTCTTTTTCTTTATTATTGTGTCTGTGTGGAACAGAAGAATCAGTCGAATGTTCTTTTAGTTAAATATAGCATTTATTAGATTATAACAGTTATTATTTTCAACAAGTTAGTATGTGTTGTTAGTTTCCTCCGGGCAGAATGGGGACAGTGTAGATCGTGGACCCGTGGCGAATATCGCAGAGGCTCAGAGTTTGGGACTCGTCCAGAGTCTGGCCTTGGTGTGTGATCCGGAAATCAGCGTCTCCTGAGACACACACAAAACCTTTATAGTCCAACAATAAAATATAGGCTCATGAAAGAATATCTGTGTAAAAGAAGAAAGTGAAGTACTACTTACTCATGGGAATGTCTTTGGTAATCTTCTTCTTCAGATCCTTTACTGTTGAGTTCTTCAGCTGAGCTTCTGTGTCACAGACATTGATAACTTTGTCTCTTCCATCTGCAAAGATCACACACTGCACCACCATTTTAGCAGAAGAAGTAGAAGTCTGCTCCTCTTGAGAGCTGTGAAGTCTCTGATGTCTGTGTGTGAACTAAAGAGAAACTAAAGTGGCGCTGCTTTAATAGTTGATACTGTAGAAACAGAAACTAGGGCAGGGCTGGGTTAGTACCGGGACATGGATGAGAGGACAGGGGCATAAACAACAAACAGACAACGTCCCGTCATCAGAGCCTGTATTGGAGAGAGAAACTATTCTAACTTTCCAGCTTCTCTGAGCCATAAAGGTGAAAACAGCTCTAAAGAACTGTTCTAGCCTTTTGTCTGAGTGTGTAGGGATTTGGAAATTACAAATTTACTCCCAATCCAATTTATGCTGATTTACACCTGCTGATGCTGATTTTCATATAAAAAAAATAAATAAAAAAATCCTAGAACTTATCTGTATCTGCTTTGCGTCAGGCGCTTTATTAGTTTTTGTCCAAATCTAAGGTAAGACCACAGGTGACCTGACCACTGTGGGTCTGCAGGTGGAGGACCATGAGTGAAAAACAGGTTCAGGCCGATGAAGCCTAATCGGTGGAACATGGACAGTCTTCATCATGTGCTGTCTCTGTAGGTTTAGACGCCGCTCCAAGATGGGACAGATTTTTGGTCGAGAGCAGAACGAACTCCAACAGCAAATCACCGCTGGAGCTGAAAAATGTTCCAGTCCCAGCGACGCAGATCTGAAGTTTGTTGAAGCAGACGATGACCACGACTGTGAGTACAACGCTGTGTCAGATTTCCCACAATCCCTCAGCCCTCAGTGCTGCAGGACAGGACACAGGGGACACTCAGACACAGGATGAACAGGTTTTATGAAGTTTTACTGCTCTGTAATTTCACATCAGGGCCCTGTGCACTGTCACTGGTTTGTGTTGGTTTGTGTAACAAAGAAACTTAGATGCATGTGTAGTGGTAACCTCTGCTGGTTAGCATCGGACTGAGGCCACGCTCTGTGGCCTGTGCATAGCCCAGTCCATACTTTTCATCCTCACACAGATTTATATTGCGTCAGGTGGAAAATGATGCATACATAGCATAATAGATGACACCAGTGACAGACTGAGGGCCCATGCACTGATGACTGATGCCTCTCCTCTGAACCACAGCCAGAGCTTCGATCATGAGAACATGGTTCTTCTTGTTGTGTTTCAGTTCTGTGTGAAGGCTTCAGCTCTAAAACAGCTCAGATGTCCTGTGGCCACACTGTGACTCCAGAGTCTCTCACTCAGTGGTGTCAGAGGCAGCTGGACCTGGTGAGGCCCATTTACCACAGTCACCATCTACACACATGGATCTACAAACTGTCTGTCACTGAACATTTATCTAAACTAAGACATTTGATTAAATAGAATTGTTTTTTATGTTTTTTTTCACTAAAGGGTGAACCCAGGTTGGAGTGTGGTGTCTGTAAAGCTGTGTGGCCTTTAGGGGAAGTCTGTAAAATGGCTTTTCTGACAACAAGAGAGAAGAAGAGTTTTGAACAAAAACTGTTTGAAAACGTTGCCTCTAAAGAGCTGAAAGTCAAATCTGTGAGAAACTTTACAACATCACATCCTGCCAACACATTGTGTCTGTGAATAAACTCCAGTATGTATTTAATGTCTTACAGTGTCCTGGCTGCAGGGCTCGTGTTATAAGGAAGGACCCCCACAGTCTGTGTGTCCAGTGTCCCCAGTGCACGGCTCAGAAGAAGAAAACATATGAGTTCTGTTGGCAGTGTCGGAAAGAATGGAAGGGTTCAGCTCCTCGTTCAGATCGCTGCGATAATGAGGGCTGCAGAAATGAAGCTCTGGAGATTCTGAGAACATGTCCAGTGATTGAGTTTAAAAATGTGAGAGGGGTCACAGGCTGCCCCTCTGTCCGGGCCTGTCCCACCTGCGGCAAACTCCTGGAGCACAACAGTGAGAGGTGTAAAAACATAGTCTGTCCTGACTGTAAAGTAATGTTCTGTTTTGTGTGTTTGAAGAAAACTGCTGAGTGTTCAGGAAAGACATCTTCATATTTTGAAACCTGCTCCAGCGGTGTGGCCCCCAGACAGACCTCCATCCCAGTCAAGAAGAACTAGGCTTTTTACTGAGTATGTCCCGTTCTACTTTATACATCATCTCAGCATTTGTAAAATACACAGAATCATTAAATAATACTATAATGTTTGTTTTTATTTGCTAATGAATGTCTTTAGTAGAGCCTGTGTAGATCATAACCTGTATCAAACTGTAGTTAAAAATCTTCCTGATTGGACAAATAATAAACTGATGAATAAAACACTGAGGTCTGGTCAATCTTTTATTATGAGGCCACAGAATCATTTTATTGTGAGAAAAAATCCCAGTTGATGTTTTACTTTAAAGGTCCTACAGTATAGAGGCATTCATAAAGTGGGGTGGCTTTTCACAGGAAAATGTCCCCTTTACTGCCTCTGTGTGGTGTACGTGCTTTATCACATCAGGGAATGAGCTGCTGTCATATCTGAACTCTAAAACATGTTGTTGATCTAATATTGAATGATTAACCTCACTGAAACCTGACACTGTCATCATTAAAACTACTATATCTTTGGAAAGAGCACACTCTAAAGTAACTGAAGAGTATGTAAATGTTGATGGTTTATTAAATCTAAAAATTAAATTCAATTTTCTGTTCAGATTTATTTGTTTGTCCCAGAATCACAACAAAAGTCTCCTCAAAGGCTTCACAAACAGTTCATCAAACATAAACACAATCAACACAAACAATAACTACACTAAACTAAACAGAGCCAGGACACTCCTGTCCTTAGACCCTCCTTCTCTTAAGGAAAAACTCCTAAAAAACCCAGCTGTGGGAAAAAAGCAGAAACCTTCTGGAGCCCAACTGAAGGAGAGATCCTGTCCCAGGACGGACAGCAACCTGTGTCAGGAGTTAGTCCATTACTCATCTATAGGATCATAGTTCACTCTGTAAGGATTCATCCAGACAGGGGAGTGAGGGTGAGGTAGGGGGAGTGGGGTGAGGTAGGGGTCCAGGGGAGTGAGGGTGAGGTAGGGGTCCAGAGGAGTGGGGGTGAGGTAGGGGTCCAGGGGAGTGAGGGTGAGGTAGGGGTCCAGGGGAGTGGGGGTGAGGTAGGGGTCCAGGGGAGCGGGGGTGAGGTAGGGGTCCAGGGGAGTGGGGGTGAGGTAGGGGTCCAGGGGAGCGGGGGTGAGGTAGGGGTCCAGGGGAGTGGGGGTGAGGTAGGGGTCCAGGGGAGTGAGGGTGAAGTAGGGGTCCAGGGGAGTGGGGGTGAGGGACGACCTGTGAACAGCTATGAAGTGATTAAAGATATAGAATATTAGATAATATTAATGAGAGTGATAGAAGAGGAGCAGCAGATGAAACCAGAGGTCAGAGGTCAGTGCACCATACTTCCCCCAGCTTCTAGCTCCTAGAGCAGCTTAGCTTCAGCTGTGGAGTTAACCCTGTTCCTGGCCTGACCATAAACTTTCTCACAGAGGAACGTTTTAACCTAACCTTAAATGTAGAGACTGTGTCTGCCTCTAACATGAGCTGGAAGCTGATTCCATAAAACAGGAGCTTGGTAACTAAAGGCTCTACCTCCAACTGTACTTTTAGAAACCCTGGGAACCACTAATAGCCCTGCATTTTGTGAGCGCAGTACTCTGCTTGGTTGGTATGGCTCTATAACATCATGTAAAAATGTGAAATAATTTGTTCAAGATGAGCCCTGGAATGGGTTTTGGCTCTGAACTCAGAATGTCATGGATGGCCCTGGATGGACAGAAAACCACAGAGGGATTAAACCGTCATGGCTGCCCTGCATGTAAACATGTGCCTGACCATGGGACCTCCACAGAAGGATCACTCTTTTATTTTGGCCAAGTTTGGTAAATGCCTGATTCAACAACTTTCACCAAAGGAACAAACCAGCAACAGTGATGAACGACTGTGTGCACGAGGCGGAGGATGTTCACGTTCAACAACAACAGTTCCTCCTGCTGAGGGCCAGGACTCTGGTTTAAATATTTATAGACTTTATACCAAACTGAAACTGAACATCAGGTACACAGGAGATAAGAGGCCCCTGATGGGCCCTAAAGCCAAACCTGTTTCTATTTTGATATTTTAGTACTGTTTATCAGATTTATGAGGTTTATTTACCAAACTTTACCTGATCATCTGTAAGAGCCATTTTTGTGGCGCTGTAACTTTGACTTTGGCCTTACCTGTACCCACAGAACTACACTCACCGGCCACTTTATTAGGTCGACCTGTCCAACTGCCGGTGTGGTCTTCTGCTGCTGTAGCCCATCTTCCTCCAGGTTGGACGTGTTGTGTGTTCAGAGATGTTCTTCTGCAGACCTCGGTTGTAACAAGTGCTTATTTGAGTTACTGTTGCCTTTCTATCAGCTCGAACCAGTCTGGCCATGCTCCTCTGACCTCTGGCATCAACAAGGCATTTTCGCCCACAGAACTGCCGCTCACTGGATATTTTCTCTTTTTCGGACCATTCTCTGTAAACTCTAGAGATGGTTGTGCGTGAAAATTCCAGTAGATGAGCAGTTTCTGAAATACTCAGCCCAGCCGTCTGGCACCAACAACCATGCCACGTTCAAAGTCACTTAAACCACCTTTGTTCCCCTGATGCTGGGTTTGAACTGCAGCAGATCGTCCTGACCATGGCTGCAGCCTAAAGGCACTGAGCTGCTGCCATGTGATTGGCTGATTAGAAATTTGAGTTAACGAACAGTTGGACAGGTGTCCTAATAAAGTGGCCGGTGAGTGTATATGCTGTGGCTTGTGTTATGTTTGCTATTTTGACATTAATATTTAGCTTATTGGGAGCTAAATAAATTGTTTTGGGGCATTACATTTTGGACTGGTCATTTGGGACACGTGTCCAGAAATCCTAACACTTTGGCAGCCACAGTGGCAATGAGCATAAGGCAGATTGACTTCACAACCTTTTACAGATTTATGTAAAAAAAGACTCAATGTGAAACTAAAACAATAAACATCACCACAGGTTGAGTCCAAGGTTAGTCCTGGTTTAGTCCAGGTTCAGAATATTTTTATCATTAAAAGTATTTATTTGAGTTCCTGTTGGCTTTCTCTCACCTGGGAGTCTGACCATTCTCTGACCTCTGACCTCTGGCACTAAGGCTTTCCTCTACAGAACTAACTGTGATACTCTGTGTTTTCACTCTGACAATGTTCTGTCAGAACCATCATTACCTTCCAGCTGTTGCTTGGACCGCTGACCACTGCAGACGAGGAACACACAAGAGCTGCAGTAGCCACGACCAGTAGGGGGGGCCACGTGATCAGAGAGGTCCGAACAGCGGTCAGTGGCCTGTGGCATAAGCACTGAATGGCTGAGGGGCCACAGCGCTGCCCTGTGCTACAGCACAGTGAGTAAACTGCTGACATTACGAGCCTCATCAAACACAGCACAGAGCGAGAAATCATGGACTCTGGGATTTTCTCAGCTCATAAACTGTGCTACTCTTCTCAAGTTTTCTCAGTTTTTTGTTTGATGACAATGGACCTCATATTCACAGAGATCTGATCATAAACCGGACACTGAAATAATTCATGCAGTCATTCACAACTGAACCTGAACCACGACCCCAAGCCTATCGACCGACATAAAAACAACATCAAACAGAGTTCAGGCGTCCTGACTAAAGTTTTTGTAGCCTGTAGTGTTTTCTGGAGCCTCAGTTCTCAGCCCACTGTGAGGACACTGAAGACTCAGAGACTGACTCTGTGCTGGAGCAGGGGCGGCGCAGAGCAGAGCTGGGGCCGGGGCCCCACTGGGCTTTGGGGAACCACTACAAGAGAAACTTGGTCAGAAAAAACAAAAGTTAATGCCCAGATAGTTTAAGTTAAGCTCTGGTCTGTACAGCAGCAGCTCGTGTTTAAAATACAAGAGTTGTTATAAAAATGTGAGAAGTAAAAGCATAAATAGTATCTTTTTTTTTACTATAATGTAGTTGGAGCTGTAAATATTTTTTATCCTCTAAAATGTACCAGAATACAGGAAACTGCATCTGTTTTGTTCAAAATGTACTGGGGAGGACCCCACACCCCTCTGCTTCATATTGTCCCTAGTAAAATATTCTTTGTTTTTGCTACATCAGGGGCACAGATCGGGCAGCAACACAAAGATGTTTTTTTAATTAATGTTGTTCATTTGTCATTACAGATCTGGGTCAGATAGGTTTCATTCATTTGTCCTTGTCTGTTATAAGTACAGTAGAGAGATAGACTCTGGAGAGAGAGAGGGGAGAAACATTCAGGAAAGAGTCCAGGCTTAAACCCACAACCCCAAGGCAGGCTGTAGTTGCCCTGTATAATAATAATTATAGATTGGATTTATAGTCGCTCTACAGTTTGGTGCAGTCTTCCTTCTCCTCAGTCTCTGTGGAAGTGAGCTTCTGTACCACAGCTGCCCTGGGGCAGGCTGATGGACGTGTGGCTGCCATGTTGCCCCTCACCAAACACAGTCACTCTCACACATTCATACAGGCAAGGTGGGTGAAGTGTCTTGGCAAGGGCACAACAACAGTGTGCCTGCGGCGTGGCCTCGAACCACCAACCTTGGGGTTAGTGGGCGAGTGTAGACTGTAAATGTGCCACAGCTCTACCAACTGAGCTTCACCACAGCAGGGGCCTCAGGTTTATTTAAACAAACTTGGAGAGAGAAACAAATCATGGAGTGAGGAGCAAAGTCAGTAACATAAACAGGATTATCAGGACAGTAGTGATACTACTACAAGTACTAAGAGTACTGTCCTCTTTTTTTTTTTTTTTTCTTTATTCTTTTAAAAGTTCCATGATCCTATGACCGTTGGAACAAACAACAACAACAATACAAAATTTATAAACCATATGAATGTGGAAAATGCACAAAACAATTATCTCCAGATTTAGTTTTTAAATGCTCCTTAAACTCCCCCATAGTTCGATTACGTACAACACAGCCATCATCCAACACATTTAGCACTCTCATGGCCAGCGTCAAGCATGACCTCTGCAGCCGGCACCAGGCAATTCTCCATTGGGAAACACATAAAAAGTTCTCCGCACGTTATAGGGTAAACATTTTTGTGTAGGGCAGTAAGGTCCCAAAGCTGTTGGTGAAAGCCCACGGCACAATTTAAATGCAAAACATGATAATGCAAAGTTTCGTCTTGCTTGTAATGTCATTAGGCCCAGTGTGCTGTAATGGTTGGAAGTGATCTCTGATTGATGGCAAATTGAGCCTCATGGCCTCATGTGGTACTGCTGTAAATGCATCACTTAGATCCAAAAACGCTGCCACACAAGTTTTCTTTTGCTCAACAGCTTTTAACCAATTATGATAATCCAATGCTAATTGGTCCAATGTAGAATGTTTAGGTAAAAAAACAAACTGATGTGTAGATATTAATGAATTTTCCAGCAAAAATGTCATTAGTTTGTCATTTACGATGCTCTCAAAAATGTTTCCAATACAAGAGGTCAGTGATATTGGCCGATAACTGGAGGGACTTGATCGATCTCCCTTACGCTTGTAAACCGGTATCACATAAGCTGTTTTCCAGATTTGTGGTAATTTTGATGTGCTGAAAGACAATCTAAATAGATGAGTTAGCACAGATGTGAGCTCAGCTGCACAATTTTTAAGAAATAAATTTGATATGCCATCAGGCTCACTCACTTTTGTCACATCAAGTTTGTTGAGTTTACTGTATACATTATCTGGAGACACATCCACATCAGTTAATAAGCCATACAGAGTCTGGGGTAAAGTCTGGGGTAAAAAATAATCCATGTTTTGCCCTCCAACGTGGCCTTTACCAGTGTACAGGTGATTAAAGATGTCAGCTTTCGCAGCATCATTTACAAATATTTGTCCATCATGAATCAAATCAGGTATTTTATCACCAGAGTTAGAAAATGTGTATAGATCAGACAGCAGGCCCCAGTAATGTCTTGGTGAATAACTTGAGGCCAATTTCTGGGCTTGCTGAGTATAATACAGACGTTTAATATGACTTATCTCAGCACGCAGTGCATTTCTGGCATTTCTAAAAGCATTTAAGTCATGGTCATTTTTTGATGTCTTAAAGTTTGACCAGCATGCATGTTTAAGCAACTTTAGACGCGTAAATTCTGGTGTAATAAAAGGTAAATGCTGTCTTTCTGGTTTTGAAACATGATGATGTTGGTTAGAAACAAAACAAGATAGTATTGAGGTGACTGCGACATAAAAATGTTCTGATGCAGACTCAACATCAACACTCGAGTACACAGCAGACCAATCGTAATCTCTGACTGCTTAACGAACTGCTGTCCAGTCAGAAATGTATTTACAATTAAAATAAGCCGATTCATTTGGCCTGTTTGCTGACAATTGTACTTCAGGTGTTTCAGTTGTAGGCTCAACTTGTGACAATGTAATATTAATAACACCATGATCAGAGGTTCCAATAGGGGCAGAGACAATCAAACCAGAGAATATTTCAGGAGTATCGGTTAATGCTTGATCAATAAGAGAGGGTGTCCCAGGCAGTCTGTCAGGAAACCGAGTAGGTGAGGTGACAATTTGGGATAAGCATGTGACGTACAGAACAGTTCTGTTTCTAATCCTTGCTGATCTGTTTTGTCTTCTGGCCACCATTTGGAGTTATGCACATTAAAATCACCAATTATAAGATTAGCAGAGTTAAAACTGACAGGACAATTTTCCATGGACTCCTCAATGTGACATAGAATTGACACGTCATCATCTGGTTTGCGGTAAATATAAACAGTAAACAATTTCACATGGCCAAAATCAAACATAAAAATCAGACTTTCAAAGTCCTTATCTTCCAAATGTATGTGCCGTTTAAATTTTACACTACTGCGCACATAAGCAGCTAGGCCACCACCAAATGTGGAACGGTCTTTGCGAATAAACTCATAACCGTCAATTACAAATATTTTATCAGGCATTACTTTGGTAAGAAATGTTTCAGAAATAAACACGACACTAGGTTTATGCAGTAAGATAAAATAGGACAGCTCATCATAATTAGAGTGAAGGCCTCTGATATTGGTGAAGATTACATTATCCATGAATTAATGATTGCTTAATTTCTGCAAAGCTCTTAATGTACATGGGACAGGAGGAGCTCATAGCTGCATGAGTCCCACCACAGTTGCAGCACTTTGGGTCGCTTATACAGGGTATGTATGGTTGGAATCAATGGAGCCACAGTTGACACAGCGGCGTTGTGAGCGACAAACACTTGCGACATGATCAAATCAATGACAGTTGAAACAACGCGTGGGACGGGGCGCAAGGGGCTGAACCCGATGAAAACAAAAACCATAGTGGAACCCGTACTGAAGAGCTCTGGAGTATTCACCTTGGTCAGCTAAGTTGAACTTAAATGAGACATATTGACTTTGCTCTCGTGGAGGAAACTTGGTCAGCTGATTTGTGAGGGATATTCCACCTTGAGCTCGTTTTTGAGCTCAACCGGATCCGTGTCTTGGGCGAGACGCGATAAGACGACCCAGTTCTGTTGGCGCTGGTTAGGGCGACCGCTCATTGGGAGTAGGACTGCATTATCTCCAAACAGCTGGGAATCCCAGCCTGTAAGCAACTTGTCTCTGTGTGACCCATCTTTTAATTCAACAAGTAGCTTCCCTGAATTTAACATTCTGGCATAAAAAATCAAAGGGACCGCATCAGGGCGGCTCTCACTGATTAATCACTTGATTTCAGTTGGTACAGCAAATCTCTTGGGGTCAGATATGCGAGTTACTAATATTGAGCGTAATGGATCTGCCCGGTACAGCGCATTTGTTGTGCGCGGTGCTGCTGACTGTTGAGACAAGGTTACCGCTCTGCCCCTGCCCACAGCGTCAGCAAATGACTTAATTTTAGTTTGAACATCAGTTGAAATATCCACAACACTAGATAGAAGCTTAACTTCTAAGGCAGACACTCTTTGATCAATCTTCTCGATAAACTCAGTTGTGGACTTATTACACGAGTTGTGGGAAACTGCATCATAAGTGGCGTGATCGTATTCAAAACATATGTTGTTTCCTCTTCAGGGTGTTAACGTCTTTTTTGGATATGTTTTGGGTACAGAGTTTGCATATGTACAGTCCTGGTTCCTGGTTTATCAGGCTACTTATTTGCATTACGGAGAGCCCAAGGCATTCATAGTGCATGTACTTTTGACAATTAGAGCACTCGATTTCAGCCTCATGGCGTGATTTACCGCACCAGCACATTGTCACACAATCCGGCATTTTCTTTGCTATATGCAACGATGTTAGCTGCTAGCTCCACTGATCAGCTGTTAGCCATCCACTAGCCAGCTGGTAGCTAGCCCCACTGGCCAGTAGTTTCCCCACTATTGTTTGCAATCCAACTTGTTATCCACAGCCAGGCAGAGGTGAAAAAAGGGGCTGCAAAGCTACACAGTCCAGTACACACACCTCCCTTGTCGTCCTCCCCCGCTGAGCCAGCTGAAAACAGGATCAGCCAGGATCTTTAAAACATCTACCGTCTAACTTCTGGAATGTTATCGGCTTTACATAATTTTAACTTTAGAGTTTTTTGTTTGTTTGGTTTTCGTTTTTAATTTTTGTAATTTTATGTCTTACCCCATCCATCCATCTTTTACTTCTACTTCAGCCTTTTATATCCACTACAAAATCTGCTGCTACAGTTATTTCCTGGACTACTGCTAATTCTGCAAATTCTTATTTCATTTTACAAGATTTCAGTGTCTTCTGTAAATGTCGTATTTTGCAGGTTTCTTTATCTGAGCAGAACCAGGAGACTTCTGTCACTGCACTGGGACTGTTCCTTTTTCTCTGTGCATAAATGTTTATGCATCACAAATATAATTCACATATTTTGTTTTTCTTTACAGTTATAGAGCAAAAACAAACAAATAAGTGAAAGCTGAAGAAATGAAGAAGGAGGAGGAGGAGCAGAGGTCCTGGCTGTGATTTTGGTTTTAATAAAAACTACATAAAACATAAAAAAGACATAATGATAATATACAGTGCATTATATGTCTCACATATCGTCTTATATTCACAAAACTTTGAATGTTAAAACTTTAAATGTTAAAAAAAGGAGCCTCAAATTGTGAAATTTTAAAAACTCAGTAATGCGCCCCACTCAGTGGGCCATCTTTACAGCTGGTTACTGAGTTAATGATGGACTAAAGAAGGTCAGGGACAAAGACAACATTTACTGAAGAAGAGTGGGCTATGGTGAAAAATCTGTGACCCCCTGTGAGATTTAATTCAGCAGACTTTTACTGGACACCGGTCAAGACACAGGGCAGGGCTGAGCAGAGGAAATCTTCAGAACGCTGTGATATAATTCATGTTTTTTATGCCCTAATATTCAAATTTAATTCAATTCAATTCAATTCAGATTTATTTGTATAGCCCAATATCACAACAAAAGTCGCCTCAAAGGGCTTCACAAACAGTTGATCAAACATAAACACACAATCAGACTTAACACACAATCAGCACAAACAATAACTACACTAAACTAAACAGACCCAGGACACTCCTGTCCTTAGACCCTCCTTCTCGGTAAGGAAAAACTCCTAAAAAACCCGGTACGGGAAAAAAGAAGAAACCTTATGGAGCCCATATTGAAGGAGAGATCCTCTCCCAGGACGGACAGGCAATGCATCTAGGACTGTTAGTCCCTTAGTTCATCTATAGGATCATATATCAGCTCTGTAAGGATTCATCCAGACGAGAGTGGGTGAGATAGGTTGAGGAAGTCCATAGGATGCAGCAGGTGGCCTCATCCAGACAGGTAAGTGGGCGAGATAGGTCCGGGAGATCCGGGCTGCAGCAGGGACCTCATCCAGACAGGTGGGTGGAGAGAGATAGGTCCGGGAAATCCAGGATGCAGCAGGTGGGCCTCATCCAGACAGGTGAGTGGGTTGAGGTAGATCCGGGAGATCCTTAGAGGTGAGGTTGAGGGCCCACAGGTCGGGACAGGAGCACAGATGGGGTCAGCTATCCAATCATCACTGGGACATCTGCCAGCAGCCAGGCATCTGAAACAGTCCCCACTCCCCAGAGGGGAGCGGGAGAGAGGGACAACTTGTGAATAGCAATGAACTGATTGGAGATATAGAGTATTTCATTATATTAATCACAGTGGTAGAAGAGGAGCAGCAGATGAAACCAGAGGACAGAGGCTCAGTGCACCATACTTCCCCCAGCTTCTAGCTCCTGGAGCAGCCTAGCTTCAACTGTGGAATTAACCCTGTTCCTAGCTGGCCTGACCATAAGCTTTCTCAAAGAGGAACGTTTTAAGCCTAACCTTAAATGTAGAGACTGTGTCTGCCTCTAACATGAGCTGGAAGCTGATTCCATAAAACAGGAGCTTGGTAACTAAAGGCTCTACCTCCAACTGTACTTTTAGAAACCCTGGGAACCACTAATAGCCCTGCATTTTGTGAGCGCAGTACCCTGCTTGGTTGGTATGGCTCTATAACATCATTAATGTAGGATGGGGCCATACCATTTACGGCCTTGTAAGTCAGGAGAAGGATTTTAAACCTAATTCTGAATTCAACTGGAAGCCAGTGAAGTGAAGCTAGCACAGGAGTAATATGTTCTCTCCTGTTAGTTCCTGTTAATAATCTTGCTGCTGCGTTTTGAACAAGCTGAAAACATTTTAATGAGTTTTTAGGGCACGCTGCCAGCAGAGAGTTACAGTAATCTAACCTAGATGTAACAAACGCATGGACAAGGTTTTCAGCATCATTTTTAGATAAAATATTTCTGATTTTGGCTATGTTACGTAAGTGAAAGTATGCTGTTTTACAGGCTTGGTTTATATGAGCCTTAAATGATAAATCTTGATCAAATAAAACTCCTAAGTTTGTCACAGTAGAACTTGAGGCTACACTGACACCGTCCAGGGAGACTCTGGTCAGACAGAGCATCTCTCAGCTTTTTGGGGCCTAGTATAATGACCTCTGTTTTTTCTGGGTTTAGGAGGAGATAATTAATTGTCATCCAGGTCTTTATGTCTCTCACACAGGCGCTAAGTTTCTCAACGCGGTCATTCTGATCAGGTTTAATTGATAAATACAACTGTGTATCGTCTGCGTAACAGTGAAAATTAATGCCATGTTTTCTGATTATGTTTCCTAAAGGCAGCATGTAAAGCATGAACAGAATGGGTCCAAGTACTGAGCCTTGTGGCACTCCATAGCTAACTTTACTGCACTGTGAGGAATGTTCATTTACACTAACAAACTGGTACCTGTCTGATAAGTATGATTTAAACCAGCAGAGGGCGGTTCCTCTGACCCCTATGTCACAGTCTAATCTCTGGAGTAAGATGCTGTGGTCAATGGTGTCAAAGGCTGCACTGAGATCTAACAGAACTAGGATTGAGACCAGTCCATTGTCTGAACTTAATAACAAGTCATTTGTGACTCTGACTAATGCAGTTTCTGTGCTATGGTGGGGTCTAAAACCTGACTGAAAATCTTCAAATAAGCTATTGTCCTGTAGGTGGCGACATAACTGTTTAACTACAACTCTTTCTAGGATTTTTGAAATAAAAGGGAGATTTGATATTGGTCTGTAGTTGGCTAAAATGTCAGGATCTAGACTGGGTTTTTTCAGAAGCGGTTTAATAACTGCATATTTAAAAGACTGTGGCACATAACCTGTTTCTAGGGAGGTGTTTATTATGTTGAGTATAGGTTCATTAATTAGGGGAAGAGTTTCTTTAAAAAGTTTGGTAGGAATTGGGTCTAGAAGACAAGTTGAGGTTTTGGAGACATAATGACTGACGTTATCTCAGTTTGATCTACAGCGATGAAACAGTCTAACGTTACAGATGGTTTTAAAGTGGCCTCCATTTTTACAGCTTTGGCTCTGAGCTGATCGTAGGGAGAGTATTATTTAATTTGTCTCTAATACTTGTGATTTTGTCATTAAAGAATTGAAGAAAGTTTTCACAGTTGAGAGTAACAGGGATACAGGGTTCTACTGAGCTGTGACTGGTGTCAGCCTGGCTACAGTGCTGAACAGAAACCTAGGGTTGTTCCTATTTTCTTCTATTAAAGTTGAATAGTATCTGGTTTTGGCCTCACGCAGAGATTTTTTATAATTTAAAAGACTATATTTCCAGGCATTCAGAGACTGCTTTGAGCTGGAGTGACGCCATAGCCTTTCTAATTTACAGGTTGCTTGTTTAAGGGAACGTGTTTCAGCATTAAACCATGGAGCTACTCGATTCGGCCTAACAACCTTTGGTTTTAATGGAGCTACATTGTCTAGAGCTGTCTTTAAAGACTGCATGGCGCTGTCAACAAACTGATCACTTTTACTGGGACTCGAGCTATGGGAGCTGTTCTCAACAAACTCACTCAACATTGTACTAAATATTGGCTTTATTATGTGTTTAAACTTTGACACAGATTGGTCAGATAATGTTCTTCTAATCTGGGTTTTGTTCATTGGAACAGTAAAGTGTTTGAGTATAAACTGAAAGGTAATTAGAAAGTGATCTGAGAGTATGGGGTTATGAGGAAGGACAGTGAGCTCACTAATCTCTATACCAGAGGTTAAAACAAGGTCCAGGCTGTGCTTGTGACAATGAGTGGGTTCATTTACGTTTTGAGTAAAACCTACGCTGTCTAATAAGACTGCAAATGCATTTCCTAAACAGTCGCTGTTGTCGTCAACATGAATATTAAAATCCCCTACTATTACAATCTTATCTGAGTCTAACACTATACTGGATAGAAAGTCAGAGAACGCAATTAAAAATTCGGAATAGGGACCAGGAGGCCGGTAGATGATTATAAACATAACTGGTTTTTGTTTCTTACAGTTTGGGTGATTTATAGTTAGTATTAGGCTTTCAAAGGAATTATATGTGTGATTAGATTTGGGGCTAAGAAGTAAACTAGACTGTGATATTACTGCCACTCCTCCACCTCGGCCTGTGCTCCTCGCTGTCTGAAAGTTTACATGACTTGGGGGAGTAGCTTCATTAAGTCTCACATAATCATCCTGTTGTAGCCAGGTTTCTGTTAAGGCCAGTAGGTGTTTAATTAATTTAAGTTTATTATCGTTAATTAATTCATTAACTAACAGGGATTTAGGGGAAATTGACCTAATGTTTAGTAATCCACATTTAATTACGTTATTGTTCTGATTATTATTAATATTATTAATAGGTCCACAAGTTATTTTTATTAAATTTGTGGCTCTCACTCTTATTTGTCTTTTGCTGTTGGAGTTGGTGTTTAGGCGGGGGACAGACACAGTCTCTATTTGCTCTGCTAAAATACCTTTATGCTGGGTTTGTACCAGCTCATAAGGAAGCTCAGAGAAGTGTTTTAAACTACTGCTCTGTGCCTGGGTCCCACCTCTGGCTCGTCAGGTTGAACGACTCATGCTATCAGCCATATTTCTGGACAGCAACGCGGCACCATCCAACGTGGGATGAATGCCGTCTCTACGTAAGAGACCGGGCTTTCCCCAAAACGCTCGCCAATTATCAATAAAGCCTATGCCGTTTTCTGGGCACCATCTAGATAACCAGCGGTTGAATGATGAAGCTCGGCTGTACATTTCATCATTAGTCAAATTCGGCAGGGGACCAGAGAATATTACGGTGTCCGACATCGACTTAGCAAGTTTGCACACCGACCCTACGTTCAATTTGAGCACCTCTGATTGTCTCCGCCGGGCGTCGTTACCGCCAACGTGAATCACGATTCGACGGAACCTGGTCCTACTCTGGGCTAAAAGCCTAAGGTTTCCTTCGATGTCACCCACTCTGGCCCTCGGAAAACACCTAACCGTAGCCGCTGGCAGCTTCACGTCTCTAACTATCGAGCTCCCAATCACCAGAGTCGATGGTTCAGAAGTGTGTCGCTGAGGGGAGAAAACCTATTACAGACGGGAAGCTTTGGGTGGTCTAAGTGTTTGCGTTTAGCGCTATGCTTCCTTCTTACTGTTACAAAGCCGTCCTGCTGTCCCCCGGCTGCTGGGGAGGCGCTGGGGGGCTAGTCTGGCTAGCGCTCCTGCTCCTGCCACTGCTAGCGCGGTCCGTGGTCCCTGTAGCTACCTGGCTAGCTGGCTTAGCCTCAGCCTCCACTGTGCGGAGCCGTGCTTCTTGCTGCTCTAACCTGGCCTCCAAAACTAAAAACAAACTACACTTCACACACCTACTGCTATCATCACTAAAGGAGGCAGGATTCTCGCTGAACATATGGCACTGAGCAGAACAGAGGGGTGAAGGCGGAGGACGGAGACGCCATGCTAATGCTAGGCTAAGATACGCTAAAGGCTAACAGAGACTAGTAAACTATTACTGTAAGTGGCTTGGACACGAAGCGATTATATACGATACTAGATTTCTCACAGAGTAACTAAGTTAAACTGCTAGAAGATATGTCTTAAATAATTCGATTTGGTCAAATGACGAAGAACAGTTGTGTATTATAGTAGAATCAACAACGGAGTGAACTCACCGGAAGTGACGTCGAGCCTTGGCCACATTGCAGTGTGGGAAAGGCGGGTGAAGTGTCTTGCTCAAAGACACAATGGCAGTATGCAACAAGGAGAGTAGGGTTCAAACCTGGTTAGTGAAATTTACTGGCAGAAAGTCTTGGAGACAAACTGCAGCATCCTGGGACTAAATCTATCCCTCACACCTGGACACAAAAACCACCGTACTCACACCACAGCTCCTCTGTGCTGTAGCAGCTGAGATCTGGTTTTGCTTTTGGTGAAACCTAAAGAATGAACTCCTGCCACATTCCTGTTTGTTGCTGTTGCCAGTTAAACTCCACACCTTCTTACATTTCTGTGTTTACTTTGTTCTCAGAGCAGTGAGAGTTTTCATTGTTTTGTAGCTGTAATTATCTGGAAATAAAAATAAAAAGTACCCTGGGTTTTACTTTTGGTTTTGGTTTGAAACCAAAAGGTAAAACCCAGGCCACACCGCACCAACCTCCACCAAACACACTCACACTGACACACTCAGGCTCAAGGGCACAACGGCAGAAGGAACTGGAGCAGGAATCAAACCAACAACCTTCTGTGTAGCAGTCCTGAGACACTGACAACTAAACTTTTTACTGTAACAGAAAATAAGAAACAAAAGGATCAGGGCTCGACTTCAAATGCTTTGCTGCCTGCAGAGGGCGCTCTTCCAAAGTCAGTTTGAGTTTCTGTGTTGGATTACGATAAACAACTAAGTTTTATTAACTTTACTATTTCACCGTTTTATTTACTGTTGTATCTTTGTGCCCAACACAGAAGATCTGATAATTCATGTTTTAATAAAGCTCTGTCAGTTTTTGCTCAGTTATGATGAGACTAAAGCTTCTTATCCCTCAGGCCTTAAAGAAAATCAGGTTCTTCCTCTTAAACCCTTTTACTCACTGGGTCACATTTAAAAATATAAAATATGAATAATGCTTTAACCTCTGTCCTCATCACAGAGAGAAAAGGTGAATTCATTTTTATATTTTTAACTCTAGATGTAGTTTGTTCACATTATTCACATAAATAAAACAGGAAGTGTTTTATATTTAAACATACAAAGTGTTTTGTGTTTGTTTGTGCAGTGTCTGTTTTACTGAGACTGTCCTCAGCTTTGGTCGGTGCCATGGCGCCCCCAAGTGTTCATGTGGTGTAGAGCAGGTAACGTGGAGGTTTAGATAAATAATTAGCTTTTAAAGAACACAACACAGCATTATTAAAGAGCTTTATTAATGAGGGAAACTGAAGAAACAAAAGAATCTGTCAGGGCCACATTAAAGTCACTGAGCTGTAGTTTTCTTCAAACACAGCAGGAGCCTTTCCTGGTGTTTCTGATCTAACACAGGTACAACTGGACTAAAGTCAGCCTTTTATTTAACAATCACAGCTGATACAGAAGGGTTTTAGAGAAGTTGTAATGCACAAAATCACCACAGAGGGGCGACACAGGCTTATGGTGCATTCAGGTGGTCCTCAGAAACTCGGGGAAAATGTTTTCTGAGTTGAAAAATGCCCACGAACGCCTGCACAAGTCAGAAAAACAACTCAGGACCTCAGGTCAGATCCTGCTCCTGACGTCCTCGGCTTCATGGACAGAGCAGAGAAGTAGAAGATTTATTAATGTGCATTTTAAACATGAGCTCTTTGCTTATTACATGAGTTTATTATAATGTGTCGCTCACACAGAAGTAACAGAACTGTGATAGAAATGCTAATCATTGCTGTTAGCCTCATTTATTTGACCCTAACATCCAAGCTGCTTGGCTAAAGCTATGTTCATCCTTTTAGCAGTGAGAAGGCTAACGCTAACTCGTTAGCTGTGATAAATGATAATAATAACATCACTGACCAATAACTCTGTTGGTCTGTCTGTGGAGACGTTAGTATCTCCACTGTCTGAGATAAAAGCTCATGAACATAAACGAGTCGGGAAAATAACTCCTCAGCTCAGAAATACGAGCACCAGAGGAGCACCTGAACGCAGCATTAGCTGACAGTTTTTGGCAGTGCTGCAGCCTGAGACTGGTCTTGGTCTGGAGATCATATTTTTACAGTCTTGGTCTCGGTCTCGGATGTGGAGGACTCTGAGGTTTTATTTACCAAACATGATCAGAATCACTGTTCTTAATAATTTTGCAGTAATTTGTCTGAATGAAGAATACTTTTATCTTTTACAGCTGCAGTATTAGCAGCAGTAGTAGATTCTGTTGTGTATTTTGTTTGTGAGTATTATTCTGAAGTAGCAGATACTGAGTCTCTCACAGAGCAGAGGAAACACCAGCCTCCCCAGACACCTCCTCCAGCTCCTCCCTCTCCCCAGACACCTCCACCTGAACCGTGTAATAAAAAATTACCCACATTTATATTTTACACGTTTTATTTTCTCCAAACCATAACCAGGTTTAAATGATGACGGAAAACAGAATAAAGACAGAGAACCATGTGATAAACGCCTCTTCACTGCAGCAGCAGAACCATCAGCCTCCTCAGCCTCTCCTCCTCTTCACTGCTCACTGATCTCTCAGACTCTCTCTTCATCTCTGACGTTTCTGCTGAGGTCCAAGTCCCAAAGTTTATTCCTTCAGTAAATCCTCTGTTACACTTCTGTCTCCTGTCTGAGTTGGTTTTAACCCTCTCTTGGTTAAAGTTAAAGTTGTTACTGCACAAAACACAACACTCATTCTGACGTTACTGCGTTCATGAAAACCTACTGTAAAAATAAACCAAGAAGAAGAGATTTGCTAAAGGTAAAATTCTTTCTGGGGACCAATGTCCAGATCTCACTCCTGCTGTAGAAATGTTCACAAAAACAAAACTTATTCTCTAAAACTGCCCTGACCTGCCTTTAGTGCAGTAATCATTGTAATATTTCCAGTACTGGACAGTAACTAAATACTTTTAATTTACTTAAGTACACGATTTGAAGAAAAATTACTTTCTGAGAACATTTTGTAGAAGATACTTACTAAGATACTACTTGTAGAAACTTAAACTCCAGTAAATTCTGGATGATTTTATTTTTACTTTTATCTGAGTAAAACCTTAATTTGTGTGAAAAGTTAAAGTATTTTTTGTGGTCTGTGGTGCAGTGGGCAGCGTCTGACTGTGATCAGAAGGTTCAGGGTTAGAAGACTTTGCAAAAACATTCAAATTTACTTTTTTAGTAAACTTTATACTTAATACTTTTTACTTTAATTGAAGGAAAATTATTTTACTTGAGTACAGTTTTTGAGAACTTCAGCTCTGAAACTGAGTCACTGACACTTTCTGCTCTGAAACAGCAGCTTGTCTCAGTTCTGTTCATTGTTTCATGAAAACATTTCATAAATCTTTACAAACACAACACTTTAAACAAATACCACACAACAAATACCACAGTTCTCTGGAGTGATGTCAGTGGTTCTCCAGCAGAGGGAGACACTCGCTCTAACCACACTTCCCATTAGATCTGCGTCAGTACTTTCTGCATTTTTTGGTCTCAAACTTAGATTTGACACAACAATAAGTTCTGTTCAGTATTTTCCAGCAGTGGAATGTAACAAAGTAAAAGTACTTAGTTACTACTTTTCATGTATCTGTAATTTACTCGAGTAGATTTAGCAAGGGATACTTTTACTTTTACTCCACTACATTTCTGAGTTGGTTGAAGTACAAAGTATTTTGAGTTTGGTTTTGTTTTTTGTCGTACCCTCAGTGTAGTACACACAGTACTTAAATATAACAGATGCAGTAAAGTAGTACACACAGTACTTCAATATAACAGATGCAGTAAAGTAGTACACACAGTACTTCAATATAACAGATGCAGTAAAGTAGTACACACAGTACTTCAATATAACAGATGCAGTAAAGTAGTACACACAGTACTTCAATATAACAGATGCAGTAAAGTAGTACACACAGTACTTCATTATAACAGATGCAGTAAAGTAGTACACACAGTACTTCAATATAACAGATGCAGTAAAGTAGTACACACAGTACTTCAATATAACAGATGCAGTAAAGTAGTACTGCTTTAGAAACATCAGAATAATAAAGAGCTCAGAGACAGATTCAGTCTCAGTTTGTTCATTTCATGTGGAATCAGCAAAATCCCTCACATTTAACTCATCCATGAGAGAAATACTTTTACTTTTTTACTCACAAGTACATTTAAAAGTAAGCACTTTTACACTTTTTCTTTAGCAGAAATTTTAAGGTGATACTTTTACTGAGTACATTTTGGCTCCTTTATCTGTACTTTTACTTTTACTGTAAAGAAACTGAGTACTGCTTCCTCTGGGTTTGATGTTTTTTGATGAGAGTAAAACCAGATGTGAGTGTGGCGTCTGTGCTGCAGTGTGGTCTTTGAAGAAGTGAGTAAAATATCTCCACTGACAGAGGAAAAGAAGAAAAGTTTTACAATGAGTTTATTTTCCTGTTTAAATAAAGAGTGAACAAAAGTAAACTAAAAAAAAAAAGCAATTTAGAAACAGAGTCTTGTGTTAAGTTGGTTGTATTTGTTCTTTAATCATGATGTAAATACAAATATAATCATTGGTACAAACAGGTCACAGTTTATCAGCTGTGCCTCTGTGGGACTTTCCTGGTTAAATAAAGAAGTTCCTGTTAAACCAGAGTTGGTGAAAGCAGACGGGAACAGAGTGAATGTGACATTTACCTAAACCTGAGTCGTTCTGATAAACTCTTTCTGCTGAAACAACAGGTGTTCATTATTTCATGATAACATTCAATCAATTTAAACTTTTACAAACACAACAGTTCAATAAAAAATACCACAAGTTTCTCTCGGGTAGTGTCAGTGTTCCTCCAGCAGAGGGAGACACTCAAACCACACTTCCCATTAGATCTGCATCAGTACATTGTGCATCTGTTTGGTTTCAAAGTTAGACTTAACACAACAATAAGTTCCATTCATTATTTTCATTTAGACTTATTATTATCATTGTCATCGAGCCCAACTCTGCTCTAACGTACAGTTTGGTATTTAGTAAATGTTATTACTACTTACACTCTGTACGATACCTGACTACAGCGGGCTCACTAAGTTAGAATATCATGTAAAAGTGTGTTTTTCTCTCAGAGGCAGGCACGTGCGGGGGTGGGGGTGGGGGGGGGGGGGGGGGGGGGGGGGCCCTTTTGGTCCTTGGTCTTTTTTTTTTTTTTTTTTTTTTGTGGCTTTAAGCCCTCATGTGGCTCTTCATAAGAACATTTATTCATTCATTAATTATTAATAATTTGAAATAAATGACATCACACGGCTGCCAGCCCCTCGTGACCTTTAACCTTTTGCCTCCGTGAGTCACATGACCCTCACGCAGCTGAAAACAGAGGAGAGAGAGCGGACTGCGGAGCCAATAAAGAGGGCTGTTATCATTTTTTTGGTCCAGATTCCAGAACTTAAACCCAGTCTGGTCTCTGGGAATGAAAGCACGGTGAGTGAGGAGTTTGTGTCAGTGATTTGTAAAACAAAGCCATGAAAGTATTACGCACGCGCGTTAGATCATTTCTGTTTAAATACAGAGCTTTTGACCGCTGCTTGCTAACCACCTAGATATTTACAAAATGCTTTCATAAAATGCTTTGTGATTGTTGTTAGCATAAAATCTTTTTATTTTTAGACCGGGTTGCTTATAAATAATGGATTGCAGTTAGCATTTAGGCATTTTATTGCAATTAAATTGTGAAAATTTGCTATAATTGTGCAAAAATACGAACTGGTTGGTGATGGGAGCTGGCAAAAAAGTGATCTGAAAAGAAAAAATGTGATGTCCCAAAATCTTGTTCCCACATAACTTATTTAATTTATTACTAGAAATGTCTAAGGACTTTAGTGCTGGGAATAATTCTCATCTTGTCAGAGCATGGATAAGATTACATTATTTAGTTTAGTGTCATGCAGTCTGTGTTTTCTTTACATTTTAAATGTTCATTAGTTTTTTACTATTTTCCCAAAATTTTATAAAAAATGTACAGCTTCATCCTTACTGTATTGTAATATATCATAGTATACACAGAAATGTAAGAGTTGTGTGAGAGTCTTGCCTCAGTCCTAACACAACAGTGTTTTAATCTGGTTATATTTGTATTTATGTATGTGCCCCTTTTTCACTTTGAGCACCTGCCGCTGTAGAAGTCTCTGCACCTGCCTGCTCAGAGGTTCAGTTCAAAAGTCTCACACATATATTTATAGCATCAGAATAAACAGAGTGAAGCCTTTCAAGCTTTGTTTTCTCATGATTTTGATAATTATGACTCACAGTTAAAGAAAACTACAAATTAATTATTCACAAAATATCTGTTTGTACTGACGCTTTAAATATGTGTTTTATTTTTTAAATGGAGCCGCTGAGAGGAAAATGCTCTTTCATATGATGTTCTAATTTAATAAGTGGACCGTCTGCGGGAGTTGAACCGCCAACCTTCAGGTGAGTGGGTGAACGTCTCCTGCTGCTGTAGGAACATCTGCTCAGGTGAGTAAGGCTGCAGGCTGACGTCAGTGAACTGTATTAAAGTGTTTTCTGGTTAAAAGTGTTTAAGTGTTTTATTCTTCTTTATTCAGTAACGCCTTCAGAAAACTACACAGCAGTTTAAAGCAGCACAACACAAACACAACGACATAATAAACAAATGAAATAAAAGCATGTCCACTCTGCCCTGCACTGTTCCCATCCTCAGCAAAAACTAACTGCACCAAAACTCACCCAACCTGCTTCAGAAAATCAGTTTCTATGCAGATGATATTTGATTATTTCTACAAAAACCACACACTTCACTGTGAGAAACAATTACAGAACAATACTCAGATATCTCAGATTATTCATTAACTGCACAAACCCCTCACACATCCAGGCATTAACTCGTCCCCAGGCAGAGTTATTTCATCTGAATTTCACCCCAGTTCTCAGACGACCTCCTGCGCTGGACAAACCTTCCACACTAATAACTAATAAGAATAAAAATGTCACTACTCCCCAAGATAAACTTCCTGCTGACCATGGCTTTTGTATTGTCAGGTGTATTATGTTTAGTCTTTTTCTCAGCTGCATGTTGTCTTTTGCATCACTTAATAAAAAGAATAAAATAAAAACAATAATAATAAAAATAAAAACATAAAAATAAAAATGTAGCGGTGACTGCTGCTGGTGTCTCTGTAGATGAGCAGATACACAGAGTCAGAGCTGGGGACAGAAAAGAAGAAAAGTTGATGTTTTATGTGAATAATGGTTGTGTTATGAATGAAAGTGTATAAACAGTTCCAGTGCATTAATGGAACGTACGTCTTTGCCTTTCGCTCCTCGGCCTGTAACATGAAACAGGTTTGGTAAATGTCATGTTCTGCTGTTGGTTCTGTGAGAGCAGGAGTTTCTGTGACTGACCTGGGACACAGAGCCATCACTGAAGTGGTACCAGGTCCCAGAGGCCTGCAGGGCGGCGCTGTAGTGTCCTCCTCTGACACTGCCCCTGTGCTCCACAGCTCCACACAGAGAATAAGAGTGACCCTGCACACACAGGTCAGAGGTCACATCTGGACACGCCTTTATGTTTAATAACTCCTCCTCCTCACAGTGGGATTTATAATAAAACCCAGTTCTGTCGATGTCAGGCTTCTTCAGAAGCAGAACCAGGACCCGAGGAAACTTTGTCATGTTGCAGTCCTAAAAAACAATAAAAGAGCAGAGTTAGTTTCTGAGCAGACTGCTGCTTCATTCAAATATTTGGATTATGAAGCTCTGCATTAAATTTAATTTATCACACACTTCATTTTATTTTTATTTACAACTGAGAACAGCCATGAAAACATATGGTGTTCCCTGGCAGAACAATCTAAAGGAGCATCCTTTAATTAAATCCTCTAAAGGACCCAGACTGTGGACGTCTCTCCCACTGACCTTAAACTACACACTGATATTAACATCTTTAACAGACGACTAAAGCAGTGGTTGAAGTCAGGACAGAGTTGTTCACACAATCATCCTCATATATGAAATGTTCCTTATTGTTTGCACTGTGCCTATAGTTTTTTTTTCCTTTACATTTTAAATTGTACCTTGAACTGTGCCATGTATCCTCTCTAAAAGCCCCTATGGACTGGTGTTGAAAATTAGCATTTGTGCTAACACACGTCAGCAATACATCTGGTGTCCAATGTATATGTGATGTCCATATTAAATACATGAATACATAAATAAATGACTGATCCAGGAACAGAGGGGCATTATATCCAGGTTCTACAGTTTTATACTGAAAGGGACACACCTCCCACTAACCCAGATGCCCGCTGTGAGCAGACGTCCCTAACCTTAGTGGGACTTTTGACTGGGACGCAGTCTGGAATCAGGTTCAACAGACGTCTACAAATCCAGACCATCAGCAAATTCACTTAAATGTTATCCACAGGACATTCTTGACTCTGCATAAACTTCATAATATGAAGCTTAAAATCGATCCAAATTGTACACTGTGCCTGACAAATTCAGTTGGCACATTTTATCCCATGGCCTGGGAATGCCCTGGGGCGGCCTGTTTTTGGGAGGTTGTAGCCAATAATCTGGGTGCTGTGTTAAATCTCAGCTCCCCTCTCTCTCCAGAGGGGATGCTCCTAAACGAGCTGTCCAGCTTCAGTCTGCGGTGGGACAGGAGCGTGTTTTTCTCTCAGGTTTAACTGCTGCAAAAAAACTTAAAGCACTGAGATGGAAGCGTCCACACTTTGTTCCTTCGTCAGTGGCTGTGGACTTTTTTAGACGTTGCTTATTTGGAGCTTTCTATCGCTCGAAGTCACAAAGCAAAAGGAAAATACATCAAACTCTGGGATCAAACAAAAGTAGATCTTAAAACATCGCTGGTATAAATTTGATTCATTCTCTGTTTGTTTGGCTTGATTTGTTTTGTTTTGTTTTGTGTGGGGTGTTTGTTTTTGTCTTGCTGTCTGATGCTTTTGTTATGTAACTTTGTAATTTATCTGTTGTCTTCAATCAAAAAGTGATTATTACTTACACGTTTTACATTTGTTTCCTTTTCACACCGACCACAATAAAAACGGAGATGTTTACATTTTAATATGATGTGAAGACCCTCCGTCTATAAAACAGTTCAGATTAGAGAATCCAGCGAACAAACGACAGAGCTCAGACTCTGTGGACTGTACCAACCACAGATCTGCAGAGGGGCAGTGGCAGAGTCCAGAACGGGTACGGCTCCTCAATGATGCAGTGTCCTTCAGAACAGATGGTTTTATACTTCAGCTGTCCACGGAACGGCTGCAGGGACAGAGAGGAGAGAGTTGGATCATCTCAGTAAATGACAGTTTTATAAATCTGACAGACACTGACCTCAGAGACCTCTGCACTCATACGATTCAACAGCAGCTCCAGGAACACAGCAGCGTCACGCTGTTCATGAACTAACAATAAACTGAGAAATGAATGTGCTGCTTCTTTGATCCTCATTCTTCAACATGATCTGGACTCACCATCTTTAATCTGAAGATGTTTGGTGATGGCTTCAGTTCCACATTCTGTCTCCTTCAGTCGGTCAAACAGCTCCTTCAGAACCTCATCTGTGGAGTTTGTTCTGCCTCTGATTCTGTCCAAAGCCTGGTGAATCTCTGGAGTCATGAAGAGAAGCTGCAGGACACTGTTCAGGTAACAGGTCGCCCCCTGGTTTCTCAGACCATGAGGGACTGGACAAGGAAAAATATATAAAAGATAAAAACAATCTATGGCCTTTTCAGGGAGAAGCACTTCTCAGTTCAGATTCTTACCTTTTTTTCTTTCTGAAGCAGGACCATTTCTTTTCCTTAAGTATGTTACGCATCTATAAACTAGATAACTCCCCACAGCAGTCACAACCAACAGCCACAGCCACAGCCACAGCCACTGCCTGCAGAATTTGAAGCAGAAACTATAAAGTACTGACCTCCCTACACTGAGCTGCAGCAGAGCCTCAGCACAGAGACGCCAGGTTGTTCACACTGAGCTGCTGCAGCTCCTTCTCTACAGGAAAACCATCCAAAAGTCAGAGCCACATGAACACATCTATGGTGACTATATCTGACTAAAGAGGTGGATGTTTACTGTCTCTGTAGCTGCACAGTGCAGACTTTTTACAGTAAAAGTGAAAGTCCTAGTTCAGGTCCATCAGAGCCAGAAATCTCCCACACATTCATAAAATGCATCAGGTCTGGGTGATGCTCATGGGAGCTGCTAAAATATAACAATAAATCTTACTTTGGGTGTATTTGGGTTTACAACGTGACCCAGCAGCAGAGGCGTTTTTGGGTCTGAAGAGATTGGGGCCTTAGCCCAAACTTAACATTGTTTATTTAGGCGGAGGTCTGGGGGCCTCCTCCAGAAAAATGATAATAGAACTGACATTTCCTGTATTTTGGTGCATTTGAACAGGTTTTTAGTTCACTGCAGTGGGAGAAAATGTATGGATTCTACTGCAGCCTAACTGTGTACAATAACAGTGTGAGGCTGAGTGTTTGGAGGATTATTGTTGTTTACTGACAGAGTGTTGCATTGTTTTGCTCTAACAAAAGGTCACTGCAGTAATACTTTTTATTTTAATAAAATTCATTTGAGGAGGAACAAGAAGGAACATGTTCCACAAACTGGGACCAAGACCTTTCTGACACTTTTCTGAGAAATATGAAACACCAAAGATTCATTAAACTAAAGCAGTAACACAAATTTTGCCAATTTCACAGATGTTCCGTGACCTTTTCTTCCTGCCCAGTGTTGAGGGAACAAGCCAAAAAAATCCTCTGTGTTCCCCGAGCTCTGGCTTTACAAAAGAACTGAGAGCTCAAATCAATGAGCTACACCAAATCATTTAAATACAGATTATTTCTTTATATTTAACCATTTATTTCAAATAAATGACCACAAAAAAAGCTACACCCTCATTACTTGAAAGAATGAATACTTATATTTATTTGTGCATATATCTGCTACCAGCAGAGAGAACAAAAAGTAAAAATATTTTTTTATTTATTTTTCTTTTCTTTACATTTCCACTGTACACTACACTGAAGTTTCCAGAGCAGGTGACAGATGTTATTAATCACCAGCTGCAGCCCCAGGTCCAGCTCTGTGTCACAATAAAGTTCTTTCTGCTGCTGGAAAATGCGGAGGCTTTTATTTTGCAGGGCCACAGGAAGTGTGTCGCTGCTGTAACAGAAGCTTGACATCGCAGCAGCGGAGAAACTTGTGTTGAGTTTCACTGTGGCTTTACTTTTTACTTTTATAAAACAGGACAGAAATAAAGCGAGAAGCTCACAGAGACTGAGATGAACTCTGGAGGATCTACATGAGCTGCTCCTGTCTGCTCCTCCACATCCAGCCTCTACATTTCCATATTTCTCTCCAGCCACAGCCTGGGACTAAAACAGCCGCACTTTGTGACAGGAAGCAGTGATTTTACAAAGACAACCTGCAGAAGCTGAAGCTGGCCACAGTTTTGTGTTCAGAGGTGAGGTCTGGAAAACAACAGGAGCTGCTCCAACTCTGAGCTGCTCCAACTCTGAGCTGCTGCAGCTCCTTCTCTACAGGAAAACCATCCAAGTCAGAGCCACATGAACACATCTATGGTGACTATATCTGACTAAAGAGGTGGATGTTTACTGTTCATTGCAAACACGAGACTTTTTAAAAGTAAAAGTGAAAGTCTTAGTTCAGGTCCAGAGCCAGAAATCTCCCAAACATTCAAAAAAATGCATCAGGTCTGGGTAATGCTCATGGTAGCTGCTAAAATATAACAATAAATGCTTATTTTGTGTTTATTTTGGGTGAAAACTGTGACCCAGCGCCAGCCTCGAGAGTAAAAACTGGGCGAGGGTTTGATTGAGTCGCGTCAGAGCTTCGTGCAAAACTGAGAATCTTATTTTCTGCAGACCTCCTGATGAGGACACACTTTAATTTCACTGCGGTCAGGCCGGCGGTCGTTTTTCCGTGGTCAAGTGAGCCGCTCCTAAATTTTACTGCGCTAATATAGCATTCTTTACGGTAGTTGTCGTGCGCTGCCAGAGGTGACTCACCTGAGAGTAACCACAGAGAGAGGTTAGAAACACATTTACACAACTTTTACACCAATTTAACTCAATCTGCATTTATTATGAAAGACTAATTATGACCAAACTAAACATGGCGAGGGTTTAAGGTGGAATTATAAAACATCTACTCATTGTGTACTTTTTTGAAATAAGTTTTTTATTCCATTTCAAAATCAGAATATTTTTGTTAAGATATATTAATAATGTCCTCAGTTGTCTATGTATCAGCTGTGTACACTGTATCAGTTGTTCATTATGTATTTTTGTTATGCCACAGGGAGGCGCTGCAATGCAGGTTATGGAGGGCGCGATTTGTTATTTTTGTTGTAGTAGACTTGCCGTAGTCTGGCCAAGTTCAGCGAGCGAGAGAAATGAGTTCTGTCCACTGTTCTCAATAAAATACGCCCAAAAATGGCTAAAGGTTTCTCATCTGCTGTCCACTCTGTTCATCCGAACGCAACGCTAGCTGCAACAGAAGCATAAAGTATTACGTAACTTAACAATGTTGTCTTTTTTTAAATGCATTACTAGGTACTTTGAAGTACAATTACACAGAAAGTACACAGTAAAAGTACTTCATACTCTCAGCAGTAGTAGTATAAGCAGGTTTCACTGTGTACTTTTTTTGCAATTTTTTTTAAATTCAATCTCAAATACAGTACTTTGAGTTTAATTTGAGTCATTACTAACTTCATGAAAAAAGTACTTCATGGTGTGAAAGTAGTAGCAGAGGTAAAGGTAGAAGTACACAGGAAACTGCTGCAGTCATTTCTTAGGCTCAGAGAGAAATAGATGTTTTATAATTCCACCTTAAACCCTCGCCATGTTTAGTTTGGTCATAATTAGTCTTTCATAATAAATGCAGATTGAGTTAAATTGGTGTAAAAGTTGTGTAAATGTGTTTCTAACCTCTCTCTGTGGTTACTCTCAGGTGAGTCACCTCTGGCAGCGCACGACAACTACCGTAAAGAATGCTATATTAGCGCACTCAAAATTTAGGAGCGGCTCCCAGTTTAATTTCAAGCAGACACACAAATGTTACAAAAACATGAGTCAGTTGTTTCTGAGACCGATGTAACAGAAAATGAAATTAGAATAAATAATGAAACCTCTGTAGAACAGCAGTGGTCACTTACAGAGAGCTGTCCATCAGTGTCAGGTTCTCACAGCACTGCACTCACTCCTGACTCTCACTGATCCTCATCTGTTTTCATGCCACACAGTCCTGAGATTATAAAGCCACTCCCACAAACTCAGCCTCAGTTTAATGACTGATGCCCTCCCTCACAGAGCTGAGGACTCTGTGGCTGAGCTGTTTCCACTTCAGAGCTTTGTATGTTCAGGTTTAACTACAGCTCCCTCACATCATCGCTCCCTGGTGAGTCTTTTTCTTTATTATTGTGTCTGTGTGGAACAGAAGAATCAGTCGAATGTTCTTTTAGTTAAATATAGCATTTATTAGATTATAACAGTTATTATTTTCAACAAGTTAGTATGTGTTGTTAGTTTCCTCCGGGCAGAATGGGGACAGTGTAGATCGTGGACCCGTGGTGAATATCGCAGAGGCTCAGAGTTTGGGACTCGTCCAGAGTCTGGCCTTGGTGTGTGATCCGGAAATCAGCGTCTCCTGAGACACACACAAAACCTTTATAGTCCAACAATAAAATATAGGCTCATGAAAGAATATCTGTGTAAAAGAAGAAAGTGAAGTACTACTTACTCATGGGAATGTCTTTGGTAATCTTCTTCTTCAGATCCTTTACTGTTGAGTTCTTCAGCTGAGCTTCTGTGTCACAGACATTGATAACTTTGTCTCTTCCATCTGCAAAGATCACACACTGCACCACCATTTTAGCAGAAGAAGTAGAAGTCTGCTCCTCTTGAGAGCTGTGAAGTCTCTGATGTCTGTGTGTGAACTAAAGAGAAACTAAAGTGGCGCTGTTTTAATAGTTGATACTGTAGAAACAGAAACTAGGGCAGGGCTGGGTTAGTACCGGGACATGGATGAGAGGACAGGGGCATAAACAACAAACAGACAACGTCCCGTCATCAGAGCCTGTATTGGAGAGAGAAACTATTCTAACTTTCCAGCTTCTCTGAGCCATAAAGGTGAAAACAGCTCTAAAGAACTGTTCTAGCCTTTTGTCTGAGTGTGTAGGGATTTGGAAATTACAAATTTACTCCCAATCCAATTTATGCTGATTTACACCTGCTGATGCTGATTTTCATATAAAAAAAATAAATAAAAAAATCCTAGAACTTATCTGTATCTGCTTTGCGTCAGGCGCTTTATTAGTTTTTGTCCAAATCTAAGGTAAGACCACAGGTGACCTGACCACTGTGGGTCTGCAGGTGGAGGACCATGAGTGAAAAACAGGTTCAGGCCGATGAAGCCTAAATGGTGGAACATGGACAGTCTTCATCATGTGCTGTCTCTGTAGGTTTAGACGCCGCTCCAAGATGGGACAGATTTTTGGTCGAGAGCAGAACGAACTCCAACAGCAAATCACCGCTGGAGCTGAAAAATGTTCCAGTCCCAGCGACGCAGATCTGAAGTTTGTTGAAGCAGACGATGACCACGACTGTGAGTACAACGCTGTGTCAGATTTCCCACAATCCCTCAGCCCTCAGTGCTGCAGGACAGGACACAGGGGACACTCAGACACAGGATGAACAGGTTTTATGAAGTTTTACTGCTCTGTAATTTCACATCAGGGCCCTGTGCACTGTCACTGGTTTGTGTTGGTTTGTGTAACAAAGAAACTTAGATGCATGTGTAGTGGTAACCTCTGCTGGTTAGCATCGGACTGAGGCCACGCTCTGTGGCCTGTGCATAGCCCAGTCCATACTTTTCATCCTCACACAGATTTATATTGCGTCAGGTGGAAAATGATGCATACATAGCATAATAGATGACACCAGTGACAGACTGAGGGCCCATGCACTGATGACTGATGCCTCTCCTCTGAACCACAGCCAGAGCTTCGATCATGAGAACATGGTTCTTCTTGTTGTGTTTCAGTTCTGTGTGAAGGCTTCAGCTCTAAAACAGCTCAGATGTCCTGTGGCCACACTGTGACTCCAGAGTCTCTCACTCAGTGGTGTCAGAGGCAGCTGGACCTGGTGAGGCCCATTTACCACAGTCACCATCTACACACATGGATCTACAAACTGTCTGTCACTGAACATTTATCTAAACTAAGACATTTGATTAAATAGAATTGTTTTTTATGTTTTTTTTCACTAAAGGGTGAACCCAGGTTGGAGTGTGGTGTCTGTAAAGCTGTGTGGCCTTTAGGGGAAGTCTGTAAAATGGCTTTTCTGACAACAAGAGAGAAGAAGAGTTTTGAACAAAAACTGTTTGAAAACGTTGCCTCTAAAGAGCTGAAAGTCAAATCTGTGAGAAACTTTACAACATCCCATCCTGCCAACACATTGTGTCTGTGAATAAACTCCAGTATGTATTTAATGTCTTACAGTGTCCTGGCTGCAGGGCTCGTGTTATAAGGAAGGACCCCCACAGTCTGTGTGTCCAGTGTCCCCAGTGCACGGCTCAGAAGAAGAAAACATATGAGTTCTGTTGGCAGTGTCGGAAAGAATGGAAGGGTTCAGCTCCTCGTTCAGATCGCTGCGATAATGAGGGCTGCAGAAATGAAGCTCTGGAGATTCTGAGAACATGTCCAGTGATTGAGTTTAAAAATGTGAGAGGGGTCACAGGCTGCCCCTCTGTCCGGGCCTGTCCCACCTGCGGCAAACTCCTGGAGCACAACAGTGAGAGGTGTAAAAACATAGTCTGTCCTGACTGTAAAGTAATGTTCTGTTTTGTGTGTTTGAAGAAAACTGCTGAGTGTTCAGGAAAGACATCTTCATATTTTGAAACCTGCTCCAGCGGTGTGGCCCCCAGACAGACCTCCATCCCAGTCAAGAAGAACTAGGCTTTTTACTGAGTATGTCCCGTTCTACTTTATACATCATCTCAGCATTTGTAAAATACACAGAATCATTAAATAATACTATAATGTTTGTTTTTATTTGCTAATGAATGTCTTTAGTAGAGCCTGTGTAGATCATAACCTGTATCAAACTGTAGTTAAAAATCTTCCTGATTGGACAAATAATAAACTGATGAATAAAACACTGAGGTCTGGTCAATCTTTTATTATGAGGCCACAGAATCATTTTATTGTGAGAAAAAATCCCAGTTGATGTTTTACTTTAAAGGTCCTACAGTATAGAGGCATTCATAAAGTGGGGTGGCTTTTCACAGGAAAATGTCCCCTTTACTGCCTCTGTGTGGTGTACGTGCTTTATCACATCAGGGAATGAGCTGCTGTCATATCTGAACTCTAAAACATGTTGTTGATCTAATATTGAATGATTAACCTCACTGAAACCTGACACTGTCATCATTAAAACTACTATATCTTTGGAAAGAGCACACTCTAAAGTAACTGAAGAGTATGTAAATGTTGATGGTTTATTAAATCTAAAAATTAAATTCAATTTTCTGTTCAGATTTATTTGTTTGTCCCAGAATCACAACAAAAGTCTCCTCAAAGGCTTCACAAACAGTTCATCAAACATAAACACAATCAACACAAACAATAACTACACTAAACTAAACAGAGCCAGGACACTCCTGTCCTTAGACCCTCCTTCTCTTAAGGAAAAACTCCTAAAAAACCCAGCTGTGGGAAAAAAGCAGAAACCTTCTGGAGCCCAACTGAAGGAGAGATCCTGTCCCAGGACGGACAGCAACCTGTGTCAGGAGTTAGTCCATTACTCATCTATAGGATCATAGTTCACTCTGTAAGGATTCATCCAGACAGGGGAGTGAGGGTGAGGTAGGGGTCCAGGGGAGGGGAGGTGGGGTGAGGTAGGGGTCCAGGGGAGTGAGGGTGAGGTAGGGGTCCAGGGGAGTGAGGGTGAGGTAGGGGTCCAGGGGAGTGGGGGTGAGGTAGGGGTCCAGGGGAGTGGGGGTGAGGTAGGGGTCCAGGGGAGCGAGGGTGAGGTAGGGGTCCAGGGGAGCGAGGGTGAGGTAGGGGTCCAGGGGAGCGGGGGTGAGGTAGGGGTCCAGGGGAGCGAGGGTGAAGTAGGGGTCCAGGGGAGTGGGGGTGAAGTAGGGGTCCAGGGGAGTGGGGGTGAGGTAGGGGTCCAGGGGAGTGGGGGTGAGGTAGGGGTCCAGGGGAGCGGGGGTGAGGTAGGGGTCCAGGGGAGTGGGGGTGAGGTAGGGGTCCAGGGGAGTGAGGGTGAAGTAGGGGTCCAGGGGAGTGGGGGTGAGGGACGACCTGTGAACAGCTATGAAGTGATTAAAGATATAGAATATTAGATAATATTAATGACAGTGATAGAAGAGGAGCAGAGATGAAACCAGAGGTCAGAGGTCAGTGCACCATACTTCCCCCAGCTTCTAGCTCCTAGAGCAGCTTAGCTTCAGCTGTGGAGTTAACCCTGTTCCTGGCCTGACCATAAACTTTCTCACAGAGGAACGTTTTAACCTAACCTTAAATGTAGAGACTGTGTCTGCCTCTAACATGAGCTGGAAGCTGATTCCATAAAACAGGAGCTTGGTAACTAAAGGCTCTACCTCCAACTGTACTTTTAGAAACCCTGGGAACCACTAATAGCCCTGCATTTTGTGAGCGCAGTACTCTGCTTGGTTGGTATGGCTCTATAACATCATGTAAAAATGTGAAATAATTTGTTCAAGATGAGCCCTGGAATGGGTTTTGGCTCTGAACTCAGAATGTCATGGATGGCCCTGGATGGACAGAAAACCACAGAGGGATTAAACCGTCATGGCTGCCCTGCATGTAAACATGTGCCTGACCATGGGACCTCCACAGAAGGATCACTCTTTTATTTTGGCCAAGTTTGGTAAATGCCTGATTCAACAACTTTCACCAAAGGAACAAACCAGCAACAGTGATGAACGACTGTGTGCACGAGGCGGAGGATGTTCACGTTCAACAACAACAGTTCCTCCTGCTGAGGGCCAGGACTCTGGTTTAAATATTTATAGACTTTATACCAAACTGAAACTGAACATCAGGTACACAGGAGATAAGAGGCCCCTGATGGGCCCTAAAGCCAAACCTGTTTCTATTTTGATATTTTAGTACTGTTTATCAGATTTATGAGGTTTATTTACCAAACTTTACCTGATCATATGTAAGAGCCATTTTTGTGGCGCTGTAACTTTGACTTTGGCCTTACCTGTACCCACAGAACTACACTCACCGGCCACTTTATTAGGTCGACCTGTCCAACTGCCGGTGTGGTCTTCTGCTGCTGTAGCCCATCTTCCTCCAGGTTGGACGTGTTGTGTGTTCAGAGATGTTCTTCTGCAGACCTCGGTTGTAACAAGTGCTTATTTGAGTTACTGTTGCCTTTCTATCAGCTCGAACCAGTCTGGCCATGCTCCTCTGACCTCTGGCATCAACAAGGCATTTTCGCCCACAGAACTGCCGCTCACTGGATATTTTCTCTTTTTCGGACCATTCTCTGTAAACTCTAGAGATGGTTGTGCGTGAAAATTCCAGTAGATGAGCAGTTTCTGAAATACTCAGCCCAGCCGTCTGGCACCAACAACCATGCCACGTTCAAAGTCACTTAAACCACCTTTGTTCCCCTGATGCTGGGTTTGAACTGCAGCAGATCGTCCTGACCATGGCTGCAGCCTAAAGGCACTGAGCTGCTGCCATGTGATTGGCTGATTAGAAATTTGAGTTAACGAACAGTTGGACAGGTGTCCTAATAAAGTGGCCGGTGAGTGTATATGCTGTGGCTTGTGTTATGTTTGCTATTTTGACATTAATATTTAGCTTATTGGGAGCTAAATAAATTGTTTTGGGGCATTACATTTTGGACTGGTCATTTGGGACACGTGTCCAGAAATCCTAACACTTTGGCAGCCACAGTGGCAATGAGCATAAGGCAGATTGACTTCACAACCTTTTACAGATTTATGTAAAAAAAGACTCAATGTGAAACTAAAACAATAAACATCACCACAGGTTGAGTCCAAGGTTAGTCCTGGTTTAGTCCAGGTTCAGAATATTTTTATCATTAAAAGTATTTATTTGAGTTCCTGTTGGCTTTCTCTCACCTGGGAGTCTGACCATTCTCTGACCTCTGACCTCTGGCACTAAGGCTTTCCTCTACAGAACTAACTGTGATACTCTGTGTTTTCACTCTGACAATGTTCTGTCAGAACCATCATTACCTTCCAGCTGTTGCTTGGACCGCTGACCACTGCAGACGAGGAACACACAAGAGCTGCAGTAGCCACGACCAGTAGGGGGGGCCACGTGATCAGAGAGGTCCGAACAGCGGTCAGTGGCCTGTGGCATAAGCACTGAATGGCTGAGGGGCCACAGCGCTGCCCTGTGCTACAGCACAGTGAGTAAACTGCTGACATTACGAGCCTCATCAAACACAGCACAGAGCGAGAAATCATGGACTCTGGGATTTTCTCAGCTCATAAACTGTGCTACTCTTCTCAAGTTTTCTCAGTTTTTTGTTTGATGACAATGGACCTCATATTCACAGAGATCTGATCATAAACCGGACACTGAAATAATTCATGCAGTCATTCACAACTGAACCTGAACCACGACCCCAAGCCTATCGACCGACATAAAAACAACATCAAACAGAGTTCAGGCGTCCTGACTAAAGTTTTTGTAGCCTGTAGTGTTTTCTGGAGCCTCAGTTCTCAGCCCACTGTGAGGACACTGAAGACTCAGAGACTGACTCTGTGCTGGAGCAGGGGCGGCGCAGAGCAGAGCTGGGGCCGGGGCCCCACTGGGCTTTGGGGAACCACTACAAGAGAAACTTGGTCAGAAAAAACAAAAGTTAATGCCCAGATAGTTTAAGTTAAGCTCTGGTCTGTACAGCAGCAGCTCGTGTTTAAAATACAAGAGTTGTTATAAAAATGTGAGAAGTAAAAGCATAAATAGTATCTTTTTTTTTACTATAATGTAGTTGGAGCTGTAAATATTTTTTATCCTCTAAAATGTACCAGAATACAGGAAACTGCATCTGTTTTGTTCAAAATGTACACCCCTCTGCTTCATATTGTCCCTAGTAAAATATATTTTGTTTTTGCTACATCAGGGGCACAGATCGGGCAGCAACACAAAGATGTTTTTTTAATTAATGTTGTTCATTTGTCATTACAGATCTGGGTCAGATAGGTTTCATTCATTTGTCCTTGTCTGTTATAAGTACAGTAGAGAGATAGACTCTGGAGAGAGAGAGGGGAGAAACATTCAGGAAAGAGTCCAGGCTTAAACCCACAACCCCAAGGCAGGCTGTAGTTGCCCTGTATAATAATAATTATAGATTGGATTTATAGTCGCTCTACAGTTTGGTGCAGTCTTCCTTCTCCTCAGTCTCTGTGGAGGTGAGCTTCTGTACCACAGCTGCCCTGGGGCAGGCTGATGGACGTGTGGCTGCCATGTTGCCCCTCACCAAACACAGTCACTCTCACACATTCATACAGGCAAGGTGGGTGAAGTGTCTTGGCAAGGGCACAACAACAGTGTGCCTGCGGCGTGGCCTCGAACCACCAACCTTGGGGTTAGTGGGCGAGTGTAGACTGTAAATGTGCCACAGCTCTACCAACTGAGCTTCACCACAGCAGGGGCCTCAGGTTTATTTAAACAAACTTGGAGAGAGAAACAAATCATGGAGTGAGGAGCAAAGTCAGTAACACAAACAGGATTATCAGGACAGTAGTGATACTACTACAAGTACTAAGAGTACTGTCCTCTTTTTTTTTTTTTTTTCTTTATTCTTTTAAAAGTTCCATGATCCTATGACCGTTGGAACAAACAACAACAACAATACAAAATTTATAAACCATATGAATGTGGAAAATGCACAAAACAATTATCTCCAGATTTAGTTTTTAAATGCTCCTTAAACTCCCCCATAGTTCCATTACGTACAACACAGCCATCATCCAACACATTTAGCACTCTCATGGCCAGCGTCAAGCATGACCTCTGCAGCCGGCACCAGGCAATTCTCCATTGGGAAACACATAAAAAGTTCTCCGCACGTTATAGGGTAAACATTTTTGTGTAGGGCAGTAAGGTCCCAAAGCTGTTGGTGAAAGCCCACGGCACAATTTAAATGCAAAACATGACAATGCAAAGTTTCGTCTTGCTTGTAATGTCATTAGGCCCAGTGTGCTGTAATGGTTGGAAGTGATCTCTGATTGATGGCAAATTGAGCCTCATGGCCTCATGTGGTACTGCTGTAAATGCATCACTTAGATCCAAAAACGCTGCCACACAAGTTTTCTTTTGCTCAACAGCTTTTAACCAATTATGATAATCCAATGCTAATTGGTCCAATGTAGAATGTTTAGGTAAAAAAACAAACTGATGTGTAGATATTAATGAATTTTCCAGCAAAAATGTCATTAGTTTGTCATTTACGATGCTCTCAAAAATGTTTCCAATACAAGAGGTCAGTGATATCGGCCGATAACTGGAGGGACTTGATCGATCTCCCTTACGCTTGTAAACCGGTATCACATAAGCTGTTTTCCAGATTTGTGGTAATTTTGATGTGCTGAAAGACAATCTAAATAGATGAGTTAGCACAGATGTGAGCTCAGCTGCACAATTTTTAAGAAATAAATTTGATATGCCATCAGGCTCACTCACTTTTGTCACATCAAGTTTGTTGAGTTTACTGTATACATTATCTGGAGACACATCCACATCAGTTAATAAGCCATACAGAGTCTGGGGTAAAGTCTGGGGTAAAAAATAATCCATGTTTTGCCCTCCAACGTGGCCTTTACCAGTGTACAGGTGATTAAAGATGTCAGCTTTCGCAGCATCATTTACAAATATTTGTCCATCATGAATCAAATCAGGTATTTTATCACCAGAGTTAGAAAATGTGTATAGATCAGACAGCAGGCCCCAGTAATGTCTTGGTGAATAACTTGAGGCCAATTTCTGGGCTTGCTGAGTATAATACAGACGTTTAATATGACTTATCTCAGCACGCAGTGCATTTCTGGCATTTCTAAAAGCATTTAAGTCATGGTCATTTTTTGATGTCTTAAAGTTTGACCAGCATGCATGTTTAAGCAACTTTAGACGCGTAAATTCTGGTGTAATAAAAGGTAAATGCTGTCTTTCTGGTTTTGAAACATGATGATGTTGGTTAGAAACAAAACAAGATAGTATTGAGGTGACTGCGACATAAAAATGTTCTGATGCAGACTCAACATCAACACTCGAGTACACAGCAGACCAATCGTAATCTCTGACTGCTTAACGAACTGCTGTCCAGTCAGAAATGTATTTACAATTAAAATAAGCCGATTCATTTGGCCTGTTTGCTGACAATTGTACTTCAGGTGTTTCAGTTGTAGGCTCAACTTGTGACAATGTAATATTAATAACACCATGATCAGAGGTTCCAATAGGGGCAGAGACAATCAAACCAGAGAATATTTCAGGAGTATCGGTTAATGCTTGATCAATAAGAGAGGGTGTCCCAGGCAGTCTGTCAGGAAACCGAGTAGGTGAGGTGACAATTTGGGATAAGCATGTGACGTACAGAACAGTTCTGTTTCTAATCCTTGCTGATCTGTTTTGTCTTCTGGCCACCATTTGGAGTTATGCACATTAAAATCACCAATTATAAGATTAGCAGAGTTAAAACTGACAGGACAATTTTCCATGGACTCCTCAATGTGACATAGAATTGACACGTCATCATCTGGTTTGCGGTAAATATAAACAGTAAACAATTTCACATGGCCAAAATCAAACGTAAAAATCAGACTTTCAAAGTCCTTATCTTCCAAATGTATGTGCCGTTTAAATTTTACACTACTGCGCACATAAGCAGCTAGGCCACCACCAAATGTGGAACGGTCTTTGCGAATAAACTCATAACCGTCAATTACAAATATTTTATCAGGCATTACTTTGGTAAGAAATGTTTCAGAAATAAACACGACACTAGGTTTATGCAGTAAGATAAAATAGGACAGCTCATCATAATTAGAGTGAAGGCCTCTGATATTGGTGAAGATTACATTATCCATGAATTAATGATTGCTTAATTTCTGCAAAGCTCTTAATGTACATGGGACAGGAGGAGCTCATAGCTGCATGAGTCCCACCACAGTTGCAGCACTTTGGGTCGCTTATACAGGGTATGTATGGTTGGAATCAATGGAGCCACAGTTGACACAGCGGCGTTGTGAGCGACAAACACTTGCGACATGATCAAATCGATGACAGTTGAAACAACGCATGGGACGGGGCGCAAGGGGCTGAACCCGATGAAAACAAAAACCATAGTGGAACCCGTACTGAAGAGCTCTGGAGTATTCACCTTGGTCAGCTAAGTTGAACTTAAATGAGACATATTGACTTTGCTCTCGTGGAGGAAACTTAGTCAGCTGATTTGTGAGGGATATTCCACCTTGAGCTCGTTTTTGAGCTCAACCGGATCCGTGTCTTGGGCGAGACGCGATAAGACGACCCAGTTCTGTTGGCGCTGGTTAGGGCGACCGCTCATTGGGAGTAGGACTGCATTATCTCCAAACAGCTGGGAATCCCAGCCTGTAAGCAACTTGTCTCTGTGTGACCCATCTTTTAATTCAACAAGTAGCTTCCCTGAATTTAACATTCTGGCATAAAAAATCAAAGGGACCGCATCAGGGCGGCTCTCACTGATTAATCACTTGATTTCAGTTGGTACAGCAAATCTCTTGGGGTCAGATATGCGAGTTACTAATATTGAGCGTAATGGATCTGCCCGGTACAGCGCATTTGTTGTGCGCGGTGCTGCTGACTGTTGAGACAAGGTTACCGCTCTGCCCCTGCCCACAGCGTCAGCAAATGACTTAATTTTAGTTTGAACATCAGTTGAAATATCCACAACACTAGATAGAAGCTTAACTTCTAAGGCAGACACTCTTTGATCAATCTTCTCGATAAACTCAGTTGTGGACTTATTACACGAGTTGTGGGAAACTGCATCATAAGTGGCGTGATCGTATTCAAAACATATGTTGTTTCCTCTTCAGGGTGTTAACGTCTTTTTTGGATATGTTTTGGGTACAGAGTTTGCATATGTACAGTCCTGGTTCCTGGTTTATCAGGCTACTTATTTGCATTACGGAGAGCCCAAGGCATTCATAGTGCATGTACTTTTGACAATTAGAGCACTCGATTTCAGCCTCATGGCGTGATTTACCGCACCAGCACATTGTCACACAATCCGGCATTTTCTTTGCTATATGCAACGATGTTAGCTGCTAGCTCCACTGATCAGCTGTTAGCCATCCACTAGCCAGCTGGTAGCTAGCCCCACTGGCCAGTAGTTTCCCCACTATTGTTTGCAATCCAACTTGTTATCCACAGCCAGGCAGAGGTGAAAAAAGGGGCTGCAAAGCTACACAGTCCAGTACACACACCTCCCTTGTCGTCCTCCCCCGCTGAGCCAGCTGAAAACAGGATCAGCCAGGATCTTTAAAACATCTACCGTCTAACTTCTGGAATGTTATCGGCTTTACATAATTTTAACTTTAGAGTTTTTTGTTTGTTTGGTTTTCGTTTTTAATTTTTGTAATTTTATGTCTTACCCCATCCATCCATCTTTTACTTCTACTTCAGCCTTTTATATCCACTACAAAATCTGCTGCTACAGTTATTTCCTGGACTACTGCTAATTCTGCAAATTCTTATTTCATTTTACAAGATTTCAGTGTCTTCTGTAAATGTCGTATTTTGCAGGTTTCTTTATCTGAGCAGAACCAGGAGACTTCTGTCACTGCACTGGGACTGTTCCTTTTTCTCTGTGCATAAATGTTTATGCATCACAAATATAATTCACATATTTTGTTTTTCTTTACAGTTATAGAGCAAAAACAAACAAATAAGTGAAAGCTGAAGAAATGAAGAAGGAGGAGGAGGAGCAGAGGTCCTGGCTGTGATTTTGGTTTTAATAAAAACTACATAAAACATAAAAAAGACATAATGATAATATACAGTGCATTATATGTCTCACATATCATCTTATATTCACAAAACTTTGAATGTTAAAACTTTAAATGTTAAAAAAAGGAGCCTCAAATTGTGAAATTTTAAAAACTCAGTAATGCGCCCCACTCAGTGGGCCATCTTTACAGCTGGTTACTGAGTTAATGATGGACTAAAGAAGGTCAGGGACAAAGACAACATTTACTGAAGAAGAGTGGGCTATGGTGAAAAATCTGTGACCCCCTGTGAGATTTAATTCAGCAGACTTTTACTGGACACCGGTCAAGACACAGGGCAGGGCTGAGCAGAGGAAATCTTCAGAACGCTGTGATATAATTCATGTTTTAATAAAGCTCTGTCAGTTTTTGCTCAGTTATGATGAGACTAAAGCTTCTTATCCCTCAGGCCTTAAAGAAAATCAGGTTCTTCCTCTTAAACCCTTTTACTCACTGGGTCACATTTAAAAATATAAAATATGAATAATGCTTTAACCTCTGTCCTCATCACAGAGAGAAAAGGTGAATTCATTTTTATATTTTTAACTCTAGATGTAGTTTGTTCACATTATTCACATAAATTAAACAGGAAGTGTTTTATATTTAAACATACAAAGTGTTTTGTGTTTGTTTGTGCAGTGTCTGTTTTACTGAGACTGTCCTCAGCTTTGGTCGGTGCCATGGCGCCCCCAAGTGTTCATGTGGTGTAGAGCAGGTAACGTGGAGGTTTAGATAAATAATTAGCTTTTAAAGAACACAACACAGCATTATTAAAGAGCTTTATTAATGAGGGAAACTGAAGAAACAAAAGAATCTGTCAGGGCCACATTAAAGTCACTGAGCTGTAGTTTTCTTCAAACACAGCAGGAGCCTTTCCTGGTGTTTCTGATCTAACACAGGTACAACTGGACTAAAGTCAGCCTTTTATTTAACAATCACAGCTGATACAGAAGGGTTTTAGAGAAGTTGTAATGCACAAAATCACCACAGAGGGGCGACACAGGCTTATGGTGCATTCAGGTGGTCCTCAGAAACTCGGGGAAAATGTTTTCTGAGTTGAAAAATGCCCACGAACGCCTGCACAAGTCAGAAAAACAACTCAGGACCTCAGGTCAGATCCTGCTCCTGACGTCCTCGGCTTCATGGACAGAGCAGAGAAGTAGAAGATTTATTAATGTGCATTTTAAACATGAGCTCTTTGCTTATTACATGAGTTTATTATAATGTGTCGCTCACACAGAAGTAACAGAACTGTGATAGAAATGCTAATCATTGCTGTTAGCCTCATTTATTTGACCCTAACATCCAAGCTGCTTGGCTAAAGCTATGTTCATCCTTTTAGCAGTGAGAAGGCTAACGCTAACTCGTTAGCTGTGATAAATGATAATAATAACATCACTGACCAATAACTCTGTTGGTCTGTCTGTGGAGACGTTAGTATCTCCACTTTCTGAGATAAAAGCTCATGAACATAAACGAGTCGGGAAAATAACTCCTCAGCTCAGAAATACGAGCACCAGAGGAGCACCTGAACGCAGCATTAGCTGACAGTTTTTGGCAGTGCTGCAGCCTGAGACTGGTCTTGGTCTGGAGATCATATTTTTACAGTCTTGGTCTCGGTCTCGGATGTGGAGGACTCTGAGGTTTTATTTACCAAACATGATCAGAATCACTGTTCTTAATAATTTTGCAGTAATTTGTCTGAATGAAGAATACTTTTATCTTTTACAGCTGCAGTATTAGCAGCAGTAGTAGATTCTGTTGTGTATTTTGTTTGTGAGTATTTTTCTGAAGTAGCAGATACTGAGTCTCTCACAGAGCAGAGGAAACACCAGCCTCCCCAGACACCTCCTCCAGCTCCTCCCTCTCCCCAGACACCTCCACCTGAACCGTGTAATAAAAAATTACCCACATTTATATTTTACACGTTTTATTTTCTCCAAACCATAACCAGGTTTAAATGATGACGGAAAACAGAATAAAGACAGAGAACCATGTGATAAACGCCTCTTCACTGCAGCAGCAGAACCATCAGCCTCCTCAGCCTCTCCTCCTCTTCACTGCTCACTGATCTCTCAGACTCTCTCTTCATCTCTGACGTTTCTGCTGAGGTCCAAGTCCCAAAGTTTATTCCTTCAGTAAATCCTCTGTTACACTTCTGTCTCCTGTCTGAGTTGGTTTTAACCCTCTCTTGGTTAAAGTTAAAGTTGTTACTGCACAAAACACAACACTCATTCTGACGTTACTGCGTTCATGAAAACCTACTGTAAAAATAAACCAAGAAGAAGAGATTTGCTAAAGGTAAAATTCTTTCTGGGGACCAATGTCCAGATCTCACTCCTGCTGTAGAAATGTTCACAAAAACAAAACTTATTCTCTAAAACTGCCCTGACCTGCCTTTAGTGCAGTAATCATTGTAATATTTCCAGTACTGGACAGTAACTAAATACTTTTAATTTACTTAAGTACACGTTTTGAAGAAAAATTACTTTCTGAGAACATTTTGTAGAAGATACTTACTAAGATACTACTTGTAGAAACTTAAACTCCAGTAAATTCTGGATGATTTTATTTTTACTTTTACCTGAGTAAAACCTTAATTTGTGTGAAAAGTTAAAGTATTTTTTGTGGTCTGTGGTGCAGTGGGCAGCGTCTGACTGTGATCAGAAGGTTCAGGGTTAGAAGACTTTGCAAAAACATTCAAATTTACTTTTTTAGTAAACTTTATACTTAATACTTTTTACTTTAATTGAAGGAAAATTATTTTACTTGAGTACAGTTTTTGAGAACTTCAGCTCTGAAACTGAGTCACTGACACTTTCTGCTCTGAAACAGCAGCTTGTCTCAGTTCTGTTCATTGTTTCATGAAAACATTTCATAAATCTTTACAAACACAACACTTTAAACAAATACCACACAACAAATACCACAGTTCTCTGGAGTGATGTCAGTGGTTCTCCAGCAGAGGGAGACACTCGCTCTAACCACACTTCCCATTAGATCTGCGTCAGTACTTTCTGCATTTTTTGGTCTCAAACTTAGATTTGACACAACAATAAGTTCTGTTCAGTATTTTCCAGCAGTGGAATGTAACAAAGTAAAAGTACTTAGTTACTACTTTTCATGTATCTGTACTTTACTTGAGTAGATTTTACAAATACTTTTACTTTTACTTCACTACATAGTACAAAGTACAAAGTACAAAGTATTTCATAAATTAAAAAATATCTAAAATAAGTACAAAGTATTTTGAGTTTGGTTTTGTTTTTGTCGTACCCTCAGTGTAGTACACACAGTACTTCAATATAACAGGTGCAGGAAAGTAGTACACACAGTACTTCAATATAACAGATGCAGTAAAGTAGTACACGCAGTACTTCAATATAACAGATGCAGTAAAGTAGTACACACAGTACTTCAATATAACAGGTGCAGGAAAGTAGTACACACAGTACTTCAATATAACAGATGCAGTAAAGTAGTACACGCAGTACTTCAATATAACAGGTGCAGGAAAGTAGTACACACAGTACTTCAATATAACAGATGCAGTAAAGTAGTACACACAGTACTTCAATATAACAGGTGCAGGAAAGTAGTACACGCAGTACTTCAATATAACAGATGCAGTAAAGTAGTACACGCAGTACTTCAATATAACAGATGCAGTAAAGTAGTACACACAGTACTTCAATATAACAGATGCAGTAAAGTAGTACACACAGTACTTCAATATAACAGATGCAGTAAAGTAGTACACACAGTACTTCAATATAACAGATGCAGTAAAGTAGTACACACAGTACTTCAATATAACAGATGCAGTAAAGTAGTACACTCAGTACTTCAATATAACAGATGCAGTAAAGTAGTACACACAGTACTTCAATATAACAGATGCAGTAAAGTAGTACACACAGTACTTCAATATAACAGATGCAGTAAAGTAGTACACACAGTACTTCAATATAACAGATGCAGGAAAGTAGTACACGCAGTACTTCAATATAACAGGTGCAGGAAAGTAGTACACGCAGTACTTCAATATAACAGATGCAGTAAAGTAGTACACGCAGTACTTCAATATAACAGATGCAGTAAAGTAGTACACACAGTACTTCAATATAACAGATGCAGTAAAGTAGTACACGCAGTACTTCAATATAACAGATGCAGTAAAGTAGTACACACAGTACTTCAATATAACAGATGCAGTAAAGTAGTACACACAGTATGTAGTGACTAAAGCTACTCAACGCCACTATGACTGGGTTTGCTGGAATTGACGCGCGCACTCCATCATGTACAATTCGATCAACTTTATTGTAAATAATAACTAAATCAAAGAACAAGAACAGACATGGCTACGCGTGTCTAAAAACTGTCTGCTCACCCAGTCCCAATCACACACACCTGTCCCATTGAGCTCATTATATGCCCTGCACCATGCAGGGCCCATGACACACCCACTCATACCCATTCACACCCACTCATGACGCACATAATGGCTGGAACACTCCGGCTCCTAATTGTTATTTGGCAAAATACAAAAACAATTCCAAATCATTCATTAATTAAGCCATTATGCAATAAAACATCTTTAAATTGTCCATTAAAATCCATAATTCATTTATTTAATTAAAATGTTCATCCTTTGGCCAGAGTCCAATAGACCACCTATTAAAGTCAAAAGTCATTAAATGCCAGTCCACAGAAGCCTACTGTGCCGCTTGCAAAAGGCAAAGTTTTGTAATAGGCCTTTCCAAAACACTAGTCCTGGTCTTCACACGTGCCGAACGAACTAATCCCCTTTTATCAACAAAGCTCTCCATGATCCTACCCAGCAGCCAAGAGCTGCGGGGAGCTGTAGGGTCCGCTATCAGCACAATGTCCCCTGGAATGAGATTTCTCCTCTTCTTATTCCACTGGTGCCGCTCCTGCAATAATGGTAGATACTCCCGTATCCACCTTTTCCAAAACAAGTCGGAAATATACTGAGTCTGCTTCCATCTTCTCCTTAGGTAGCAATCCGTGGCATCAAACAGGCCAACTGGTAACACTGGCTTGCCTTTCATGGTTAGCAAATGGTTTGGAGTCAGAGCCTCTAAATCACATGGATCATCCGACAGTTTTGTTATTGGGCGATCATTTAAAATTGTCTCCACTTCACATAACACTGTATGAAAGCCTTCATCATTCAAAGTCTGCTGCCTCAACACTGAGGTAAGTATCCTCCTTATCATCCCAATGATGCGCTCCCAGGCTCCTCCGTGATGAGATGCTGCTGGTGTATTGAAGCTCCAGTTAATTCCTTGGCTGAGAAAGGCTCTCTGAATTTTATCATGATCTAAAGCAGCAACAGCCCTTTTTAGCTCCTTCTCTGCTCCTGTGAAGTTTGTCCCATTGTCTGATCGTATGTGTGTGACCTGGCCCCGTCTGCAAACAAACCTTCTCAAAGCATTAATACATGAGTCCGTATCCAATGAGTAAGCAACCTCAAGGTGTACCGCTCTGCAAGCCATGCATGTAAATATCACTCCATAGCGCTTTACCAGATTTCTTCCTCTTTTCACCTCCACAGGCCCAAAGTAGTCGACACCAACATTGGAAAATGGAGGTAGGTCCGGAGTAATTCTCTCAACTGGTAAGTCTGCCATTTTTTGCTCCACTAATTTTCCTCTTTGACGCCTACAAACAGAACAGCTCGAGATGATCTTTCTAGCAGCAGCATTAGCACTCACAATCCAATAGTTTCTGCGCAGACTTGAAAGAATATGGTTTCTGCCCGCATGGCCCAACTGACAGTGAATGTGCCTCAAAATCAGAGAGGATACATGATTATTCTTCGGTAATATAACAGGATGTTTTCTACTCTCAGGCATAGCAGCCCTTCTCAAACGCCCACCAACTCTTAACAATCCTTCCTGCAGGAATGGATCCAGCTTACAAATAGGGCTCTCCCTTTTCACCCCAGAATCACCAGATATCAAAGTTTCAATTTCACTTAGGAAGGTTTCCTGCTGGGTGAAACGAATGATGGCTGCCTCCGCCTCCCTTACATCCTCCACTTTCAAGCCTTGTCCTCTAAATGCACTTTTCCACTGTTTCATTTCCACGTCAACAGCTTTGGCGTCTGGCAGAGCCTTATTCAACATTTTCCTCCTGTCACAGCTCATCTTCAACAGAGCATTTAACTTCAGGAACCATGCCACAGCAACTTTAAGCCTTGTCCAATCAGAAAAGTGCAGTAGCAGCTGACGAGTGGGATTTAGGCTGTCATTTGCAACAACAAAATTCACCAGCGGGTCTCTTTTTACCTCTGGATCACCATCAACAATGTTTACATCCAACCTGGTGAGCGGCCATTCCTTTTCAGGCCTTTGCAGAAACTGCGGTCCTTCAATCCATCTACGTTTAATTAACAGCTGTTCCATTCTCAGTCCTCTTGATGCATCATCAGCTGGATTTTGTGCTGTAGGTACGTATCTCCATTGTGACACATCTGATGCATCTCTGATAGCAGCTACTCGATTAGCAACAAATATATGAAATCTCTTATCTTCATTTCTGATATACCGGAGGACTGAAGTGCTGTCTGTCCAAAATACAGACTTCTCCAGTTCAAGCTGCAGCTCATTTTGAAGGAATTTATCAACACGGACAGCGAGAACAGCAGCTGTTAGCTCCATGCGTGGTATGGTCATCTGTTTCAAAGGTGCCACACGAGCCTTGCCAATTACAAAGGCAACATGAACACCATCATCCCTTTCCTGCCTTATATAACTGACAGTGCCATATCCATCTTGGCTCGCATCTGCAAAGTGATGCAACTGCACCTTTGCAGCATGTCCAAAATCCTTTAGCTTAAAACATCTGCTAACCTTAAAGTCTTCCACCCTTTCAAGGTCAGCCAACCAGCGTTCCCACTGCAACTGCAAGGCTTGAGGTACAGGATCGTCCCAGCAAACTTCATGCAACACAGCTCTCGCAAGATGAACTTTGCTCTGAGTGTAAAAGGTGCCAAAAACCCCAAAGGGTCGTATACAGAGCTCACAACTGAAAGAATGCCCCTTCTTGTAAATGGTTGTTCTTTAACTGCTTGTTTGAAACAGAACACATCAGTCTCTACACACCAATAAAGGCCAAGGGCCCTCTCCATTGGCAACTTATCTCTGTCCAGATCAAGCTCATATACATATTTTGAACGGTGCTCCACTGATACATTAAATAAGACTTCACGACTGTTACTCATCCATTTGCTGAGATGAAATCCTCCCTTTTTACATAATTTAACAAGAGTATCAACCATGCTGATGGTCTCACATTCTGTTGGCAAACTCTTGAGAAGATCATCCACATAGAAATTGTTAAAAAGTGTGTCTATTACTTCGGGAGCAAAGTTATGGCTGTTGTCTTCTGCTGTTTTACGAAGGGCATAACAGGCACAACTGGGAGAGGATGTTGCACCAAAAAGGTGGACCCTCATGCGATACTCCACAAGATCTTGTTCTGTGTCTCCCCCTGGCCACCACAGGAATCGTAGAAAGTCAGTATGCTCCTCATCCACCCTGGTTTGATGGAACATAGCCTCTATATCTGCCATAACAGCCACCGGCTCCTGTCTGAACCTTGTCAATACCCCCATTAAAGAGCTGGTCAAATTGGGGCCTTGTAATAGTTGTTTGTTTAGAGACACTCCTTTAAACTCAGCTGTACAATCAAATACCACTCGTAAGTTCTTTTTCCGAGGATGTCTCACTCCATGATGTGGAATATACCACACACTGCCATCAGCTTTTTTAAGTTGATTTTGTGGAACTCTCTCAGCATATCCCTGGTTGATAACATTCTCCATGAATTGCGTATATTCACAGTGAAATTCCTTGTCCCTCAGGAACCTTCTCTTTAGACCATGCATCCTCTGTTGGGCTAAACAGATGTTATTTGGAAATACAACGGGGTTATTTTTAAAAGGAAGCTTCATCTTATAATGACCATCTTCCAGCTTAGCAGAATTGGTTACAATATCCATAAACCTCCTTTCTTGAAATGACATCTCTTCCTGTCCACCTGATAACTCATTAAAATCATGATTGTACTGATTTACCAATAACTCCTCCAGTCTATCAACTGCCGTTCTATGCACAGCGACCACAAAGCAACCATTCTGCTCACTGCTGCTTCCTCTCATCGGCCCATTGATCACCCATCCCAGTAAGGTTTTTATAGCATATGGTCCTTCTCCAACACTATGAACAACCTCCCAGGGTTCCATTAACTTCGAAGAGTTGGTTCCAATTAACAGTTCAACATCAGCTTGAATCTGAGGAATACAGACATTGTTCAAATATGTCCATTTTTCCAGTTCCTCTTGTGATATCATGTTTTTTATTGAGACAGGCATTTTCCTCTGAGTATAAACATCAGGCAGACTATAGAATGCATCATCACCATAACCAGCAATCTCCAAATCTCTTAGGACATATGTGGAGACTCTCTGTTCAGGAGCCATTGTACGAATGTGAATGTTGGCCTTAGTTCCATTAAGTCTCAATCTTTTCATTAAACTCTCGGAACAAAAGGTTGACGTGCTTCCCGGATCTAAAAAAGCGTATGTGTTTATGATTTTATCACCCTTTGACGATTTTACTTGGACTGGTAATATAGACAAAATGCCATCACTGCTGCCAGCTCCTGTATGACCACAAGTTGTAATAAGTGTGTCCACTGAGCCCGTCTTTGGTGTGTTTGTGTCTGTGTCCTTTGGCCTTTTATCAAAGTGAAGAACAGTAGGATGTTTATGGCCACATATTTTGCAACTAATGCGCCTCTCGCAATATTTGCTAATATGCCCAACGCATAAGCAGCCAAAACACACACCTTTTTCTTTCAGGAAGCTTATTTTTTCTCTATGAGACTTCTTCTCCAGCAGAGGGCACTGTTCTACCTCATGATCCTTTAAACAAAACAGACACTTTGATTTAATTAACTTGGGCTTCACAGTTTGAATAGCATCTTCAGAATTGTGGTCAGCTGTGATTACATTTGTAGCAAAACTGTTTCCCTTAATTCTGGTCCTTGATGGTGATTTATTCTTTATGCAAGTCTTGCTTGTTTTTACGTTATTACTGTCCTGCAAATCTCCAAAAATGGGGTCAGACACAATTCTGACTTGCTTCTCAACAAACAGAACAATATCCATAAAACAAGCTCTGCGTTTGTAGCACTCTAACAATTCACTGGCTCTTGTTCGCCACCTCTCTCTTAATTTATACGGGAGTTTCTGAACAACAGCTCTCATGTTAGCTGGCATATCAAGCTCTTTTATATATTCAAACTCCTCCATAGCAGTGCAACACTCTCTTAGGAAAAGCGAATAAGCTTGTAAACCTTTGACATCCTCAGGCCTCACCAAAGGCCAACCAAGCACCTTGTCCACATAGGCAGCTGAGATTTTCAATTCACTCCCAAAATGCTCATATAATAGTTCCATTGCCTTTGTATATCCTTTATCAGGGGCCATATGCTGACAGCTCCGTACAAGTTCTTGAGGCTGCCCCCTTGTGTACTGTTGGAGGTAGTATAGACAATCTCCCCTATTATTGGTTTTACTCTCCACACAATATTGAAAGGCTTTGATAAAGGTTTGAAAAGAGAGCGGGTTTCCATCAAAAATGGGAATTTCTCTTATTGGCAGAGAATTTGAATTTTGCTGCTGGACAAGAAGCTCAGTTATTTGATTTTGCTTGTGCAACAAGTCATAAAAATTGCCGTCTTGTTTTTGAGAAAAAGGAATACATGGATTTGAATCCTGCTGTATTTGAATTTCTGCCACATTTGGTTGGTTTGTTGTGCCACATGCCTGTAGATCCAGTTTTGGAAATGCTTGTACATTATCATAATTTGCAGATAATTTATGGATCCTTTCCATTGGATTAAACGACACTGCATTGGGATTAAGAGGCTCGGAATTTCCTTTTGGTTTTGCTCTCATTTTCACACATGACCCCGTTGCCTTTGTTATTGCACTGTGTCGATCATTATTCATTAAAACAGCCAATTTGGCAGTAGAAACTGCTATTTCTGTGTCCAGTTCAAGTTGCTCCTGTTTTCTCCTTAATTGCTCCGCTTGCTCCTCCAAGTCGTGCCTTTTCTTTAACGCGGCTGCGCGCGCCTCTAGCGCAGCTCTCTCCGCCTTTGCTTGTACTCGTTTGGATGAAATAGAGGAGCATCCGCTTTTTGAACTGCGACTGCTGCTGCACCTTGAGGATTTACGAGAGACATTGGACTCAATGTTTGACACACTGTCAATAGGTAGCACCTCCACTTCGCTCACAGCCACATTATCACCGTCAGGATTTGTCAGCCACACAGCCACTTCATTCATAAAATCATTGACACTCAGCATTTTAGCTTTATACCAAATGACATGTTTCTCAGCCTCCTCTTCAGGCAACAAACCCAGCAAAGTATCGTTAATAGTTTTAATTTCGTTACACATACTTTTATACTTCTCAAACGTACATTTCACTTCATTTTCGCAATCTGGGTCAGTCATCAATTCAACAATAACCGCCTTTAATTTGCTTGTTTTATTAAACATTACTTTTCTGGATTTTTGCAGGGTTTCAACTTTATCCATGAGCGCCTTCATTGTAAGCTGTCTTTGTCGTTTTGTATTTGATTTTGTGCCCGACGCCATGTCCGCATTAAACGCGTTCGAGTCGCCACCGTGCGCTTCATCACCGGCATTAAAACCCGCCTGGTTGCCATCTTCATCCGCGGTCTCCAGTGGCAAATGCGCATCATCCACAATTTTGTTTGGCGTATTTTTCATCATTATTAATTATATGAAAAGGCACCACTCGATTACTCACGACTTTACGGTAGATCGCCTGGGCTCTCACTCTTTGTGTGAGTGTATGACTGACACTGACCTGCTCACAGTCGTCTCATTCATTCATTCAGAACTGATCACAAACTTGTTGGCCGAGAATCCATTCTTCTTTCATTACGAGGCCGAAACACCGAAGCAGCTGTACCAATAGCTGGAACTCACGCGTTTCATCTTGAGCGAGTTTTTGACTTAATGTAGTGACTAAAGCTACTCAACGCCACTATGACTGGGTTTGCTGGAATTGACGCGCGCACTCCATCATGTACAATTCGATCAACTTTATTGTAAATAATAACTAAATCAAAGAACAAGAACAGACATGGCTACGCGTGTCTAAAAACTGTCTGCTCACCCAGTCCCAATCACACACACCTGTCCCATTGAGCTCATTATATGCCCTGCACCATGCAGGGCCCATGACACACCCACTCATACCCATTCACACCCACTCATGACGCACATAATGGCTGGAACACAGTACTTCGATATAACAGATGCAGTAAAGTAGTACACACAGTACTTCGATATAACAGATGCAGTGAAGTAGTACACACAGTACTTCAATATAACAGATGCAGTAAAGTAGTACACACAGTACTTCAGTATAACAGATGCAGTAAAGTAGTACACACAGTACTTCAATATAACAGATGCAGTAAAGTAGTACTGCTTTAGAAACATCAGAATAATAAAGAGCTCAGAGACAGATTCAGTCTCAGTTTGTTCATTTCATGTGGAATCAGCAAAATCCCTCACATTTAACTCATTCATGAGAGAAATACTTTTACTTTTTTACTCACAAGTACATTTAAAAGTAAGCACTTTTACACTTTTTCTTTAGAAGAAATTTTAAGGTGATACTTTTACTGAGTACATTTTGGCTCCTTTATCTGTACTTTTACTTTTACTGTAAAGAAACTGAGTACTGCTTCCTCTGGGTTTGATGTTTTTTGATGAGAGTAAAACCAGATGTGAGTGTGGCGTCTGTGCTGCAGTGTGGTCTTTGAAGAAGTGAGTAAAATATCTCCACTGACAGAGGAAAAGAAGAAAAGTTTTACAATGAGTTTATTTTCCTGTTTAAATAAAGAGTGAACAAAAGTAAACTAAAAAAAAAAAAGCAATTTAGAAACAGAGTCTTGTGTTAAGTTGGTTGTATTTGTTCTTTAATCATGATGTAAATACAAATATAATCATTGGTACAAACAGGTCACAGTTTATCAGCTGTGCCTCTGTGGGACTTTCCTGGTTAAATAAAGAAGTTCCTGTTAAACCAGAGTTGGTGAAAGCAGACGGGAACAGAGTGAATGTGACATTTACCTAAACCTGAGTCGTTCTGATAAACTCTTTCTGCTGAAACAACAGGTGTTCATTATTTCATGATAACATTCAATCAATTTAAACTTTTACAAACACAACAGTTCAATAAAAAATACCACAAGTTTCTCTCGGGTAGTGTCAGTGTTCCTCCAGCAGAGGGAGACACTCAAACCACACTTCCCATTAGATCTGCATCAGTACATTGTGCATCTGTTTGGTTTCAAAGTTAGACTTAACACAACAATAAGTTCCATTCATTATTTTCATTTAGACTTATTATTATCATTGTCATCGAGCCCAACTCTGCTCTAACGTACAGTTTGGTATTTAGTAAATGTTATTACTACTTACACTCTGTACGATACCTGACTACAGCGGGCTCACTAAGTTAGAATATCATGTAAAAGTGTGTTTTTCTCTCAGAGGCAGGCACGTGCGGGGGCGGGGGGGGGGGGGTTGGGGGGGGGGGGGGGGGGGGCCCTTTTGGTCCTTGGTCTTTTTTTTTTTTTTTGTGGCTTTAAGCCCTCGTGTGGCTCTTCATAAGAACATTTATTCATTCATTAATTATTAATAATTTGAAATAAATGACATCACACGACCGCCAACACCTCGTGACCTTTAACCTTTTGCCTCCGTGAGTCACATGACCCTCACGCAGCTGAAAACAGAGGAGAGAGAGCGGACTGCGGAGCCAATAAAGAGGGCTGTTAGCATTTTTTTGGTCCAGATTCCAGAACTTAAACCCAGTCTGGTCTCTGGGAATGAAAGCACGGTGAGTGAGGAGTTTGTGTCAGTGATTTGTAAAACAAAGCCATGAAAGTATTACGCACGCGCGTTAGATCATTTCTGTTTAAATACAGAGCTTTTGACCGCTGCTTGCTAACCACCTAGATATTTACAAAATGCTTCCATAAAATGCTTTGTGATTGTTGACAGCATAAAATCTTTTTATTTTTAGACCGAGTTGCTTATAAATAATGGATTGCAGTTAGCATTTAGGCATTTTAATGCAATTAAATTGTGAAAATTTGCTATAATTGTGCAAAAATACGAACTAGTTGGTGATGGGAGCTGGCAAAATGTGATCTGAAAAGAAAAAATGTGATGTCCCAAAATCTTGTTCCCACATAACTTATTTAATTTATTACTAGAAATGTCTAAGGACTTCCTCAGTGCTGGGAATAATTCTCATCTTGTCAGAGCATGGATAAAATAACATTATTTAGTTTAGTGTCATGCAGTCTGTGTTTTCTTTACATTTTATATGTTCATTAGTTTTTTACTATTTTCCCAAAATTTTATAAAAAATGTACAGCTTCATCCTTACTGTATTGCAATATATCATAGTATACACAGAAATGTAAGAGTTGTGTGAGAGTCTTGCCACAGTCCTAACACAACAGTGTTTTAATCTGGTTATATTTGTATTTATGTATGTGCCCCTTTTTCACTTTGAGCACCTGCCGCTGTAGAAGTCTCTGCACCTGCCTGCTCAGAGGTTCAGTTCAAAAGTCTCACACATATATTTATAGCATCAGAATAAACAGAGTGAAGCCTTTCAAGCTTTGTTTTCTCATGATTTTGATAATTATGACTCACAGTTAAAGAAAACTACAAATTAATTATTCACAAAATATATGTTTGTACTGACGCTTTAAATATGTGTTTTATTTTTTAAATGGAGCCGCTGAGAGGAAAATGCTCTTTCATATGATGTTCTAATTTAATAAGTGGACCGTCTGCGGGAGTTGAACCGCCAACCTTCAGGTGAGTGGGTGAACGTCTCCTGCTGCTGTAGGAACATCTGCTCAGGTGAGTAAGGCTGCAGGCTGACGTCAGTGAACTGTATTAAAGTGTTTTCTGGTTAAAAGTGTTTAAGTGTTTTATTCTTCTTTATTCAGTAACGCCTTCAGAAAACTACACAGCAGTTTAAAGCAGCACAACACAAACACAACGACATAATAAACAAATGAAATAAAAGCATGTCCACTCTGCCCTGCACTGTTCCCATCCTCAGCAAAAACTAACTGCACCAAAACTCACCCAACCTGCTTCAGAAAATCAGTTTCTATGCAGATGATATTTGATTATTTCTACAAAAACCACACACTTCACTGTGAGAAACAATTACAGAACAATACTCAGATATCTCAGATTATTCATTAACTGCACAAACCCCTCACACATCCAGGCATTAACTCGTCCCCAGGCAGAGTTATTTCATCTGAATTTCACCCCAGTTCTCAGACGACCTCCTGCGCTGGACAAACCTTCCACACTAATAACTAATAAGAATAAAAATGTCACTACTCCCCAAGATAAACTTCCTGCTGACCATGGCTTTTGTATTGTCAGGTGTATTATGTTTAGTCTTTTTCTCAGCTGCATGTTGTCTTTTGCATCACTTAATAAAAAGAATAAAATAAAAACAATAATAATAAAAATAAAAACATAAAAATAAAAATGTAGCGGTGACTGCTGCTGGTGTCTCTGTAGATGAGCAGATACACAGAGTCAGAGCTGGGGACAGAAAAGAAGAAAAGTTGATGTTTTATGTGAATAATGGTTGTGTTATGAATGAAAGTGTATAAACAGTTCCAGTGCATTAATGGAACGTACGTCTTTGCCTTTCGCTCCTCGGCCTGTAACATGAAACAGGTTTGGTAAATGTCATGTTCTGCTGTTGGTTCTGTGAGAGCAGGAGTTTCTGTGACTGACCTGGGACACAGAGCCATCACTGAAGTGGTACCAGGTCCCAGAGGCCTGCAGGGCGGCGCTGTAGTGTCCTCCTCTGACACTGCCCCTGTGCTCCACAGCTCCACACAGAGAATAAGAGTGACCCTGCACACACAGGTCAGAGGTCACATCTGGACACGCCTTTATGTTTAATAACTCCTCCTCCTCACAGTGGGATTTATAATAAAACCCAGTTCTGTCGATGTCAGGCTTCTTCAGAAGCAGAACCAGGACCCGAGGAAACTTTGTCATGTTGCAGTCCTAAAAAACAATAAAAGAGCAGAGTTAGTTTCTGAGCAGACTGCTGCTTCATTCAAATATTTGGATTATGAAGCTCTGCACTAAATTTAATTTATCACACACTTCATTTTATTTTTATTTACAACTGAGAACAGCCATGAAAACATATGGTGTTCCCTGGCAGAACAATCTAAAGGAGCATCCTTTAATTAAATCCTCTAAAGGACCCAGACTGTGGACGTCTCTCCCACTGACCTTAAACTACACACTGATATTAACATCTTTAACAGACGACTAAAGCAGTGGTTGAAGTCAGGACAGAGTTGTTCACACAATCATCCTCATATATGAAATGTTCCTTATTGTTTGCACTGTGCCTATAGTTTTCTTCTTTTCTTTACATTTTAAATTGTACCTTGAACTGTGCCATGTATCCTCTCTAAAAGCCCCTATGGACTGGTGTTGAAAATTAGCATTTGTGCTAACACACGTCAGCAATACATCTGGTGTCCAATGTATATGTGATGTCCATATTAAATACATGAATACATAAATAAATGACTGATCCAGGAACAGAGGGGCATTATATCCAGGTTCTACAGTTTTATACTGAAAGGGACACTAACCCAGATGCCCGCTGTGAGCAGACGTCCCTAACCTTAGTGGGACTTTTGACTGGGACGCAGTCTGGAATCAGGTTCAACAGACGTCTACAAATCCAGACCATCAGCAAATTCACTTAAATGTTATCCACAGGACATTCTTGACTCTGCATAAACTTCATAATATGAAGCTTAAAATCGATCCAAATTGTACACTGTGCCTGACAAATTCAGTTGGCACATTTTATCCCATGGCCTGGGAATGCCCTGGGGCGGCCTGTTTTTGGGAGGTTGTAGCCAATAATCTGGGTGCTGTGTTAAATCTCAGCTCCCCTCTCTCTCCAGAGGGGATGCTCCTAAACGAGCTGTCCAGCTTCAGTCTGCGGTGGGACAGGAGCGTGTTTTTCTCTCAGGTTTAACTGCTGCAAAAAAACTTAAAGCACTGAGATGGAAGCGTCCACACTTTGTTCCTTCGTCAGTGGCTGTGGACTTTTTTAGACGTTGCTTATTTGGAGCTTTCTATCGCTCGAAGTCACAAAGCAAAAGGAAAATACATCAAACTCTGGGATCAAACAAAAGTAGATCTTAAAACATCGCTGGTATAAATTTGATTCATTCTCTGTTTGTTTGGCTTGATTTGTTTTGTTTTGTTTTGTGTGGGGTGTTTGTTTTTGTCTTGCTGTCTGATGCTTTTGTTATGTAACTTTGTAATTTATCTGTTGTCTTCAATCAAAAAGTGATTATTACTTACACGTTTTACATTTGTTTCCTTTTCACACCGACCACAATAAAAACGGAGATGTTTACATTTTAATATGATGTGAAGACCCTCCGTCTATAAAACAGTTCAGATTAGAGAATCCAGCGAACAAACGACAGAGCTCAGACTCTGTGGACTGTACCAACCACAGATCTGCAGAGGGGCAGTGGCAGAGTCCAGAACGGGTACGGCTCCTCAATGATGCAGTGTCCTTCAGAACAGATGGTTTTATACTTCAGCTGTCCACGGAACGGCTGCAGGGACAGAGAGGAGAGAGTTGGATCATCTCAGTAAATGACAGTTTTATAAATCTGACAGACACTGACCTCAGAGACCTCTGCACTCATACGATTCAACAGCAGCTCCAGGAACACAGCAGCGTCACGCTGTTCATGAACTAACAATAAACTGAGAAATGAATGTGCTGCTTCTTTGATCCTCATTCTTCAACATGATCTGGACTCACCATCTTTAATCTGAAGATGTTTGGTGATGGCTTCAGTTCCACATTCTGTCTCCTTCAGTCGGTCAAACAGCTCCTTCAGAACCTCATCTGTGGAGTTTGTTCTGCCTCTGATTCTGTCCAAAGCCTGGTGAATCTCTGGAGTCATGAAGAGAAGCTGCAGGACACTGTTCAGGTAACAGGTCGCCCCCTGGTTTCTCAGACCATGAGGGACTGGACAAGGAAAAATATATAAAAGATAAAAACAATCTATGGCCTTTTCAGGGAGAAGCACTTCTCAGTTCAGATTCTTACCTTTTTTTCTTTCTGAAGCAGGACCATTTCTTTTCCTTAAGTATGTTACGCATCTATAAACTAGATAACTCCCCACAGCAGTCACAACCAACAGCCACAGCCACAGCCACAGCCACTGCCTGCAGAATTTGAAGCAGAAACTATAAAGTACTGACCTCCCTACACTGAGCTGCAGCAGAGCCTCAGCACAGAGACGCCAGGTTGTTCACACTGAGCTGCTGCAGCTCCTTCTCTACAGGAAAACCATCCAAAAGTCAGAGCCACATGAACACATCTATGGTGACTATATCTGACTAAAGAGGTGGATGTTTACTGTCTCTGTAGCTGCACAGTGCAGACTTTTTACAGTAAAAGTGAAAGTCCTAGTTCAGGTCCATCAGAGCCAGAAATCTCCCAAACATTCATAAAATGCATCAGGTCTGGGTGATGCTCATGGGAGCTGCTAAAATATAACAATAAATCTTATTTTGGGTGTATTTGGGTTTACAACGTGACCCAGCAGCAGAGGCGTTTTTGGGTCTGAAGAGATTGGGGCCTTAGCCCAAACTTAACATTGTTTATTTAGGCGGAGGTCTGGGGGCCTCCTCCAGAAAAATTATAATAGAACTGACATTTCCTGTATTTTGGTGCATTTGAACAGGTTTTTAGTTCACTGCAGTGGGAGAAAATGTATGGATTCTACTGCAGCCTAACTGTGTACAATAACAGTGTGAGGCTGAGTGTTTGGAGTATTATTGTTGTTTACTGACAGAGTGTTGCATTGTTTTGCTCTAACAAAAGGTCACTGCAGTAATACTTTTTATTTTAATAAAATTAATTTGAGGAGGAACAAGAGGGAACATGTTCCACAAACTGGGACCAAGACCTTTCTGACACTTTTCTGAGAAATATGAAACACCAAAGATTCATTAAACTAAAGCAGTAACACAAATTTTGCCAATTTCACAGATGTTCCGTGACCTTTTCTTCCTGCCCAGTGTTGAGGGAACAAGCCAAAAAAATCCTCTGTGTTCCCCGAGCTCTGGCTTTACAAAAGAACTGAGAGCTCAAATCAATGAGCTACACCAAATCATTTAAATACAGATTATTTCTTTATATTTAACCATTTATTTCAAATAAATGACCATAAAAAAAGCTACACCCTCATTACTTAAAAGAATGAATACTTATATTTATTTGTGCATATATCTGCTACCAGCAGAGAGAACAAAAGGTAAAAATTTTTTTTTTTTTTTTTCTTTTCTTTACATTTCCACTGTACACTACACTGAAGTTTCCAGAGCAGGTGACAGATGTTATTAATGACCAGCTGCAGCCCCAGGTCCAGCTCTGTGTCACAATAAAGTTCTTTCTGCTGCTGGAAAATGCGGAGGCTTTTATTTTGCAGGGCCACAGGAAGTGTGTCGCTGCTGTAACAGAAGCTTGACATCGCAGCAGCGGAGAAACTTGTGTTGAGTTTCACTGTGGCTTTACTTTTTACTTTTATAAAACGTGAGCTGAGCTGCAGCCGCGGTCCGAGATAAAACAGGACAGAAATAAAGCGAGAAGCTCACAGAGACTGAGATGAACTCTGGAGGATCTACATGAGCTGCTCCTGTCTGCTCCTCCACATCCAGCCTCTACATTTCCATCTTTCTCTCCAGCGCAGCCTGGGACTAAAACAGCCGCACTTTGTTTACTGTTCATTGCAAACACGAGACTTTTTAAAAGTAAAAGTGAAAGTCTTAGTTCAGGTCCAGAGCCAGAAATCTCCCAAACATTCAAAAAAATGCATCAGGTCTGGGTAATGCTCATGGTAGCTGCTAAAATATAACAATAAATGCTTATTTTGTGTTTATTTTGGGTGAAAACTGTGACCCAGCGCCAGCCTCGAGAGTAAAAATTGGGCGAGGGTTTGATTGAGTCGCGTCAGAGCTTCGTACAAAACTGAGAATCTTATTTTCTGCAGACCTCCTGATGAGGACACACTTTAATTTCACTGCGGTCAGGCCGGCGGTCGTTTTTCCGTGGTCAAGTGAGCCGCTCATAAATTTTACTGCGCTAATATAGCATTCTTTACGGTAGTTGTCGTGCGCTGCCAGAGGTGACTCACCTGAGAGTAACCACAGAGAGAGGTTAGAAACACATTTACACAACTTTTACACCAATTTAACTCAATCTGCATTTATTATGAAAGACTAATTATGACCAAACTAAACATGGCGAGGGTTTAAGGTGGAATTATAAAACATCTACTCACTGTGTACTTTTTTGAAATAAGTTTTTTATTCCATTTCAAAATCAGAATATTTTTGTTAAGATATATTAATAATGTCCTCAGTTGTCTATGTATCAGCTGTGTACACTGTATCAGTTGTTCATTATGTATTTTTGTTATGCCACAGGGAGGCGCTGCAATGCAGGTTATGGAGGGCGCGATTTGTTATTTTTGTTGTAGTAGACTTGCCGTAGTCTGGCCAAGTTCAGCGAGCGAGAGAAATGAGTTCTGTCCACTGTTCTCAATAAAATACGCCCAAAAATGGCTAAAGGTTTCTCATCTGCTGTCCACTCTGTTCATCCGAACGCAACGCTAGCTGCAACAGAAGCATAAAGTATTACGTAACTTAACAATGTTGTCTTTTTTTAAATGCATTACTAGGTACTTTGAAGTACAATTACACAGAAAGTACACAGTAAAAGTACTTCATACTCTCAGCAGTAGTAGTATAAGCAGGTTTCATTCTGTACTTTTTTTGCAATTTTTTTTTTAATTCAATGTCAAATACAGTACTTTGAGTTTAATTTGAGTCATTACTAACTTCATGAAAAAAGTACTTCATGGTGTGAAAGTAGTAGCAGAGGTAAAGGTAGAAGTACACAGGAAACTGCTGCAGTCATTTCTTAGGCTCAGAGAGAAATAGATGTTTTATAATTCCACCTTAAACCCTCGCCATGTTTAGTTTGGTCATAATTAGTCTTTCATAATAAATGCAGATTGAGTTAAATTGGTGTAAAAGTTGTGTAAATGTGTTTCTAACCTCTCTCTGTGGTTACTCTCAGGTGAGTCACCTCTGGCAGCGCACGACAACTACCGTAAAGAATGCTATATTAGCGCACTCAAAATTTAGGAGCGGCTCCCAGTTTAATTTCAAGCAGACACACAAATGTTACAAAAACATGAGTCAGTTGTTTCTGAGACCGATGTAAGAGAAAATGAAATTAGAATAAATAATGAAACCTCTGTAGAACAGCAGTGGTCACTTACAGAGAGCTGTCCATCAGTGTCAGGTTCTCACAGCACTGCACTCACTCCTGACTCTCACTGATCCTCATCTGTTTTCATGCCACACAGTCCTGAGATTATAAAGCCACTCCCACAAACTCAGCCTCAGTTTAATGACTGATGCCCTCCCTCACAGAGCTGAGGACTCTGTGGCTGAGCTGTTTCCACTTCAGAGCTTTGTATGTTCAGGTTTAACTACAGCTCCCTCACATCATCGCTCCCTGGTGAGTCTTTTTCTTTATTATTGTGTCTGTGTGGAACAGAAGAATCAGTCGAATGTTCTTTTAGTTAAATATAGCATTTATTAGATTATAACAGTTATTATTTTCAACAAGTTAGTATGTGTTGTTAGTTTCCTCCGGGCAGAATGGGGACAGTGTAGATCGTGGACCCGTGGCGAATATCGCAGAGGCTCAGAGTTTGGGACTCGTCCAGAGTCTGGCCTTGGTGTGTGATCCGGAAATCAGCGTCTCCTGAGACACACACAAAACCTTTATAGTCCAACAATAAAATATAGGCTCATGAAAGAATATCTGTGTAAAAGAAGAAAGTGAAGTACTACTTACTCATGGAGATGTTTTCGGTAATCGTCTTCTTCAGATCCTTTACTGTTGAGTTCTTCAGCTGAGCTTCTGTGTTGCAGAAATTGAGGACTTCGTCTCTTCCTTCTGCATAGATCACAAACTGCACCACCATTTTTGCTGCTTCTCTTTGTTGGTTTTCTTGAGAGATGTGAAGTCTCTGATGTCTGTGTGTGAACTAAAGAGAAACTAAAGTGGCGCTGCTTTAACAGTGAGATCCTCTCCTCCAGTCTCCTGACGAGGGCAGGGCTGGGTTAGTGCAGGGAAATGGGTGAGAGCTTCTAATAAATGCTGAGTTAAAAATAACCCAGCTGCTGGTAACTACCGGACTAACACAACAGGCTGGGTTTTTTTACCCAATGATATGGGTTTTTATGTTAACCCACAGCTGGGTTATATGTTCTACCCAGTACTGGGTTATATTCCTCTCCTCTGCTGGGTTATTTTGACCCAGATGATGAGTTAAATGTTTATAATGAACACCTTAAACATTTATTTTCACAAAACCAATGAAACAAAACAAGTGTTCTGTATTAAAACACATCACAGCATCATCAGCAGGATCATAATAATTCCTCAGTAAAAAGTCCATCAGATGTCTCACATAAAGTCCTCCTTTACCTGCTCCTGGCTGTAACTCTGTTAATGAGCGATGCTCTGGTCCTGGTCCCAGAGCCAGGAGCAGGACTGTGGTCTGGACTTCAGCTGGGGCTGGACGTCCCACTGTGGGGGAAAGGAGAAAGAATTAAAAAAAATTATATTCCTAATTAAGAGATAGATTACTAAATGCTTTTATTAAAAGAAAAATGAATAGCGTTATTCATTAATCTGTTTAGGAAACTGTTTTGTAAAAGTATTTACAAACACTTTCAGAAAAGCATTTATTAGCTTCTGTGATTAGCCTCTGCTTTTAGCTTCTCCGTGGCGTTCCTGAGGCTGTTCATGGATGGATTACAGCCCTGGATCATGAGAGGCGTCACGTCGCTGTTGTTTTCAGAAGCCGTGCTCATTGGAGCGTGCGGCCAAAAAAGTTTTTTACTTCCGCGTTGTGCGACCCTTGAGCAAGCGCGGTGTCGCTCCGCGTACCACGAGACCGGCTCTGACCAATGGCCGCACCGGCGGCTAGAGCGGTGACGTCACAAACCATACAAATTATTTTTAGCCAAATTAAAGATTTTGAAGAAGGAAAAAGTCCATGGTGTGAAAATAGATAATAAACTCCACAGAATCCGACCATTTTCTCAGCTGTAGGTGTCCTGTCACTGAGCTCGGGCCGTTTCTGTTTACACTGCGCTCTGAGGGAAAATCCTTTCTGGGCCGCATGTGATGTTTCGCTGCAGTTCCACAGAGCGGCCACCAGGGGAGAGGGGGCGGTGCCCTGTCCAGGTCTTATTATACATCCATGGGCTGTTCCACAAAACCAGCTAACTCCATAAGCTAGGCTTATCTGGATACGTCTGGCTCATTTCTGTTCCATAAACCAGGCTCACCCTGAGTCTCGCTCAGTTGCTATGGAAACTGATGCTGCAGCTGAGCCTGGTCCAGAGCAGGTTTAAGTTAGGCTTAGCCTCGGGAGTTAAAGGGATGTTTACCTCGGGAGTTAAAGGGATGTTTACCTCGGGAGTTAAAGGGATGTTTACCTCAGGAGTTAATGGGATGTTTACCTCGGGAGTTAAAGGGATGTTTACCTCAGGAGTTAAAGGGATGTTTACCTCGGGAGTTAAAGGGATGTTTACCTCGGGAGTTAAAGGGATGTTTACCTCGGGAGTTAAAGGGATGTTTACCTCGGGAGTTGGGCGTTTCCTCGCTGTAGTTTTTCATTGAGGTTCGGTTGAATCCTCGCTCCTCTTCATTGGTCTGCGGCTCATTCAGTGTAACTGGAGTTAGCTCAGTCTGACTGGAGTTAGCTCAGTCTGACTGGAGTTAGCTCAGTGTGACTGGAGTTAGCTCAGTCTGACTGGAGTTAGCTCCCTGTGTTACTGGAGTTAGCTCAGTGTGACTGGAGTTAGCTCAGTGTGACTGGAGTTAGCTCCCTGTGTTACTGGAGTTAGCTCAGTGTGACTGGAGTTAGCTCAGTGTGACTGGAGTTAGCTCAGTGTGGCTGGAGTTAGCTCAGTGTGACTGGAGTTAGCTCAGTGTGACTGGAGTTAGCTCAGTGTGACTGGAGCTAGCTCAGTGTGACTGGAGTTAGCTCAGTGTGGCTGGAGTTAGCTCAGTGTGACTGGAGTTAGCTCAGTGTGACTGGAGTTAGCTCAGTGTGACTGGAGTTAGCTCAGTAACTTTTTTACGTTAAATAAACAGTTTGTGAGTCTGTGTGATGTTAAATGAGGAGTTGTGGGGTAAATGAAGCGTGCGACGTCTCCCCCTGGTGTCTCTGAGCTGAAATGACTTGCAACAGTGAGCGCCGTCGACCCGGAGTCACAGAAGTCTCAGGTCTCGTGAGGAAGTGACACATGGCGGTTAGCAAAACAACAAGCTAGCTGTGGCTTTATTTCTCGGTTTTCTTCTTTCCAGAGCCAAATGGAAGAAAACCCTTTGTACAGACAAACGGAGAGGAAAACGAAAGTAAAGACGAGCGAGGAATCACACAGGAGACAACTGGGATTGTGAGTATTTACGAAAGTGCTTTACTCCGAACTGTAGGGGGAGCTCTATAGAGGAAAGAAAGGTAAAGAGCAAAGAAATGAGCAGAGTTTCTGAGTTCCGCTTTAAGCCTCGACTCCTGTGTTTACAGTAACTCTCGCTGGAAGTCAGGCCATGAGCCTCACTTTTCTGAGCAACGTTTGTGGAACAGCCCTCTGGTCGTCCTGGCTAAAGTCAAGTCAAATAAAAGGCAAAGCGACGTAATGAGCTCTGTGATTGGTCAAATACATGCACATCAATACATAGCCGGCAACAACGCTAGCAGCTAGCCTTAGTGACTTTTCAGTCTGCCTTAGCGACTACTTTCTGAAAAAGCGACTAGCGACAAATCTAGGAACATCTGGGTGACCTTTAATGACTTTATAAAGTTGGCAGAAGCGTTTTGGGAGAGCGTGAGCCGTTTCCCTGCACACATTTGCTCTGTTTCATTCTGCCCCAGGACAGCAGACAGAGCTGTGCTGTCAGGGGCTCTGACCAATCACAGAGCTCGTTACATCGCTCTGCTTTTTATATTTTTACTTTACTTTAGCCAGGACCAGGAAGTCCACAGAGAAGCTAAAAGCAGAGGCTAATCAGAGAAGCTAATACAGTGCTTTTTTGAAAAGTGTTTGTAGATACATTTAGAAACAGATTAAAAAATAACACTATTAAATCTTCTTTTAATAAAAGCATTTAGTAATCCATTTATTAAATGCTCTTTTAAAAACTTGTTTATTAAAAGCTTTATTCCTTTGTGCATGGCGCTCACAATCCTCCATAGAAAACAGCTCTAAAGAACTGTTCTAGCCTTTTATGTCTGAGTGTGAAGGGATTTGGAAATGAATCCAGTTTATGCTGATTTACTCTTGCTAATGCTGATTATATATATAACAAATATATATATAAAAAAATCCCTAGATCTAGAAGACCTCTTATCTGTATCTGCTTTGCATCAGGCGCTTTATTAGTTTTTGTCCAAATCTAAGGTAAGACCACAGGTGACCTGACCACTGTGGGTCTGCAGGTGGAGGACCATGAGTGAAAAACAGGTTCAGGCCGATGAAGCCTAAATGGTGGAACATGGACAGTCTTCATCATGTGCTGTCTCTGTAGGTTTAGACGCCGCTCCAAGATGGGACAGATTTTTGGTCGAGAGCAGAACGAACTCCAACAGCAAATCACCGCTGGAGCTGAAAAATGTTCCAGTCCCAGCGACGCAGATCTGAAGTTTGTTGAAGCAGACGATGACCACGACTGTGAGTACAAAGCTGTGTCAGATTTCCCACAATCCCTCAGCCCTCAGTGCTGCAGGACAGGACACAGGGGACACTCAGACACAGGATGAACAGGTTTTATGAAGTTTTACTGCTCTGTTCAGTCCATCCTCTTGGAACTGACTGTATGAAGACAAATGAGCTCAGCTTTAACCAAATTAAAAAATCTAAACCAAACAATTTATTTCCCTGGGTTTGCACCTGGGGCGGTGATGTTGGGATTTGTCAAAATGGCTCAGAATCAGGGGTTAGTATAATGTTTGGAATGGGCTTGACCCTATAGCCCCGCCTCCCTCGCTCCGCCTTGCCACACTTTCATAAACATTGATCGTTCAGGCCTTTAACCTCACACTGAGATTTATATTGCGTCAGGTGGAAAATGATGCATACATAGCATAATAGATGACACCAGTGACAGACTGAGGGCCCATGCACTGATGACTGATTAAGTTTGAGTTTAAGTTTATTTGTCATGTGCCTGCAAGCACAAAGTACCATAAGCAATGAAAGCAGGAGTGCCCTGGCGCTGTCTGCTAAAAAAGAAATAATATCTAGGAATAAAATTGACATAAAAAATACAATAAAATCAATAAATATACAATGTAATATAATATACAGTGCAATAAATTCAGTATTTATATAAATAGCTGATGCCTCTCTAGGGTGACCACCTGTCCCTCTTTTGGTTTTACTGCAGCCATTTAGTCCTCTGTCCCTCCGTCCCACTTAAGACAATGTCCCACTTTTTCAAAGTTTCTCAGTGGATCTTGTAAAAAAAAGAGGGATTCGAGTAGCCTCTAGAACAAGATCAGGTCAGAGTTCCCTGTGTAAAATGCTGAATAAATATTTGTGGGCGTCCCATCTTGAGCTGAATATATGGATGTTGTGTTGCTGCCCCTGATTCAGGACAGGCCTCTCCTGGAGCTGGTGCTGCTGCTGCAGGTTTGTTTTGAGAATATTCAGACTGAGAGATTTTTTTCTGTTCCATCCATTTTATTCCAATGAATAAAGTCTCAGTAAAGACATGACTTTGCAAAATCTGTGTTTTTTTGGGATGAAAACAGCACAGCAAATGTTTTAGAGGTCCTAAACTGAAGCAACTTGTGTCTCAGTAAGTTGGTAAGTTAGATTTGTTTATGGAAAGATCTATTTCTCGAGTCCGTCCCACTTTGTCCCACTTTTTATATTTTTTGAGGTGGTCACCCTATGCCTCTCTGAACCACAGCCAGAGCTTCGATCATGAGAACATGGTTCTTCTTGTTGTGTTTCAGTTCTGTGTGAAGGCTTCAGCTCTAAAACAGCTCAGATGTCCTGTGGCCACACTGTGACTCCAGAGTCTCTCACTCAGTGGTGTCAGAGGCAGCTGGACCTGGTGAGGCCCATTTACCACAGTCACCATCTACACACATGGATCTACAAACTGTCTGTCACTGAACATTTATCTAAACTAAGACATTTGATTAAATAGAATTGTTTTTTATGTTTTTTTTCACTAAAGGGTAAACCCAGGTTGGAGTGTGGTGTCTGTAAAGCTGTGTGGCCTTTAGGGGAAGTCTGTAAAATGGCTTTTCTGACAACAAGAGAGAAGAAGAGTTTTGAACAAAAACTGTTTGAAAACGTTGCCTCTAAAGAGCTGAAAGTCAAATCTGTGAGAAACTTTACAACATCCCATCCTGCTAACACATTGTGTCTGTGAATAAACTCCAGTATGTATTTAATGTCTTACAGTGTCCTGGCTGCAGGGCTCGTGTTATAAGGAAGGACCCCCACAGTCTGTGTGTCCAGTGTCCCCAGTGCACGGCTCAGAAGAAGAAAACATATGAGTTCTGTTGGCAGTGTCGGAAAGAATGGAAGGGTTCAGCTCCTCGTTCAGATCGCTGCGATAATGAGGGCTGCAGAAATGAAGCTCTGGAGATTCTGAGAACATGTCCAGTGATTGAGTTTAAAAATGTGAGAGGGGTCACAGGCTGCCCCTCTGTCCGGGCCTGTCCCACCTGCGGCAAACTCCTGGAGCACAACAGTGAGAGGTGTAAAAACATAGTCTGTCCTGACTGTAAAGTAATGTTCTGTTTTGTGTGTTTGAAGAAAACTGCTGAGTGTTCAGGAAAGACATCTTCATATTTTGAAACCTGCTCCAGCGGTGTGGCCCCCAGACAGACCTCCATCCCAGTCAAGAAGAACTAGGCTTTTTACTGAGTATGTCCCGTTCTACTTTATACATCATCTCAGCATTTGTAAAACACACAGAATCATTAAATAATACTATAATGTTTGTTTTTATTTGCTAATGAATGTCTTTAGTAGAGCCTGTGTAGATCATAACCTGTATCAAACTGTAGTTAAAAATCTTCCAGATTGGACCAATAATAAACTGATGAATAAAACACTGAGGTCTGGTCATCTTTTATTATGAGGCCACAGAATCATTTTATTGTGAGAAAAAATCCCAGTTGATGTTTTACTTTAAAGGTCCTACAGTATAGAGGCATTCATAAAGTGGGGTGGCTTTTCACAGGAAAATGTCCCCTTTACTGCCTCTGTGTGGTGTACGTGCTTTATCACATCAGGGAATGAGCTGCTGTCATATCTGAACTCTAAAACATGTTGTTGATCTAATATTGAATGATTAACCTCACTGAAACCTGACACTGTCATCATTAAAACTACTATATCTTTGGAAAGAGCACACTCTAAAGTAACTGAAGAGTATGTAAATGTTGATGGTTTATTAAATCTAAAAATTAAATTCAATTTTCTGTTCAGATTTATTTGTTTGTCCCAGAATCACAACAAAAGTCTCCTCAAAGGCTTCACAAACAGTTCATCAAACATAAACACAATCAACACAAACAATAACTACACTAAACTAAACAGAGCCAGGACACTCCTGTCCTTAGACCCTCCTTCTCTTAAGGAAAAACTCCTAAAAAACCCAGCTGTGGGAAAAAAGCAGAAACCTTCTGGAGCCCAACTGAAGGAGAGATCCTGTCCCAGGACGGACAGCAACCTGTGTCAGGAGTTAGTTCATTACTCATCTATAGGATCATAGTTCACTCTGTAAGGATTCATCCAGACAGGGGAGTGAGGGTGAGGTAGGGGGAGTGGGGTGAGGTAGGGGTCCAGGGGAGTGAGGGTGAGGTAGGGGTCCAGAGGAGTGGGGGTGAGGTAGGGGTCCAGGGGAGTGAGGGTGAGGTAGGGGTCCAGGGGAGTGGGGGTGAGGTAGGGGTCCAGGGGAGCGGGGGTGAGGTAGGGGTCCAGGGGAGTGAGGGTGAGGTAGGGGTCCAGGGGAGCGGGGGTGAGGTAGGGGTCCAGGGGAGCGAGGGTGAGGTAGGGGTCCAGGGGAGTGGGGGTGAGGTAGGGGTCCAGGGGAGCGGGGGTGAGGTAGGGGTCCAGGGGAGCGGGGGTGAGGTAGGGGTCCAGGGGAGCGAGGGTGAGGTAGGGGTCCAGGGGAGCGGGGGTGAGGTAGGGGTCCAGGGGAGTGGGGGTGAGGTAGGGGTCCAGGGGAGCGAGGGTGAGGTAGGGGTCCAGGGGAGTGAGGGTGAGGTAGGGGTCCAGGGGAGTGAGGGTGAGGTAGGGGTCCAGGGGAGCGGGGGTGAGGTAGGGGTCCAGGGGAGCGAGGGTGAGGTAGGGGTCCAGGGGAGTGGGGGTGAGGTAGGGGTCCAGGGGAGCGAGGGTGAGGTAGGGGTCCAGGGGAGCGGGGGTGAGGTAGGGGTCCAGGGGAGTGAGGGTGAGGTAGGGGTCCAGGGGAGTGAGGGTGAAGTAGGGGTCCAGGGGAGTGGGGGTGAGGGACGACCTGTGAACAGCTATGAAGTGATTAAAGATATAGAATATTAGATAATATTAATGACAGTGATAGAAGAGGAGCAGCAGATGAAACCAGAGGTCAGTGCACCATACTTCCCCCAGCTTCTAGCTCCTAGAGCAGCTTAGCTTCAGCTGTGGAGTTAACCCTGTTCCTGGCCTGACCATAAACTTTCTCACAGAGGAACGTTTTAACCTAACCTTAAATGTAGAGACTGTGTCTGCCTCTAACATGAGCTGGAAGCTGATTCCATAAAACAGGAGCTTGGTAACTAAAGGCTCTACCTCCAACTGTACTTTTAGAAACCCTGGGAACCACTAATAGCCCTGCATTTTGTGAGCGCAGTACTCTGCTTGGTTGGTATGGCTCTATAACATCATGTAAAAATGTGAAATAATTTGTTCAAGATGAGCCCTGGAATGGGTTTTGGCTCTGAACTCAGAATGTCATGGATGGCCCTGGATGGACAGAAAACCACAGAGGGATTAAACCGTCATGGCTGCCCTGCATGTAAACATGTGCCTGACCATGGGACCTCCACAGAAGGATCACTCTTTTATTTTGGCCAAGTTTGGTAAATGCCTGATTCAACAACTTTCACCAAAGGAACAAACCAGCAACAGTGATGAACGACTGTGTGCACGAGGCGGAGGATGTTCACGTTCAACAACAACAGTTCCTCCTGCTGAGGGCCAGGACTCTGGTTTAAATATTTATAGACTTTATACCAAACTGAAACTGAACATCAGGTACACAGGAGATAAGAGGCCCCTGATGGGCCCTAAAGCCAAACCTGTTTCTATTTTGATATTTTAGTACTGTTTATCAGATTTATGAGGTTTATTTACCAAACTTTACCTGATCATCTGTAAGAGCCATTTTTGTGGCGCTGTAACTTTGACTTTGGCCTTACCTGTACCCACAGAACTACACTCACCGGCCACTTTATTAGGTCGACCTGTCCAACTGCCGGTGTGGTCTTCTGCTGCTGTAGCCCATCTTCCTCCAGGTTGGACGTGTTGTGTGTTCAGAGATGTTCTTCTGCAGACCTCGGTTGTAACAAGTGCTTATTTGAGTTACTGTTGCCTTTCTATCAGCTCGAACCAGTCTGGCCATGCTCCTCTGACCTCTGGCATCAACAAGGCATTTTCGCCCACAGAACTGCCGCTCACTGGATATTTTCTCTTTTTCGGACCATTCTCTGTAAACTCTAGAGATGGTTGTGCGTGAAAATTCCAGTAGATGAGCAGTTTCTGAAATACTCAGCCCAGCCGTCTGGCACCAACAACCATGCCACGTTCAAAGTCACTTAAACCACCTTTGTTCCCCTGATGCTGGGTTTGAACTGCAGCAGATCGTCCTGACCATGGCTGCAGCCTAAAGGCACTGAGCTGCTGCCATGTGATTGGCTGATTAGAAATTTGAGTTAACGAACAGTTGGACAGGTGTCCTAATAAAGTGGCCGGTGAGTGTATATGCTGTGGCTTGTGTTATGTTTGCTATTTTGACATTAATATTTAGCTTATTGGGAGCTAAATAAATTGTTTTGGGGCATTACATTTTGGACTGGTCATTTGGGACACGTGTCCAGAAATCCTAACACTTTGGCAGCCACAGTGGCAATGAGCATAAGGCAGATTGACTTCACAACCTTTTACAGATTTATGTAAAAAAAGACTCAATGTGAAACTAAAACAATAAACATCACCACAGGTTGAGTCCAAGGTTAGTCCTGGTTTAGTCCAGGTTCAGAATATTTTTATCATTAAAAGTATTTATTTGAGTTCCTGTTGGCTTTCTCTCACCTGGGAGTCTGACCATTCTCTGACCTCTGACCTCTGGCACTAAGGCTTTCCTCTACAGAACTAACTGTGATACTCTGTGTTTTCACTCTGACAATGTTCTATCAGAACCATCATTACCTTCCAGCTGTTGCTTGGACCGCTGACCACTGCAGACGAGGAACACACAAGAGCTGCAGTAGCCACGACCAGTAGGGGGGGCCACGTGATCAGAGAGGTCCGAACAGCGGTCAGTGGCCTGTGGCATAAGCACTGAATGGCTGAGGGGCCACAGCGCTGCCCTGTGCTACAGCACAGTGAGTAAACTGCTGACATTACGAGCCTCGTCAAACACAGAACAGAGCGAGAAATCATGGACTCTGGGATTTTCTCAGCTCATAAACTGTGCTACTCTTCTCAAGTTTTCTCAGTTTTTTGTTTGATGACAATGGACCTCATATTCACAGAGATCTGATCATAAACCGGACACTGAAATAATTCATGCAGTCATTCACAACTGAACCTGAACCACGACCCCAAGCCTATCGACCGACATAAAAACAACATCAAACAGAGTTCAGGCGTCCTGACTAAAGTTTTTGTAGCCTGTAGTGTTTTCTGGAGCCTCAGTTCTCAGCCCACTGTGAGGACACTGAAGACTCAGAGACTGACTCTGTGCTGGAGCAGGGGCGGCGCAGAGCAGAGCTGGGGCCGGGGCCCCACTGGGCTTTGGGGAACCACTACAAGAGAAACTTGGTCAGAAAAAACAAAAGTTAATGCCCAGATAGTTTAAGTTAAGCTCTGGTCTGTACAGCAGCAGCTCGTGTTTAAAATACAAGAGTTGTTATAAAAATGTGAGAAGTAAAAGCATAAATAGTATCTTTTTTTTTACTATAATGTAGTTGGAGCTGTAAATATTTTTTATCCTCTAAAATGTACCAGAATACAGGAAACTGCATCTGTTTTGTTCAAAATGTACTGGGGAGGACCCCACACCCCTCTGCTTCATATTGTCCCTAGTAAAATATTCTTTGTTTTTGCTACATCAGGGGCACAGATCGGGCAGCAACACAAAGATGTTTTTTTAATTAATGTTGTTCATTTGTCATTACAGATCTGGGTCAGATAGGTTTCATTCATTTGTCCTTGTCTGTTATAAGTACAGTAGAGAGATAGACTCTGGAGAGAGAGAGGGGAGAAACATTCAGGAAAGAGTCCAGGCTTAAACCCACAACCCCAAGGCAGGCTGTAGTTGCCCTGTATAATAATAATTATAGATTGGATTTATAGTCGCTCTACAGTTTGGTGCAGTCTTCCTTCTCCTCAGTCTCTGTGGAAGTGAGCTTCTGTACCACAGCTGCCCTGGGGCAGGCTGATGGACGTGTGGCTGCCATGTTGCCCCTCACCAAACACAGTCACTCTCACACATTCATACAGGCAAGGTGGGTGAAGTGTCTTGGCAAGGGCACAACAACAGTGTGCCTGCGGCGTGGCCTCGAACCACCAACCTTGGGGTTAGTGGGCGAGTGTAGACTGTAAATGTGCCACAGCTCTACCAACTGAGCTTCACCACAGCAGGGGCCTCAGGTTTATTTAAACAAACTTGGAGAGAGAAACAAATCATGGAGTGAGGAGCAAAGTCAGTAACACAAACAGGATTATCAGGACAGTAGTGATACTACTACAAGTACTAAGAGTACTGTCCTCTTTTTTTTTTTTTTTTCTTTATTCTTTTAAAAGTTCCATGATCCTATGACCGTTGGAACAAACAACAACAACAATACAAAATTTATAAACCATATGAATGTGGAAAATGCACAAAACAATTATCTCCAGATTTAGTTTTTAAATGCTCCTTAAACTCCCCCATAGTTCGATTACGTACAACACAGCCATCATCCAACACATTTAGCACTCTCATGGCCAGCGTCAAGCATGACCTCTGCAGCCGGCACCAGGCAATTCTCCATTGGGAAACACATAAAAAGTTCTCCGCACGTTATAGGGTAAACATTTTTGTGTAGGGCAGTAAGGTCCCAAAGCTGTTGGTGAAAGCCCACGGCACAATTTAAATGCAAAACATGATAATGCAAAGTTTCGTCTTGCTTGTAATGTCATTAGGCCCAGTGTGCTGTAATGGTTGGAAGTGATCTCTGATTGATGGCAAATTGAGCCTCATGGCCTCATGTGGTACTGCTGTAAATGCATCACTTAGATCCAAAAACGCTGCCACACAAGTTTTCTTTTGCTCAACAGCTTTTAACCAATTATGATAATCCAATGCTAATTGGTCCAATGTAGAATGTTTAGGTAAAAAAACAAACTGATGTGTAGATATTAATGAATTTTCCAGCAAAAATGTCATTAGTTTGTCATTTACGATGCTCTCAAAAATGTTTCCAATACAAGAGGTCAGTGATATTGGCCGATAACTGGAGGGACTTGATCGATCTCCCTTACGCTTGTAAACCGGTATCACATAAGCTGTTTTCCAGATTTGTGGTAATTTTGATGTGCTGAAAGACAATCTAAATAGATGAGTTAGCACAGATGTGAGCTCAGCTGCACAATTTTTAAGAAATAAATTTGATATGCCATCAGGCTCACTCACTTTTGTCACATCAAGTTTGTTGAGTTTACTGTATACATTATCTGGAGACACATCCACATCAGTTAATAAGCCATACAGAGTCTGGGGTAAAGTCTGGGGTAAAAAATAATCCATGTTTTGCCCTCCAACGTGGCCTTTACCAGTGTACAGGTGATTAAAGATGTCAGCTTTCGCAGCATCATTTACAAATATTTGTCCATCATGAATCAAATCAGGTATTTTATCACCAGAGTTAGAAAATGTGTATAGATCAGACAGCAGGCCCCAGTAATGTCTTGGTGAATAACTTGAGGCCAATTTCTGGGCTTGCTGAGTATAATACAGACGTTTAATATGACTTATCTCAGCACGCAGTGCATTTCTGGCATTTCTAAAAGCATTTAAGTCATGGTCATTTTTTGATGTCTTAAAGTTTGACCAGCATGCATGTTTAAGCAACTTTAGATGCGTAAATTCTGGTGTAATAAAAGGTAAATGCTGTCTTTCTGGTTTTGAAACATGATGATGTTGGTTAGAAACAAAACAAGATAGTATTGAGGTGACTGCGACATAAAAATGTTCTGATGCAGACTCAACATCAACACTCGAGTACACAGCAGACCAATCGTAATCTCTGACTGCTTAACGAACTGCTGTCCAGTCAGAAATGTATTTACAATTAAAATAAGCCGATTCATTTGGCCTGTTTGCTGACAATTGTACTTCAGGTGTTTCAGTTGTAGGCTCAACTTGTGACAATGTAATATTAATAACACCATGATCAGAGGTTCCAATAGGGGCAGAGACAATCAAACCAGAGAATATTTCAGGAGTATCGGTTAATGCTTGATCAATAAGAGAGGGTGTCCCAGGCAGTCTGTCAGGAAACCGAGTAGGTGAGGTGACAATTTGGGATAAGCCATGTGACGTACAGAACAGTTCTGTTTCTAATCCTTGCTGATCTGTTTTGTCTTCTGGCCACCATTTGGAGTTATGCACATTAAAATCACCAATTATAAGATTAGCAGAGTTAAAACTGACAGGACAATTTTCCATGGACTCCTCAATGTGACATAGAATTGACACGTCATCATCTGGTTTGCGGTAAATATAAACAGTAAACAATTTCACATGGCCAAAATCAAACGTAAAAATCAGACTTTCAAAGTCCTTATCTTCCAAATGTATGTGCCGTTTAAATTTTACACTACTGCGCACATAAGCAGCTAGGCCACCACCAAATGTGGAACGGTCTTTGCGAATAAACTCATAACCGTCAATTACAAATATTTTATCAGGCATTACTTTGGTAAGAAATGTTTCAGAAATAAACACGACACTAGGTTTATGCAGTAAGATAAAATAGGACAGCTCATCATAATTAGAGTGAAGGCCTCTGATATTGGTGAAGATTACATTATCCATGAATTAATGATTGCTTAATTTCTGCAAAGCTCTTAATGTACATGGGACAGGAGGAGCTCATAGCTGCATGAGTCCCACCACAGTTGCAGCACTTTGGGTCGCTTATACAGGGTATGTATGGTTGGAATCAATGGAGCCACAGTTGACACAGCGGCGTTGTGAGCGACAAACACTTGCGACATGATCAAATCGATGACAGTTGAAACAACGCATGGGACGGGGCGCAAGGGGCTGAACCCGATGAAAACAAAAACCATAGTGGAACCCGTACTGAAGAGCTCTGGAGTATTCACCTTGGTCAGCTAAGTTGAACTTAAATGAGACATATTGACTTTGCTCTCGTGGAGGAAACTTAGTCAGCTGATTTGTGAGGGATATTCCACCTTGAGCTCGTTTTTGAGCTCAACCGGATCCGTGTCTTGGGCGAGACGCGATAAGACGACCCAGTTCTGTTGGCGCTGGTTAGGGCGACCGCTCATTGGGAGTAGGACTGCATTATCTCCAAACAGCTGGGAATCCCAGCCTGTAAGCAACTTGTCTCTGTGTGACCCATCTTTTAATTCAACAAGTAGCTTCCCTGAATTTAACATTCTGGCATAAAAAATCAAAGGGACCGCATCAGGGCGGCTCTCACTGATTAATCACTTGATTTCAGTTGGTACAGCAAATCTCTTGGGGTCAGATATGCGAGTTACTAATATTGAGCGTAATGGATCTGCCCGGTACAGCGCATTTGTTGTGCGCGGTGCTGCTGACTGTTGAGACAGGGTTACTGCTCTGCCCCTGCCCACAGCGTCAGCAAATGACTTAATTTTAGTTTGAACATCAGTTGAAATATCCACAACACTAGATAGAAGCTTAACTTCTAAGGCAGACACTCTTTGATCAATCTTCTCGATAAACTCAGTTGTGGACTTATTACACGAGTTGTGGGAAACTGCATCATAAGTGGCGTGATCGTATTCAAAACATATGTTGTTTCCTCTTCAGGGTGTTAACGTCTTTTTTGGATATGTTTTGGGTACAGAGTTTGCATATGTACAGTCCTGGTTCCTGGTTTATCAGGCTACTTATTTGCATTACGGAGAGCCCAAGGCATTCATAGTGCATGTACTTTTGACAATTAGAGCACTCGATTTCAGCCTCATGGCGTGATTTACCGCACCAGCACATTGTCACACAATCCGGCATTTTCTTTGCTATATGCAACGATGTTAGCTGCTAGCTCCACTGATCAGCTGTTAGCCATCCACTAGCCAGCTGGTAGCTAGCCCCACTGGCCAGTAGTTTCCCCACTATTGTTTGCAATCCAACTTGTTATCCACAGCCAGGCAGAGGTGAAAAAAGGGGCTGCAAAGCTACACAGTCCAGTACACACACCTCCCTTGTCGTCCTCCCCCGCTGAGCCAGCTGAAAACAGGATCAGCCAGGATCTTTAAAACATCTACCGTCTAACTTCTGGAATGTTATCGGCTTTACATAATTTTAACTTTAGAGTTTTTTGTTTGTTTGGTTTTCGTTTTTAATTTTTGTAATTTTATGTCTTACCCCATCCATCCATCTTTTACTTCTACTTCAGCCTTTTATATCCACTACAAAATCTGCTGCTACAGTTATTTCCTGGACTACTGCTAATTCTGCAAATTCTTATTTCATTTTACAAGATTTCAGTGTCTTCTGTAAATGTCGTATTTTGCAGGTTTCTTTATCTGAGCAGAACCAGGAGACTTCTGTCACTGCACTGGGACTGTTCCTTTTTCTCTGTGCATAAATGTTTATGCATCACAAATATAATTCACATATTTTGTTTTTCTTTACAGTTATAGAGCAAAAACAAACAAATAAGTGAAAGCTGAAGAAATGAAGAAGGAGGAGGAGGAGCAGAGGTCCTGGCTGTGATTTTGGTTTTAATAAAAACTACATAAAACATAAAAAAGACATAATGATAATATACAGTGCATTATATGTCTCACATATCGTCTTATATTCACAAAACTTTGAATGTTAAAACTTTAAATGTTAAAAAAAGGAGCCTCAAATTGTGAAATTTTAAAAACTCAGTAATGCGCCCCACTCAGTGGGCCATCTTTACAGCTGGTTACTGAGTTAATGATGGACTAAAGAAGGTCAGGGACAAAGACAACATTTACTGAAGAAGAGTGGGCTATGGTGAAAAATCTGTGACCCCCTGTGAGATTTAATTCAGCAGACTTTTACTGGACACCGGTCAAGACACAGGGCAGGGCTGAGCAGAGGAAATCTTCAGAACGCTGTGATATAATTCATGTTTTTTATGCCCTAATATTCAAATTTAATTCAATTCAATTCAATTCAGATTTATTTGTATAGCCCAATATCACAACAAAAGTCGCCTCAAAGGGCTTCACAAACAGTTGATCAAACATAAACACACAATCAGACTTAACACACAATCAGCACAAACAATAACTACACTAAACTAAACAGACCCAGGACACTCCTGTCCTTAGACCCTCCTTCTCGGTAAGGAAAAACTCCTAAAAAACCCGGTACGGGAAAAAAGAAGAAACCTTATGGAGCCCATATTGAAGGAGAGATCCTCTCCCAGGACGGACAGGCAATGCATCTAGGACTGTTAGTCCCTTAGTTCATCTATAGGATCATATATCAGCTCTGTAAGGATTCATCCAGACGAGAGTGGGTGAGATAGGTTGAGGAAGTCCATAGGATGCAGCAGGTGGCCTCATCCAGACAGGTAAGTGGGCGAGATAGGTCCGGGAGATCCGGGCTGCAGCAGGGACCTCATCCAGACAGGTGGGTGGAGAGAGATAGGTCCGGGAAATCCAGGATGCAGCAGGTGGGCCTCATCCAGACAGGTGAGTGGGTTGAGGTAGATCCGGGAGATCCTTAGAGGTGAGGTTGAGGGCCCACAGGTCGGGACAGGAGCACAGATGGGGTCAGCTATCCAATCATCACTGGGACATCTGCCAGCAGCCAGGCATCTGAAACAGTCCCCACTCCCCAGAGGGGAGCGGGAGAGAGGGACAACTTGTGAATAGCAATGAACTGATTGGAGATATAGAGTATTTCATTATATTAATCACAGTGGTAGAAGAGGAGCAGCAGATGAAACCAGAGGACAGAGGCTCAGTGCACCATACTTCCCCCAGCTTCTAGCTCCTGGAGCAGCCTAGCTTCAACTGTGGAATTAACCCTGTTCCTAGCTGGCCTGACCATAAGCTTTCTCAAAGAGGAACGTTTTAAGCCTAACCTTAAATGTAGAGACTGTGTCTGCCTCTCTAACATGAGCTGGAAGCTGATTCCATAAAACAGGAGCTTGGTAACTAAAGGCTCTACCTCCAACTGTACTTTTAGAAACCCTGGGAACCACTAATAGCCCTGCATTTTGTGAGCGCAGTACCCTGCTTGGTTGGTATGGCTCTATAACATCATTAATGTAGGATGGGGCCATACCATTTACGGCCTTGTAAGTCAGGAGAAGGATTTTAAACCTAATTCTGAATTCAACTGGAAGCCAGTGAAGTGAAGCTAGCACAGGAGTAATATGTTCTCTCCTGTTAGTTCCTGTTAATAATCTTGCTGCTGCGTTTTGAACAAGCTGAAAACATTTTAATGAGTTTTTAGGGCACGCTGCCAGCAGAGAGTTACAGTAATCCAACCTAGATGTAACAAACGCATGGACAAGGTTTTCAGCATCATTTTTAGATAAAATATTTCTGATTTTGGCTATGTTACGTAAGTGAAAGTATGCTGTTTTACAGGCTTGGTTTATATGAGCCTTAAATGATAAATCTTGATCAAATAAAACTCCTAAGTTTCTCACAGTAGAACTTGAGGCTACACTGACACCGTCCAGGGAGACTCTGGTCAGACAGAGCATCTCTCAGCTTTTTGGGGCCTAGTATAATGACCTCTGTTTTTTCTGGGTTTAGGAGGAGATAATTAATTGTCATCCAGGTCTTTATGTCTCTCACACAGGCGCTAAGTTTCTCAACGCGGTCATTCTGATCAGGTTTAATTGATAAATACAACTGTGTATCGTCTGCGTAACAGTGAAAATTAATGCCATGTTTTCTGATTATGTTTCCTAAAGGCAGCATGTAAAGCATGAACAGAATGGGTCCAAGTACTGAGCCTTGCGGCACTCCATAGCTAACTTTACTGCACTGTGAGGAATGTTCATTTACACTAACAAACTGGTACCTGTCTGATAAGTATGATTTAAACCAGCAGAGGGCGGTTCCTCTGACCCCTATGTCACAGTCTAATCTCTGGAGTAAGATGCTGTGGTCAATGGTGTCAAAGGCTGCACTGAGATCTAACAGAACTAGGATTGAGACCAGTCCATTGTCTGAACTTAATAACAAGTCATTTGTGACTCTGACTAATGCAGTTTCTGTGCTATGGTGGGGTCTAAAACCTGACTGAAAATCTTCAAATAAGCTATTGTCCTGTAGGTGGCGACATAACTGTTTAACTACAACTCTTTCTAGGATTTTTGAAATAAAAGGGAGATTTGATATTGGTCTGTAGTTGGCTAAAATGTCAGGATCTAGACTGGGTTTTTTCAGAAGCGGTTTAATAACTGCATATTTAAAAGACTGTGGCACATAACCTGTTTCTAGGGAGGTGTTTATTATGTTGAGTATAGGTTCATTAATTAGGGGGAGAGTTTCTTTAAAAAGTTTGGTAGGAATTGGGTCTAGAAGACAAGTTGAGGTTTTGGAGACATAATGACTGACGTTATCTCAGTTTGATCTACAGCGATGAAACAGTCTAACGTTACAGATGGTTTTAAAGTGGCCTCCATTTTTACAGCTTTGGCTCTGAGCTGATCGTAGGGAGAGTATTATTTAATTTGTCTCTAATACTTGTGATTTTGTCATTAAAGAATTGAAGAAAGTTTTCACAGTTGAGAGTAACAGGGATACAGGGTTCTACTGAGCTGTGACTGGTGTCAGCCTGGCTACAGTGCTGAACAGAAACCTAGGGTTGTTCCTATTTTCTTCTATTAAAGTTGAATAGTATCTGGTTTTGGCCTCACGCAGAGATTTTTTATAATTTAAAAGACTATATTTCCAGGCATTCAGAGACTGCTTTGAGCTGGAGTGACGCCATAGCCTTTCTAATTTACGGGTTGCTTGTTTAAGGGAACGTGTTTCAGCATTAAACCATGGTGCTACTCGATTCGGCCTAACAACCTTTTGTTTTAATGGAGCTACATTGTCTAGAGCTGTCTTTAAAGACTGCATGGCGCTGTCAACAAACTGATCACTTTTACTGGGACTCGAGCTATGGGAGCTGTTCTCAACAAACTCACTCAACATTGTACTAAATATTGGCTTTATTATGTGTTTAAACTTTGACACAGATTGGTCAGATAATGTTCTTCTAATCTGGGTTTTGTTCATTGGAACAGTAAAGTGTTTGAGTATAAACTGAAAGGTAATTAGAAAGTGATCTGAGAGTATGGGGTTATGAGGAAGGACAGTGAGCTCACTAATCTCTATACCAGAGGTTAAAACAAGGTCCAGGGTGTGCTTGTGACAATGAGTGGGTTCATTTACGTTTTGAGTAAAACCTACGCTGTCTAATAAGACTGCAAATGCATTTCCTAAACAGTCGCTGTTGTCGTCAACATGAATATTAAAGTCCCATACAATTACAATCTTATCTGAGTCTAACACTATACTGGATAGAAAGTCAGAGAACGCAATTAAAAATTCGGAATAGGGACCAGGAGGCCGGTAGATGATTATAAACATAACTGGTTTTTGTTTCTTACAGTTAGGGTAATTTATAGTTAGTATTAGGCTTTCAAAGGAATTATATGTGTGATTAGATTTGGGGCTAAGAAGTAAACTAGACTGTGATATTACTGCCACTCCTCCACCTCGGCCTGTGCTCCTCGCTGTCTGAAAGTTTACATGACTTGGGGGAGTAGCTTCATTAAGTCTCACATAATCATCCTGTTGTAGCCAGGTTTCTGTTAAGGCCAGTAGGTGAAGTTTATTATCGTTAATTAATTCATTAACTAACAGGGATTTAGGGGAAATTGACCTAATGTTTAGTAATCCACATTTAATTACGTTATTGTTCTGATTATTATTAATATTATTAATAGGTCCACAAGTTATTTTTATTAAATTTGTGGCTCTCACTCTTATTTGTCTTTTGCTGTTGGAGTTGGTGTTTAGGCGGGGGACAGACACAGTCTCTATTTGCTCTGCTAAAATACCTTTATGCTGGGTTTGTACCAGCTCATAAGGAAGCTCAGAGAAGTGTTTTAAACTACTGCTCTGTGCCTGGGTCCCACCTCTGGCTCGTCAGGTTGAACGACTCATGCTATCAGCCATATTTCTGGACAGCAACGCGGCACCATCCAACGTGGGATGAATGCCGTCTCTACGTAAGAGACCGGGCTTTCCCCAAAACGCTCGCCAATTATCAATAAAGCCTATGCCGTTTTCTGGGCACCATCTAGATAACCAGCGGTTGAATGATGAAGCTCGGCTGTACATTTCATCATTAGTCAAATTCGGCAGGGGACCAGAGAATATTACGGTGTCCGACATCGACTTAGCAAGTTTGCACACCGACCCTACGTTCAATTTGAGCACCTCTGATTGTCTCCGCCGGGCGTCGTTACCGCCAACGTGAATCACGATTCGACGGAACCTGGTCCTACTCTGGGCTAAAAGCCTAAGGTTTCCTTCGATGTCACCCACTCTGGCCCTCGGAAAACACCTAACCGTAGCCGCTGGCAGCTTCACGTCTCTAACTATCGAGCTCCCAATCACCAGAGTCGATGGTTCAGAAGTGTGTCGCTGAGGGGAGAAAACCTATTACAGACGGGAAGCTTTGGGTGGTCTAAGTGTTTGCGTTTAGCGCTATGCTTCCTTCTTACTGTTACAAAGCTGTCCTGCTGTCCCCCGGCTGCTGGGGAGGCGCTGGGGGGCTAGCGTCTGGCTAGCGCTCCTGCTCCTGCCACTGCTAGCGCGGTCCGCGGTCCCTATAGCTACCTGGCTAGCTGGCTTAGCCTCAGCCTCCACTGTGCGGAGCCGTGCTTCTAGCTGCTCTAACCTGGCCTCCAAAACTAAAAACAAACTACACTTCACACACCTACTGCTATCATCACTAAAGGAGGCAGGATTCTCGCTGAACATATGGCACTGAGCAGAACAGAGGGGTGAAGGCGGAGGACGGAGACGCCATGCTAATGCTAGGCTAAGATACGCTAAAGGCTAACAGAGACTAGTAAACTATTACTGAAAGTGGCTTGGACACGAAGCGATTATATACGATACTAGATTTCTCACAGAGTAACTAAGTTAAACTGCTAGAAGATATGTCTTAAATAATTCGATTTGGTCAAATGACGAAGAACAGTTGTGTATTATAGTAGAATCAACAACGGAGTGAACTCACCGGAAGTGACGTCGAGCCTTGGCCACATTGCAGTGTGGGAAAGGCGGGTGAAGTGTCTTGCTCAAAGACACAATGGCAGTATGCAACAAGGAGAGTAGGGTTCAAACCTGGTTAGTGAAATTTACTGGCAGAAAGTCTTGGAGACAAACTGCAGCATCCTGGGACTAAATCTATCCCTCACACCTGGACACAAAAACCACCGTACTCACACCACAGCTCCTCTGTGCTGTAGCAGCTGAGATCTGGTTTTGCTTTTGGTGAAACCTAAAGAATGAACTCCTGCCACATTCCTGTTTGTTGCTGTTGCCAGTTAAACTCCACACCTTCTTACATTTCTGTGTTTACTTTGTTCTCAGAGCAGTGAGAGTTTTCATTGTTTTGTAGCTGTAATTATCTGGAAATAAAAATAAAAAGTACCCTGGGTTTTACTTTTGGTTTTGGTTTGAAACCAAAAGGTAAAACCCAGGCCACACCGCACCAACCTCCACCAAACACACTCACACTGACACACTCAGGCTCAAGGGCACAACGGCAGAAGGAACTGGAGCAGGAATCAAACCAACAACCTTCTGTGTAGCAGTCCTGAGACACTGACAACTAAACTTTTTACTGTAACAGAAAATAAGAAACAAAAGGATCAGGGCTCGACTTCAAATGCTTTGCTGCCTGCAGAGGGCGCTCTTCCAAAGTCAGTTTGAGTTTCTGTGTTGGATTACGATAAACAACTAAGTTTTATTAACTTTACTATTTCACCGTTTTATTTACTGTTGTATCTTTGTGCCCAACACAGAAGATCTGATAATTCATGTTTTAATAAAGCTCTGTCAGTTTTTGCTCAGTTATGATGAGACTAAAGCTTCTTATCCCTCAGGCCTTAAAGAAAATCAGGTTCTTCCTCTTAAACCCTTTTACTCACTGGGTCACATTTAAAAATATAAAATATGAATAATGCTTTAACCTCTGTCCTCATCACAGAGAGAAAAGGTGAATTCATTTTTATATTTTTAACTCTAGATGTAGTTTGTTCACATTATTCACATAAATAAAACAGGAAGTGTTTTATATTTAAACATACAAAGTGTTTTGTGTTTGTTTGTGCAGTGTCTGTTTTACTGAGACTGTCCTCAGCTTTGGTCGGTGCCATGGCGCCCCCAAGTGTTCATGTGGTGTAGAGCAGGTAACGTGGAGGTTTAGATAAATAATTAGCTTTTAAAGAACACAACACAGCATTATTAAAGAGCTTTATTAATGAGGGAAACTGAATAAACAAAAGAATCTGTCAGGGCCACATTAAAGTCACTGAGCTGTAGTTTTCTTCAAACACAGCAGGAGCCTTTCCTGGTGTTTCTGATCTAACACAGGTACAACTGGACTAAAGTCAGCCTTTTATTTAACAATCACAGCTGATACAGAAGGGTTTTAGAGAAGTTGTAATGCACAAAATCACCACAGAGGGGCGACACAGGCTTATGGTGCATTCAGGTGGTCCTCAGAAACTCGGGGAAAATGTTTTCTGAGTTGAAAAATGCCCACGAACGCCTGCACAAGTCAGAAAAACAACTCAGGACCTCAGGTCAGATCCTGCTCCTGACGTCCTCGGCTTCATGGACAGAGCAGAGAAGTAGAAGATTTATTAATGTGCATTTTAAACATGAGCTCTTTGCTTATTACATGAGTTTATTATAATGTGTCGCTCACACAGAAGTAACAGAACTGTGATAGAAATGCTAATCATTGCTGTTAGCCTCATTTATTTGACCCTAACATCCAAGCTGCTTGGCTAAAGCTATGTTCATCCTTTTAGCAGTGAGAAGGCTAACGCTAACTCGTTAGCTGTGATAAATGATAATAATAACATCACTGACCAATAACTCTGTTGGTCTGTCTGTGGAGACGTTAGTATCTCCACTTTCTGAGATAAAAGCTCATGAACATAAACGAGTCGGGAAAATAACTCCTCAGCTCAGAAATACGAGCACCAGAGGAGCACCTGAACGCAGCATTAGCTGACAGTTTTTGGCAGTGCTGCAGCCTGAGACTGGTCTTGGTCTGGAGATCATATTTTTACAGTCTTGGTCTCGGTCTCGGATGTGGAGGACTCTGAGGTTTTATTTACCAAACATGATCAGAATCACTGTTCTTAATAATTTTGCAGTAATTTGTCTGAATGAAGAATACTTTTATCTTTTACAGCTGCAGTATTAGCAGCAGTAGTAGATTCTGTTGTGTATTTTGTTTGTGAGTATTTTTCTGAAGTAGCAGATACTGAGTCTCTCACAGAGCAGAGGAAACACCAGCCTCCCCAGACACCTCCTCCAGCTCCTCCCTCTCCCCAGACACCTCCACCTGAACCGTGTAATAAAAAATTACCCACATTTATATTTTACACGTTTTATTTTCTCCAAACCATAACCAGGTTTAAATGATGACGGAAAACAGAATAAAGACAGAGAACCATGTGATAAACGCCTCTTCACCGCAGCAGCAGAACCATCAGCCTCCTCAGCCTCTCCTCCTCTTCACTGCTCACTGATCTCTCAGACTCTCTCTTCATCTCTGACGTTTCTGCTGAGGTCCAAGTCCCAAAGTTTATTCCTTCAGTAAATCCTCTGTTACACTTCTGTCTCCTGTCTGAGTTGGTTTTAACCCTCTCTTGGTTAAAGTTAAAGTTGTTACTGCACAAAACACAACACTCATTCTGACGTTACTGCGTTCATGAAAACCTACTGTAAAAATAAACCAAGAAGAAGAGATTTGCTAAAGGTAAAATTCTTTCTGGGGACCAATGTCCAGATCTCACTCCTGCTGTAGAAATGTTCACAAAAACAAAACTTATTCTCTAAAACTGCCCTGACCTGCCTTTAGTGCAGTAATCATTGTAATATTTCCAGTACTGGACAGTAACTAAATACTTTTAATTTACTTAAGTACACGTTTTGAAGAAAAATTACTTTCTGAGAACATTTTGTAGAAGATACTTACTAAGATACTACTTGTAGAAACTTAAACTCCAGTAAATTCTGGATGATTTTATTTTTACTTTTACCTGAGTAAAACCTTAATTTGTGTGAAAAGTTAAAGTATTTTTTGTGGTCTGTGGTGCAGTGGGCAGCGTCTGACTGTGATCAGAAGGTTCAGGGTTAGAAGACTTTGCAAAAACATTCAGATTTACTTTTTTAGTAAACTTTATACTTAATACTTTTTACTTTAATTGAAGGAAAATTATTTTACTTGAGTACAGTTTTTGAGAACTTCAGCTCTGAAACTGAGTCACTGACACTTTCTGCTCTGAAACAGCAGCTTGTCTCAGTTCTGTTCATTGTTCCATGAAAACATTTCATAAATCTTTACAAACACAACACTTTAAACAAATACCACACAACAAATACCACAGTTCTCTGGAGTGATGTCAGTGGTTCTCCAGCAGAGGGAGACACTCGCTCTAACCACACTTCCCATTAGATCTGCGTCAGTACTTTCTGCATTTTTTGGCCTCAAACTTAGATTTGACACAACAATAAGTTCTGTTCAGTATTTTCCAGCAGTGGAATGTAACAAAGTAAAAGTACTTAGTTACTACTTTTCATGTATCTGTACTTTACTTGAGTAGATTTTACAAATACTTTTACTTTTACTTCACTACATAGTACAAAGTACAAAGTACAAAGTATTTCATAAATTAAAAAATATATAAAATAAGTACAAAGTATTTTGAGTTTGGTTTTGTTTTTGTCGTACCCTCAGTGTAGTACACACAGTACTTCAATATAACAGGTGCAGGAAAGTAGTACACACAGTACTTCAATATAACAGATGCAGTAAAGTAGTACACGCAGTACTTCAATATAACAGATGCAGTAAAGTAGTACACGCAGTACTTCAATATAACAGATGCAGTAAAGTAGTACACACAGTACTTCAATATAACAGATGCAGTAAAGTAGTACACGCAGTACTTCAATATAACAGATGCAGTAAAGTAGTACACACAGTACTTCAATATAACAGATGCAGTAAAGTAGTACACACAGTACTTCAATATAACAGATGCAGTAAAGTAGTACACACAGTACTTCAATATAACAGATGCAGTAAAGTAGTACACACAGTACTTCAATATAACAGATGCAGTAAAGTAGTACACGCAGTACTTCAATATAACAGATGCAGTAAAGTAGTACACGCAGTACTTCAATATAACAGATGCAGTAAAGTAGTACACGCAGTACTTCAATATAACAGATGCAGTAAAGTAGTACACACAGTACTTCAATATAACAGATGCAGTAAAGTAGTACACGCAGTACTTCAATATAACAGATGCAGTAAAGTAGTACACACAGTACTTCAATATAACAGATGCAGTAAAGTAGTACACACAGTACTTCAATATAACAGATGCAGTAAAGTAGTACACTCAGTACTTCAATAGAACAGATGCAGTAAAGTAGTACACACAGTACTTCAATATAACAGATGCAGTAAAGTAGTACACACAGTACTTCAATATAACAGATGCAGTAAAGTAGTACACACAGTACTTCAATATAACAGATGCAGTAAAGTAGTACACACAGTACTTCAATATAACAGATGCAGTAAAGTAGTACACGCAGTACTTCAATATAACAGATGCAGTAAAGTAGTACACGCAGTACTTCAATATAACAGATGCAGTAAAGTAGTACACGCAGTACTTCAATATAACAGATGCAGTAAAGTAGTACACACAGTACTTCAATATAACAGATGCAGTAAAGTAGTACACACAGTACTTCAATATAACAGATGCAGTAAAGTAGTACACTCAGTACTTCAATAGAACAGATGCAGTAAAGTAGTACACACAGTACTTCAATATAACAGATGCAGTAAAGTAGTACACACAGTACTTCAATATAACAGATGCAGTAAAGTAGTACACACAGTACTTCAATATAACAGATGCAGTAAAGTAGTACACACAGTACTTCAATATAACAGATGCAGTAAAGTAGTACACACAGTACTTCAATATAACAGATGCAGTAAAGTAGTACTGCTTTAGAAACATCAGAATAATAAAGAGCTCAGAGACAGATTCAGTCTCAGTTTGTTCATTTCATGTGGAATCAGCAAAATCCCTCACATTTAACTCATTTATGAGAGAAATACTTTTACTTTTTTACTCACAAGTACATTTAAAAGTGAGTACTTTTACACTTTTTCTTTAGCAGAAATTTTAAGGTGATACTTTTACTTGAGTACATTTTGGCTCCTTTATCTGTACTTTTACTTTTACTGTAAAGAAACTGAGTACTGCTTCCTCTGGGTTTGATGTTTTTTGATGAGAGTAAAACCAGATGTGAGTGTGGCGTCTGTGCTGCAGTGTGGTCTTTGAAGAAGTGAGTAAAATATCTCCACTGACAGAGGAAAAGAAGAAAAGTTTTACAATGAGTTTATTTTCCTGTTTAAATAAAGAGTGAACAAAAGTAAACTAAAAAAAAAAAGCAATTTAGAAACAGAGTCTTGTGTTAAGTTGGTTGTATTTGTTCTTTAATCATGATGTAAATACAAATATAATCATTGGTACAAACAGGTCACAGTTTATCAGCTGTGCCTCTGTGGGACTTTCCTGGTTAAATAAAGAAGTTCCTGTTAAACCAGAGTTGGTGAAAGCAGACGGGAACAGAGTGAATGTGACATTTACCTAAACCTGAGTCGTTCTGATAAACTCTTTCTGCTGAAACAACAGTTTTCATTTCATTATTTCATGATAACATTCAATCAATTTAAACTTTTACAAACACAACAGTTCAATAAAAAATACCACAAGTTTCTCTCGGGTAGTGTCAGTGTTCCTCCAGCAGAGGGAGACACTCAAACCACACTTCCCATTAGATCTGCATCAGTACATTGTGCATCTGTTTGGTTTCAAAGTTAGACTTAACACAACAATAAGTTCCATTCATTATTTTCATTTAGACTTATTATTATCATTGTCATCGAGCCCAACTCTGCTCTAACGTACAGTTTGGTATTTAGTAAATGTTATTACTTTTGGGCCTTTTGGTCCTTGGTCTTTTTTTTTTTTTTTTTTTTTGTGGCTTTAAGCCCTCATGTGGCTCTTCATAAGAACATTTATTCATTCATTAATTATTAATAATTTGAAATAAATGACATCACACGACCGCCAGCGCCTCGTGACCTTTAACCTTTTGCCTCCGTGAGTCACGTGCCCCTCGCGCAGCTGAAAACAGAGGAGAGAGAGCGGACTGCGGAGCCAATAAAGAGGGCTGTTATCATTTTTTTGGTCCAGATTCCAGAACTTATACCCAGTCTGGTCTCTGGGAATGAAAGCACGGTGAGTGAGGAGTTTGTGTCAGTGATTTGTAAAACAAAGCCATGAAAGTATTACGCACGCGCGTTAGATCATTTCTGTTTAAATACAGAGCTTTTGACCGCTACTTGCTAACCACCTAGATATTTACAAAATGTTTCCATAAAATGCTTTGTGATTGTTGACAGCATAAAATCTTTTTATTTTTAGACCGGGTTGCTTATAAATAATGGATTGCAGTTAGCATTTAGGCATTTTAATGCAATTAAATTGCGAGAATTTGCTATAATTGTGCAAAAATACGAACTGGTTGGTGATGGGAGCTGGCAAAATGTGATCTGATAAGAAAAAATGTGATGTCCCAAAATCTTGTTCCCACATAACTTATTTAATTTATTACTAGAAATGTCTAAGGACTTTAGTGCTGGGAATAATTCTCATCTTGTCAGATCATGGATAAAATAACATTATTTAGTTTAGTGTCATGCAGTCTGTGTTTTCTTTACATTTTAAATGTTCATTAGTTTTTTACTATTTTCCCAAAATTTTCTAAAAAATGTATAGCTTCATCCTTACTGTATTGCAATATATCATAGTATACACAGAAATGTAAGAGTTGTGTGAGAGTCTTGCCTCAGTCCTAACACAACAGTGTTTTAATCTGGTTATATTTGTATTTATGTATGTGCCCCTTTTTCACTTTGAGCACCTGCCGCTGTAGAAGTCTCTGCACCTGCCTGCTCAGAGGTTCAGTTCAAAAGTCTCGCACATATATTTATAGCATCAGAATAAACAGAGTGAAGCCTTTCAAGCTTTGTTTTCTCATGATTTTGATAATTATGACTCACAGTTAAAGAAAACTACAAATTAATTATTCACAAAATATCTGTTTGTACTGACGCTTTAAATATGTGTTTTACTTTTTAAATGGAGCCGCTGAGAGGAAAATGCTCTTTCATATGATGTTCTAATTTAATAAGTGGACAGTCTGCGGGAGTTGAACCGCCAACCTTCAGGTGAGTGGGTGAACGTCTCCTGCTGCTGTAGGAACATCTGCTCAGGTGAGTAAGGCTGCAGGCTGACGTCAGTGAACTGTATTAAAGTGTTTTCTGGTTAAAAGTGTGTAAGTGTTTTATTCTTCTTTATTCAGTAACGCCTTCAGAAAACTACACAGCAGTTTAAAGCAGCACAACACAAACACAACGACATAATAAACAAATGAAATAAAAGCATGTCCACTCTGCCCTGCACTGTTCCCATCCTCAGCAAAAACTAACTGCACCAAAACTCACCCAACCTGCTTCAGAAAATCAGTTTCTATGCAGATGATATTTGATTATTTCTACAAAAACCACACACTTCACTGTGAGAAACAATTACAGAACAATACTCAGATATCTCAGATTATTCATTAACTGCACAAACCCCTCACACATCCAGGCATTAACTCGTCCCCAGGCAGAGTTATTTCATCTGAATTTCAGCCCAGTTCTCAGACGACCTCCTGCGCTGGACAAACCTTCCACACTAATAACTAATAAGAATAAAAATGTCACTACTCCCCAAGATAAACTTCCTGCTGACCATGGCTTTTGTATTGTCAGGTGTATTATGTTTAGTCTTTTTCTCAGCTGCATGTTGTCTTTTGCATCACTTAATAAAAAAAATAAAATAAAAACAATAATAATAAAAATAAAAACATAAAAATAAAAATGTAGCGGTGACTGCTGCTGGTGTCTCTGTAGATGAGCAGATACACAGAGTCAGAGCTGGGGACAGAAAAGAAGAAAAGTTGATGTTTTATGTGAATAATGGTTGTGTTATGAATGAAAGTGTATAAACAGTTCCAGTGCATTAATGGAACGTACGTCTTTGCCTTTCGCTCCTCGGCCTGTAACATGAAACAGGTTTGGTAAATGTCATGTTCTGCTGTTGGTTCTGTGAGAGCAGGAGTTTCTGTGACTGACCTGGGACACAGAGCCATCACTGAAGTGGTACCAGGTCCCAGAGGCCTGCAGGGCGGCGCTGTAGTGTCCTCCTCTGACACTGCCCCTGTGCTCCACAGCTCCACACAGAGAATAAGAGTGACCCTGCACACACAGGTCAGAGGTCACATCTGGACACGCCTTTATGTTTAATAACTCCTCCTCCTCACAGTGGGATTTATAATAAAACCCAGTTCTGTCGATGTCAGGCTTCTTCAGAAGCAGAACCAGGACCCGAGGAAACTTTGTCATGTTGCAGTCCTAAAAAACAATAAAAGAGCAGAGTTAGTTTCTGAGCAGACTGCTGCTTCATTCAAATATTTGGATTATGAAGCTCTGCATTAAATTTAATTTATCACATTACTTCATTTTATTTTTATTTACAACTGAGAACAGCCATGAAAACATATGGTGTTCCCTGGCAGAACAATCTAAAGGAGCATCCTTTAATTAAATCCTCTAAAGGACCCAGACTGTGGACGTCTCTCCCACTGACCTTAAACTACACACTGATATTAACATCTTTAACAGACGACTAAAGCAGTGGTTGAAGTCAGGACAGAGTTGTTCACACAATCATCCTCATATATGAAATGTTCCTTATTGTTTGCACTGTGCCTATAGTTTTCTTCTTTTCTTTACATTTTAAATTGTACCTTGAACTGTGCCATGTATCCTCTCTAAAAGCCCCTATGGACTGGTGTTGAAAATTAGCATTTGTGCTAACACACTTCAGCAATACATCTGGTGTCCAATGTATATGTGATGTCCATATTAAATACATGAATACATAAATAAATGACTGATCCAGGAACAGAGGGGCATTATATCCAGGTTCTACAGTTTTATACTGAAAGGGACACACCTCCCACTAACCCAGATGCCCGCTGTGAGCAGACGTCCCTAACCTTAGTGGGACTTTTGACTGGGACGCAGTCTGGAATCAGGTTCAACAGACGTCTACAAATCCAGATCATCAGCAAATTCACTTAAATGTTATCCACAGGACATTCTTGACTCTGCATAAACTTCATAATATGAAGCTTAAAATCGATCCAAATTGTACACTGTGCCTGACAAATTCAGTTGGCACATTTTATCCCATGGCCTGGGAATGCCCTGGGGCGGCCTGTTTTTGGGAGGTTGTAGCCAATAATCTGGGTGCTGTGTTAAATCTCAGCTCCCCTCTCTCTCCAGAGGGGATGCTCCTAAACGAGCTGTCCAGCTTCAGTCTGCGATGGGACAGGAGCGTGTTTTTCTCTCAGGTTTAACTGCTGCAAAAAAACTTAAAGCACTGAGATGGAAGCGTCCACACTTTGTTCCTTCGTCAGTGGCTGTGGACTTTTTTAGACGTTGCTTATTTGGAGATTTCTATCGCTCGAAGTCACAAAGCAAAAGGAAAATACATCAAACTCTGGGATCAAACAAAAGTAGATCTTAAAACATCGCTGGTATAAATTTGATTCATTCTCTGTTTGTTTGGCTTGATTTGTTTTGTTTTGTGTGGGGTGTTTGTTTTTGTCTTGCTGTCTGATGCTTTTGTTATGTAACTTTGTAATTTATCTGTTGTCTTCAATCAAAAATTGATTAAAAAAAGTGATTATTACTTACACGTTTTACATTTGTTTCCTTTTCACACCGACCACAATAAAAATGGAGATGTTTACGTTTTAATATGATGTGAAGACCCTCCGTCTATAAAACAGTTCAGATTAGAGAATCCAGCGAACAAACGACAGAGCTCAGACTCTGTGGACTGTACCAACCACAGATCTGCAGAGGGGCAGTGGCAGAGTCCAGAACGGGTACGGCTCCTCAATGATGCAGTGTCCTTCAGAACAGATGGTTTTATACTTCAGCTGTCCACGGAACGGCTGCAGGGACAGAGAGGAGAGAGTTGGATCATCTCAGTAAATGACAGTTTTATAAATCTGACAGACACTGACCTCAGAGACCTCTGCACTCATACGATTCAACAGCAGCTCCAGGAACACAGCAGCGTCACGCTGTTCATGAACTAACAATAAACTGAGAAATGAATGTGCTGCTTCTTTGATCCTCATTCTTCAACATGATCTGGACTCACCATCTTTAATCTGAAGATGTTTGGTGATGGCTTCAGTTCCACATTCTGTCTCCTTCAGTCGGTCAAACAGCTCCTTCAGAACCTCATCTGTGGAGTTTGTTCTGCCTCTGATTCTGTCCAAAGCCTGGTGAATCTCTGGAGTCATGAAGAGAAGCTGCAGGACACTGTTCAGGTAACAGGTCGCCCCCTGGTTTCTCAGACCATGAGGGACTGGACAAGGAAAAATATATAAAAGATAAAAACAATCTATGGCCTTTTCAGGGAGAAGCACTTCTCAGTTCAGATTCTTACCTTTTTTTCTTTCTGAAGCAGGACCATTTCTTTTCCTTAAGTATGTTACGCATCTATAAACTAGATAACTCCCCACAGCAGTCACAACCAACAGCCACAGCCACAGCCACAGCCACTGCCTGCAGAATTTGAAGCAGAAACTATAAAGTACTGACCTCCCTACACTGAGCTGCAGCAGAGCCTCAGCACAGAGACGCCAGGTTGTTCACACTGAGCTGCTGCAGCTCCTTCTCTACAGGAAAACCATCCAAAAGTCAGAGCCACATGAACACATCTATGGTGACTATATCTGACTAAAGAGGTGGATGTTTACTGTCTCTGTAGCTGCACAGTGCAGACTTTTTACAGTAAAAGTGAAAGTCCTAGTTCAGGTCCATCAGAGCCAGAAATCTCCCAAACATTCATAAAATGCATCAGGTCTGGGTGATGCTCATGGGAGCTGCTAAAATATAACAATAAATCTTACTTTGGGTGTATTTGGGTTTACAACGTGACCCAGCAGCAGAGGCGTTTTTGGGTCTGAAGAGATTGGGGCCTTAGCCCAAACTTAACATTGTTTATTTAGGCGGAGGTCTGGGGGCCTCCTCCAGAAAAATGATAATAGAACTGACATTTCCTGTATTTTGGTGCATTTGAACAGGTTTTTAGTTCACTGCAGTGGGAGAAAATGTATGGATTCTACTGCAGCCTAACTGTGTACAATAACAGTGTGAGGCTGAGTGTTTGGAGGATTATTGTTGTTTACTGACAGAGTGTTGCATTGTTTTGCTCTAACAAAAGGTCACTGCAGTAATACTTTTTATTTTAATAAAATTAATTTGAGGAGGAACAAGAAGGAACATGTTCCACAAACTGGGACCAAGACCTTTCTGACACTTTTCTGAGAAATATGAAACACCAAAGATTCATTAAACTAAAGCAGTAACACAAATTTTGCCAATTTCACAGATGTTCCGTGACCTTTTCTTCCTGCCCAGTGTTGAGGGAACAAGCCAAAAAAATCCTCTGTGTTCCCCGAGCTCTGGCTTTACAAAAGAACTGAGAGCTCAAATCAATGAGCTACACCAAATCATTTAAATACAGATTATTTCTTTATATTTAACCATTTATTTCAAATAAATGACCACAAAAAATGCTACACCCTCATTACTTAAAAGAATGAATACTTATATTTATTTGTGCATATATCTGCTACCAGCAGAGAGAACAAAAAGTAAAAATATTTTTTTATTTATTTTTCTTTTCTTTACATTTCCACTGTACACTACACTGAAGTTTCCAGAGCAGGTGACAGATGTTATTAATCACCAGCTGCAGCCCCAGGTCCAGCTCTGTGTCACAATAAAGTTCTTTCTGCTGCTGGAAAATGCGGAGGCTTTTATTTTGCAGGGCCACAGGAAGTGTGTCGCTGCTGTAACAGAAGCTTGACATCGCAGCAGCGGAGAAACTTGTGTTGAGTTTCACTGTGGCTTTACTTTTTACTTTTATAAAACAGGACAGAAATAAAGCGAGAAGCTCACAGAGACTGAGATGAACTCTGGAGGATCTACATGAGCTGCTCCTGTCTGCTCCTCCACATCCAGCCTCTACATTTCCATCTTTCTCTCCAGCCGCAGCCTGGGACTAAAACAGCCGCACTTTGTGACAGGAAGCAGTGATTTTACAAAGACAACCTGCAGAAGCTGAAGCTGGCCACAGTTTTGTGTTCAGAGGTGAGGTCTGGAAAACAACAGGAGCTGCTCCAACTCTGAGCTGCTCCAACTCTGAGCTGCTGCAGCTCCTTCTCTACAGGAAAACCATCCAAGTCAGAGCCACATGAACACATCTATGGTGACTATATCTGACTAAAGAGGTGGATGTTTACTGTTCATTGCAAACACGAGACTTTTTAAAAGTAAAAGTGAAAGTCTTAGTTCAGGTCCAGAGCCAGAAATCTCCCAAACATTCAAAAAAATGCATCAGGTCTGGGTGATGCTCATGGGAGCTGCTAAAATATAACAATAAATGCTTATTTTGTGTTTATTTTGGGTGAAAACTGTGACCCAGCGCCAGCCTCGAGAGTAAAAATTGGGCGAGGGTTTGATTGAGTCGCGTCAGAGCTTCGTACAAAACTGAGAATCTTATTTTCTGCAGAGCTCCTGATGAGGACACACTTTAATTTCACTGCGGTCAGGCCGGCGGTCGTTTTTCCGTGGTCAAGTGAGCCGCTCCTAAATTTTACTGCGCTAATATAGCATTCTTTACGGTAGTTGTCGTGCGCTGCCAGAGGTGACTCACCTGAGAGTAACCACAGAGAGAGGTTAGAAACACATTTACACAACTTTTACACCAATTTAACTAAATCTGCATTTATTATGAAAGACTAATTATGACCAAACTAAACATGGCGAGGGTTTAAGGTGGAATTATAAAACATCTACTCATTGTGTACTTTTTGAAATAAGTTTTTTATTCCATTTCAAAATCAGAATATTTTTGTTAAGATATATTAATAATGTCCTCAGTTGTCTATGTATCAGCTGTGTACACTGTATCAGTTGTTCATTATGTATTTTTGTTATGCCACAGGGAGGCGCTGCAATACAGGTTATGGAGGGCGCGATTTGTTATTTTTGTTGTAGTAGACTTGCCGTAGTCTGGCCAAGTTCAGCGAGCGAGAGAAATGAGTTCTGTCCACTGTTCTCAATAAAATACGCCCAAAAATGGCTAAAGGTTTCTCATCTGCTGTCCACTCTGTTCATCCGAACGCAACGCTAGCTGCAACAGAAGCATAAAGTATTACGTAACTTAACAATGTTGTCTTTTTTTAAATGCATTACTAGGTACTTTGAAGTACAATTACACAGAAAGTACACAGTAAAAGTACTTCATACTCTCAGCAGTAGTAGTATAAGCAGGTTTCATTCTGTACTTTTTTTGCAATTTTTTTAAAATTCAATCTCAAATACAGTACTTTGAGTTTAATTTGAGTCATTTCTAACTTCATGAAAAAAGTACTTCATGGTGTGAAAGTAGTAGCAGAGGTAAAGGTAGAAGTACACAGGAAACTGCTGCAGTCATTTCTTAGGCTCAGAGAGAAATAGATGTTTTATAATTCCACCTTAAACCCTCGCCATGTTTAGTTTGGTCATAATTAGTCTTTCATAATAAATGCAGATTGAGTTAAATTGGTGTAAAAGTTGTGTAAATGTGTTTCTAACCTCTCTCTGTGGTTACTCTCAGGTGAGTCACCTCTGGCAGCGCACGACAACTACCGTAAAGAATGCTATATTAGCGCACTCAAAATTTAGGAGCGGCTCCCAGTTTAATTTCAAGCAGACACACAAATGTTACAAAAACATGAGTCAGTTGTTTCTGAGACCGATGTAACAGAAAATGAAATTAGAATAAATAATGAAACCTCTGTAGAACAGCAGTGGTCACTTACAGAGAGCTGTCCATCAGTGTCAGGTTCTCACAGCACTGCACTCACTCCTGACTCTCACTGATCCTCATCTGTTTTCATGCCACACAGTCCTGAGATTATAAAGCCACTCCCACAAACTCAGCCTCAGTTTAATGACTGATGCCCTCCCTCACAGAGCTGAGGACTCTGTGGCTGAGCTGTTTCCACTTCAGAGCTTTGTATGTTCAGGTTTAACTACAGCTCCCTCACATCATCGCTCCCTGGTGAGTCTTTTTCTTTATTATTGTGTCTGTGTGGAACAGAAGAATCAGTCTAATGTTCTTTTAGTTAAATATAGCATTTATTAGATTATAACAGTTATTATTTTCAACAAGTTAGTATGTGTTGTTAGTTTCCTCCGGGCAGAATGGGGACAGTGTAGATCGTGGACCCGTGGCGAATATCGCAGAGGCTCAGAGTTTGGGACTCGTCCAGAGTCTGGCCTTGGTGTGTGATCCGGAAATCAGCGTCTCCTGAGACACACACAAAACCTTTATAGTCCAACAATAAAATATAGGCTCATGAAAGAATATCTGTGTAAAAGAAGAAAGTGAAGTACTACTTACTCATGGGAATGTTTTCGGTAATCGTCTTCTTCAGATCCTTTACTGTTGAGTTCTTCAGCTGAGCTTCTGTGTCACAGACATTGATAACTTTGTCTCTTCCATCTGCAAAGATCACAAACTGCACCACCATTTTTGCTGCTTCTCTTTGTTGGTTTTCTTGAGAGCTGTGAAGTCTCTGATGTCTGTGTGTGAACTAAAGAGAAACTAAAGTGGCGCTGCTTTAACAGTGAGATCCTCTCCTCCAGTCTCCTGACGAGGGCAGGGCTGGGTTAGTGCAGGGAAATGGGTGAGAGCTTCTAATAAATGCTGAGTTAAAAATAACCCAGCTGCTGGTAACTACTGGACTAACACAACAGGCTGGGTTTTTTTACCCAATGATATGGGTTTTTATGTTAACCCACAGCTGGGTTATATGTTCTACCCAGTACTGGGTTATATTCCTCTCCTCTGCTGGGTTATTTTGACACAGATGATGAGTTAAATGTTTATAATGAACACCTTAAACATTTATTTTCACAAAACCAATGAAACAAAAGAAGTGTTCTGTATTAAAACACATCACAGCATCATCAGCAGGATCATAATAATTCCTCAGTAAAAAGTCCATCAGATGTCTCACATAAAGTCCTCCTTTACCTGCTCCTGGCTGTAACTCTGTTAATGAGCGATGCTCTGGTCCTGGTCCCAGAGCCAGGAGCAGGACTGTGGTCTGGACTTCAGCTGGGGCTGGACGTCCCACTGTGGGGGAAAGGAGAAAGAATTAAAAAAAATTATATTCCTAATTAAGAGATAGATTACTAAATGCTTTTATTAAAAGACAAATGAATAGCGTTATTCATTAATCTGTTTAGGAAACTGTTTTGTAAAAGTATTTACAAACACTTTCAGAAAAGCATTTATTAGCTTCTGTGATTAGCCTCTGCTTTTAGCTTCTCCGTGGCGTTCCTGAGGCTGTTCATGGATGGATTACAGCCCTGGATCATGAGAGGCGTCACGTCGCTGTTGTTTTCAGAAGCCGTGCTCATTGGAGCGTGCGGCCAAAAAAGTTTTTTACTTTCGCGTTGTGCGACCCTTGAGCAAGCGCGGTGTCGCTCCGCGTACCACGAGACCGGCTCTGACCAATGGCCGCACCGGCGGCTAGAGCGGTGACGTCACAAACCATACAAATTATTTTTAGCCAAATTAAAGATTTTGAAGAAGGAAAAAGTCCATGGTGTGAAAATAGATAATAAACTCCACAGAATCCGACCATTTTCTCAGCTGTAGGTGTCCTGTCACTGAGCTCGGGCCGTTTCTGTTTACACTGCGCTCTGAGGGAAAATCCTTTCTGGGCCGCATGTGATGTTTCGCTGCAGTTCCACAGAGCGGCCACCAGGGGAGAGGGGGCGGTGCCCTGTCCAGGTCTTATTCTACATCCATGGGCTGTTCCACAAAACCAGCTAACTCCATAAGCTAGGCTTATCTGGATACGTCTGGCTCATTTCTGTTCCATAAACCAGGCTCACCCTGAGTCTCGCTCAGTTGCTATGGAAACTGATGCTGCAGCTGAGCCTGGTCCAGAGCAGGTTTAAGTTAGGCTTAGCCTCGGGAGTTAAAGGGATGTTTACCTCGGGAGTTAAAGGGATGTTTACCTCGGGAGTTAAAGGGATGTTTACCTCGGGAGTTAAAGGGATGTTTACCTCGGGAGTTAAAGGGATGTTTACCTCGGGAGTTAAAGGGATGTTTACCTCGGGAGTTAAAGGGATGTTTACCTCAGGAGTTAAAGGGATGTTTACCTCGGGAGTTAAAGGGATGTTTACCTCGGGAGTTAAAGGGATGTTTACCTCGGGAGTTAAAGGGATGTTTACCTCGGGAGTTAAAGGGATGTTTACCTCGGGAGTTGGGCGTTTCCTCGCTGTAGTTTTTCATTGAGGTTCGGTTGAATCCTCGCTCCTCTTCATTGGTCTGCGGCTCATTCAGTGTAACTGGAGTTAGCTCAGTGTGACTGGAGTTAGCTCAGTCTGACTGGAGTTAGCTCAGTGTGACTGGAGTTAGCTCAGTGTAACTGGAGTTAGCTCAGTCTGACTGGAGTTAGCTCCCTGTGTTACTGGAGTTAGCTCAGTGTGACTGGAGTTAGCTCAGTGTGACTGGAGTTAGCTCAGTGTGGCTGGAGTTAGCTCAGTGTGACTGGAGTTAGCTCAGTGTGACTGGAGTTAGCTCAGTGTGACTGGAGCTAGCTCAGTGTGACTGGAGTTAGCTCAGTGTGGCTGGAGTTAGCTCAGTGTGACTGGAGTTAGCTCAGTGTGACTGGAGTTAGCTCAGTGTGACTGGAGTTAGCTCAGTAACTTTTTTACGTTAAATAAACAGTTTGTGAGTCTGTGTGATGTTAAATGAGGAGTTGTGGGGTAAATGAAGCGTGCGACGTCTCCCCCTGGTGTCTCTGAGCTGAAATGACTTGCAACAGTGAGCGCCGTCGACCCGGAGTCACAGAAGTCTCAGGTCTCGTGAGAAAGTGACACATGGCGGTTAGCAAAACAACAAGCTAGCTGTGGCTTTATTTCTCGGTTTTCTTCTTTCCAGAGCCAAATGGAAGAAAACCCTTTGTACAGACAAACGGAGAGGAAAACGAAACTAAAGACGAGCGAGGAATCACACAGGAGACAACTGGGATTGTGAGTATTTACGAAAGTGCTTTACTCCAAACTGTAGGGGGAGCTCTATAGCGGAAAGAAAGGTAAAGAGCAAAGAAATGAGCAGAGTTTCTGAGTTCCGCTTTAAGCCTCGACTCCTGTGTTTACAGTAACTCTCGCTGGAAGTCAGGCCATGAGCCTCACTTTTCTGAGCAACGTTTGTGGAACAGCCCTCTGGTCGTCCTGGCTAAAGTCAAGTCAAATAAAAGGCAAAGCGACGTAACGAGCTCTGTGATTGGTCAAATACATGCACATCAATACATAGCCGACAACAACGCTAGCAGCTAGCCTTAGTGACTTTTCAGTCTGCCTTAGCGACTACTTTCTGAAAAAGCAACTAGCGACAAATCTAGGAACATCTGGGTGACCTTTAATGACTTTATAAAGTTGGCAGAAGCGTTTTGGGAGAGCGTGAGCCGTTTCCCTGCACACATTTGCTCTGTTTCATTCTGACAGACAGGACAGCAGACAGAGCTGTGCTGTCAGGGGCTCTGACCAATCACAGAGCTCGTTACATCGCTCTGCTTTTTATATTTTTACTTTACTTTAGCCAGGACCAGGAAGTCCACAGAGAAGCTAAAAGCAGAGGCTAATCAGAGACGCTAATACAGTGCTTTTTTGAAAAGTGTTTGTAGATACATTTAGAAACAGATTAAAAAATAACACTATTAAATCTTCTTTTAATAAAAGCATTTAGTAATCCATTTATTAAATGCTCTTTTAAAAACTTGTTTTTTATTAAAAGCTTTATTCCTTTGTGCATGGCGCTCACAATCCTCCATAGAAAACAGCTCTAAAGAACTGTTCTGGCCTTTTATGTCTGAGTGTGAAGGGATTTGGAAATGAATCCAGTTTATGCTGATTTACTCTTGCTAATGCTGATTATATATATAACAAATATATATATATATAAAAATCCCTAGATCTAGAAGACCTCTTATCTGTATCTGCTTTGCATCAGGCGCTTTATTAGTTTTTGTCCAAATCTAAGGTAAGACCACAGGTGACCTGACCACTGTGGGTCTGCAGGTGGAGGACCATGAGTGAAAAACAGGTTCAGGCCGATGAAGCCTAAATGGTGGAACATGGACAGTCTTCATCATGTGCTGTCTCTGTAGGTTTAGACGCCGCTCCAAGATGGGACAGATTTTTGGTCGAGAGCAGAACGAACTCCAACAGCAAATCACCGCTGGAGCTGAAAAATGTTCCAGTCCCAGCGACGCAGATCTGAAGTTTGTTGAAGCAGACGATGACCACGACTGTGAGTACAAAGCTGTGTCAGATTTCCCACAATCCCTCAGCCCTCAGTGCTGCAGGACAGGACACAGGGGACACTCAGACACAGGATGAACAGGTTTTATGAAGTTTTACTGCTCTGTTCAGTCCATCCTCTTGGAACTGACTGTATGAAGACAAATGAGCTCAGCTTTAACCAAATTAAAAAATCTAAACCAAACAATTTATTTCCCTGGGTTTGCACCTGGGGCGGTGATGTTGGGATTTGTCAAAATGGCTCAGAATCAGGGGTTAGTATAATGTTTGGAGTGGGCTTGACCCTATAGCCCCGCCTCCCTCGCTCCGCCTTGCCACACTTTCATAAACATTGATCGTTCAGGCCTTTAACCTCACACTGAGATTTATATTGCGTCAGGTGGAAAATGATGCATACATAGCATAATAGATGACACCAGTGACAGACTGAGGGCCCATGCACTGATGACTGATTAAGTTTGAGTTTAAGTTTATTTGTCATGTGCCTGCAAGTACAAAGTACCATAAGCAATGAAAGAAGGAGTGACCTGGCGCTGTCTCCTAAAAAAGAAATAATATCTAGGAATAAAATTGACATAAAAAATACAATAAAATCAATAAATATACAATGTAATATAATATACAGTGCAATAAATTCAGTATTTATATAAATAGCTGATGCCTCTCTAGGGTGACCACCTGTCCCTCTTTTGGTTTTACTGCAGCCATTTAGTCCTCTGTCCCTCCGTCCCACTTAAGACAATGTCCCACTTTTTCAAAGTTTCTCAGTGGATGTTGTAAAAAAAAGAGGGATTCGAGTAGCCTCTAGAACAAGATCAGGTCAGAGTTCCCTGTGTAAAATGCTGAATAAATATTTGTGGGCGTCCCATCTTGAGCTGAATATATGGATGTTGTGTTGCTGCCCCTGATTCAGGACAGGCCTCTCCTGGAGCTGGTGCTGCTGCTGCAGGTTTGTTTTGAGAATATTCAGACTGAGAGCTTTGATTTTTTTCTGTTCCATCCATTTTATTCCAATGAATAAAGTCTCAGTAAAGACATGACTTTGCAAAATCTGTGTTTTGGGGATGAAAACAGCACAGCAAATGTTTTAGAGGTCCTAAACTGAAGCAACTTGTGTCTCAGTAAGTTGGTAAGTTAGATTTGTTTATGGAAAGATCTATTTCTCGAGTCCGTCCCACTTTGTCCCACTTTTTATATTTTTTGAGGTGGTCACCCTATGCCTCTCTGAACCACAGCCAGAGCTTCGATCATGAGAACATGGTTCTTCTTGTTGTGTTTCAGTTCTGTGTGAAGGCTTCAGCTCTAAAACAGCTCAGATGTCCTGTGGCCACACTGTGACTCCAGAGTCTCTCACTCAGTGGTGTCAGAGGCAGCTGGACCTGGTGAGGCCCATTTACCACAGTCACCATCTACACACATGGATCTACAAACTGTCTGTCACTGAACATTTATCTAAACTAAGACATTTGATTAAATAGAATTGTTTTTTATGTTTTTTTTCACTAAAGGGTGAACCCAGGTTGGAGTGTGGTGTCTGTAAAGCTGTGTGGCCTTTAGGGGAAGTCTGTAAAATGGCTTTTCTGACAACGAGAGAGAAGAAGAGTTTTGAACAAAAACTGTTTGAAAACGTTGCCTCTAAAGAGCTGAAAGTCAAATCTGTGAGAAACTTTACAACATCCCATCCTGCCAACACATTGTGTCTGTGAATAAACTCCAGTATGTATTTAATGTCTTACAGTGTCCTGGCTGCAGGGCTCGTGTTATAAGGAAGGACCCCCACAGTCTGTGTGTCCAGTGTCCCCAGTGCACGGCTCAGAAGAAGAAAACATATGAGTTCTGTTGGCAGTGTCGGAAAGAATGGAAGGGTTCAGCTCCTCGTTCAGATCGCTGCGATAATGAGGGCTGCAGAAATGAAGCTCTGGAGATTCTGAGAACATGTCCAGTGATTGAGTTTAGAGACGTGAGAGGGGTCACAGGCTGCCCCTCTGTCCGGGCCTGTCCCACCTGCGGAAAACTCCTGGAACACAACTCTAAGAACTGTAAGAGCATAACCTGCTCTGACTGTAACGTGAAGTTCTGTTTTGTGTGTTTGAAGATTTTTGCAAAGTGTTCAAAGACGAGTGGTATTTCAGGGCCCTGCTCCAGCGGTGTGGCCCCCAGACAGACCTCCATCCCAGTCAAGAAGAACTAGGCTTTTTACTGAGTATGTCCCGTTCTACTTTATACACATCGTCCCAATGTTTGTAGAACACACAGAATCATTAAATACTGAATAATATGTGTTTTATTTGCTAATGAATGTCTTTAGTAGAGCCTGTGTAGATCATAACCTGTATCAAACTGTAGTTAAAAATCTTCCTGATTGGACCAATAATAAACTGATGAATAAAACACTGAGGTCTGGTCATCTTTTATTATGAGGCCACAGAATCATTTTATTGTGAGAAAAAATCCCAGTTGACAATCTTGGATTTGCTTTAAAGGTCCTTTATCACATCAGGTGCTGTCATATCTGAACTCTAAAACATGTTGTTGATCTAATATTGAATGATTAACCTCACTGAAACCTGACACTGTCATCATTAAAACTACTATATCTTTGGAAAGAGCATACTCTTCAGTAACGGAAGGTAAATGTTGATGGTTTATTAAATCTAAAAATGTGAAATAATTTGTTCAAGATGAGCCCTGGAATGGGTTTTGGCTCTGAACTCAGAATGTCATGGATGGCCCTGGATGGACAGAAAACCACAGAGGGATTAAACCGTCATGGCTGCCCTGCATGTAAACATGTGACTGACCATGGGACCTCCACAGAAGGATCACTCTTTTATTTTGGCCAAGTTTGGTAAATGCCTGATTCAACAACTTTCACCAAAGGAACAAACCAGCAACAGTGATGAACGACTGTGTGCACGAGGCGGAGGATGTTCACGTTCAACAACAACAGTTCCTCCTGCTGAGGGCCAGGACTCTGGTTTAAATATTTATAGACTTTATACCAAACTGAAACTGAACATCAGGTACACAGGAGATAAGAGGCCCCTGATGGGCCCTAAAGCCAAACCTGTTTCTATTTTGATATTTTAGTACTGTTTATCAGATTTATGAGGTTTATTTACCAAACTTTACCCGATCATTATCTTTTATTTATCTAAAGAGTCAAAATGAAACAAAAACTTTAAACTTTACTCCAGGTTCAGTCCAGGTTTAGTCTGGGTTCAGGTCTAAACCAGAACTTTCTTCTCGGTGCTGGTGCTCAGGGGCTCCAGAAGGTTTCTGCTTTTTGTCCCAAAGCTGGGTTTTTTAGGAGTTTTTCCTTAAGAGAAGGAGGGTCTGAGGACAGGAGTGTCCTGGCTCTGTTTAGTTTAGTGTAGTTATTGTTTGTGTTGATTGTGTTTATGTTTGATCAGCTGTTTGTGAAGCCTTTGAGGAGACTGTTGTTGATACTGGGACATACAAATAAATCTGAACTGAAGTGAATTACTTCAATCCAATGCATTTGTATTGTTATTATATTATTACAGTGATACAGAGGTCACTCTGGGTTAGTTTCACTGATGAAACAGGTTTAGGTGTTTACAGGATCACTTCTGGAGTTTTTATTGTTTTGTAGCTGTAATTATATGTAAATAAAAACAGCTCATGCTGAATCAAAAATACCCAGGTTTATACTTTTGGTTTGAAAATGCCAATGTCAGCAGTCATTTTGAAACCAAAAGTAAAACCCAGGCCACAGTGTTTGAAAGTCCCTTAAATTCTCTTTCAGCTCCTTTCTAATGCTCAGGTTCAATAGATTGTTATTTTAAAAACCAAAAGTAAAACCCAGGCCACAGTCTTTGAAAGTCCCTTACCCCTTGTGCCCTGTTAAAGGAAATTTGCGTAGTTGAGGGTGCAATTATTGAGATAATTTTGGCTGTGATTGTTCAGTATCAATGAAAACTGTGTGTAACTCATGGCTGCAAACCAGTTAAAAAACAAACAAACAAAAAAACACCTAAAATAATTGTGATGTGTAGTTAGTGATGGCCTCTTTGAGCCTGAATGGTTGAGGTGAAAAAATATTTTCCCATAGTGTGTCTGTGTGTAATCAAATCTCAGAAACTGAATTCCCTTTGTTAAAAAAAGCATATTTGTAAACTCATAAAAAGCAATAAAACCAGTATTTTTTACTTTTATTGTGTTTGTTTGTGTGAGAGAGAGAGACAAAATATAGCAATTTTGTAAAATTTTGCAGTTCTCTTTAATTTTACAGAATTTTATGGAGTTTGGTTCAGGAAAATGTAAAACAAAAGACAACTTTTTTCACTAGTAAGCAAAAGAAGCTCAAAAAAGTGTTTTGAATGGAAGTCTATGGTACTCACATTTCACAGTACAAATGTAACTTTTTTATTCAATCTAAGATTTCATAAAAACTAATAATGCACCAAAGTCTTCTCACTGATTACTGACAGAGTTAGACCAGTCATACTGATAATGGTAAAAGTCAAATTTGTTTTTATAATATGGAGTTATGGTGTATTTCTCATAAAAACTGTCAGTCAAACATAGCAAAAACTGGCATATTAAGGCATATTAATTATTAGTGGTGATTAATAAAATCATTATATAATAAATAATTAGCAACCCCCTCATAAAAAAAGAAGAAAAAAAAGAAAAAAGAAAAAAATTAACCTTTGATCCTTTTATTTTAGTTTAAAGTTCAAATACCAAATCTTATAGTTAACAGGGTTCGGGTTCAGTAGATTGTTATTTTAAAACCAAAAATAAAACCCAGGCCACACCTCACCGACCTCCACCAAACACACTCACACTGACACACTCAGGCTCAAGGGCACAACGGCAGAAGGAACTGGAGCAGGGATCAAACCAACAACCTTCTGTGTAGCAGTCCTGAGACACTGACAACAAAAGGATCAGGGCTGACAGGTTTTGTTTGTTTGTTTGTTTGTGCAGGGTCTGTTTTACTGAGACTGTCCTCAGCTTTGGTCGGTGCCATGGCGCCCCCAAGTGTTCATGTGGTGTAGAGCAGGTAACGTGGAGGTTTAGATAAATAATTAGCTTTTAAAGAACACAACACAGCATTATTAAAGAGCTTTATTAATGAGGGAAACTGAAGAAACAAAAGAATCTGTCAGGGCCACAGGACACAGGACTAAACCAGGTCTAACACCGGACTAAACCAGGTCTAACACAGGACTAAACCAGGTCTAACACCGGACTAAACCAGGTCTAACACCGGACTAAACCAGGTCTAACACTGGACTAAACCAGGTCTAACACCGGACTAAACCAGGTCTAACACCTGGACTAAACCAGGTCTAACACCGGACTAAACCAGGTCTAACACTGGACTAAACCAGGTCTAACACCGGACTAAACCAGGTCTAACACAGGACTAAACCAGGTCTAACACCGGACTAAACCAGGTCTAACACAGGACTAAACCAGGTCTAACACTGGACTAAACCAGGTCTAACACAGGACTAAACCAGGTCTAACACTGGACTAAACCAGGTCTAACACCGGACTAAACCAGGTCTAACACCGGACTAAACCAGGTCTAACACCGGACTAAACCAGGTCTAACACAGGACTAAACCAGGTCTAACACAGGACTAAACCAGGTCTAACACAGGACTAAACCAGGTCTAACACCGGACTAAACCAGGTCTAACACTGGACTAAACCAGGTCTAACACCGGACTAAACCAGGTCTAACACAGGACTAAACCAGGTCTAACACTGGACTAAACCAGGTCTAACACAGGACTAAACCAGGTCTAACACTGGACTAAACCAGGTCTAACACAGGACTAAACCAGGTCTAACACAGGACTAAACCAGGTCTAACACAGGACTAAACCAGGTCTAACACCGGACTAAACCAGGTCTAACACTGGACTAAACCAGGTCTAACACTGGACTAAACCAGGTCTAACACCGGACTAAACCAGGTCTAACACCGGACTAAACCAGGTCTAACACAGGACTAAACCAGGTCTAACACCGGACTAAACCAGGTCTAACACAGGACTAAACCAGGTCTAACACTGGACTAAACCAGGTCTAACACAGGACTAAACCAGGTCTAACACTGGACTAAACCAGGTCTAACACCGGACTAAACCAGGTCTAACACAGGACTAAACCAGGTCTAACACAGGACTAAACCAGGTCTAACACCGAACTAAACCAGGTCTAACACAGGACTAAACCAGGTCTAACACAGGACTAAACCAGGTCTAACACCGGACTAAACCAGGTCTAACACAGGACTAAACCAGGTCTAACACTGGACTAAACCAGGTCTAACACTGGACTAAACCAGGTCTAACACTGGACTAAACCAGGTCTAACACAGGACTAAACCAGGTCTAACACTGGACTAAACCAGGTCTAACACAGGACTAAACCAGGTCTAACACAGGACTAAACCAGGTCTAACACTGGACTAAACCAGGTCTAACACTGGACTAAACCAGGTCTAACACAAGACTAAACCAGGTCTAACACTGGACTAAACCAGGTCTAACACAGGACTAAACCAGGTCTAACACTGGACTAAACCAGGTCTAACACAGGACTAAACCAGGTCTAACACTGGACTAAACCAGGTCTAACACAGGACTAAACCAGGTCTAACACAGGACTAAACCAGGTCTAACACTGGACTAAACCAGGTCTAACACAGGACTAAACCAGGTCTAACACTGGACTAAACCAGGTCTAACACAGGACTAAACCAGGTCTAACACTGGACTAAACCAGGTCTAACACTGGACTAAACCAGGTCTAACACAGGACTAAACCAGGTCTAACACTGGACTAAACCAGGTCTAACACAGGACTAAACCAGGTCTAACACAGGACTAAACCAGGTCTAACACTGGACTAAACCAGGTCTAACACAGGACTAAACCAGGTCTAACACTGGACTAAACCAGGTCTAACACTGGACTAAACCAGGTCTAACACTGGACTAAACCAGGTCTAACACAGGACTAAACCAGGTCTAACACCGGACTAAACCAGGTCTAACACGGGACTAAACCAGGTCTAACACCGGACTAAACCAGGTCTAACACTGGACTAAACCAGGTCTAACACTGGACTAAACCAGGTCTAACACAGGACTAAACCAGGTCTAACACAGGACTAAACCAGGTCTAACACTGGACTAAACCAGGTCTAACACTGGACTAAACCAGGTCTAACACAGGACTAAACCAGGTCTAACACTGGACTAAACCAGGTCTAACACAGGACTAAACCAGGTCTAACACAGGACTAAACCAGGTCTAACACAGGACTAAACCAGGTCTAACACAGGACTAAACCAGGTCTAACACTGGACTAAACCAGGTCTAACACAGGACTAAACCAGGTCTAACACAGGACTAAACCAGGTCTAACACTGGACTAAACCAGGTCTAACACAGGACTAAACCAGGTCTAACACAGGACTAAACCAGGTCTAACACTGGACTAAACCAGTTCTAACACTGGACTAAACCAGGTCTAACACAGGACTAAACCAGGTCTAACACAGGACTAAACCAGGTCTAACACTGGACTAAACCAGGTCTAACACAGGACTAAACCAGGTCTAACACAGGACTAAACCAGGACTAACACAGGACTAAACCAGGTCTAACACAGGACTAAACCAGGTCTAACACAGGACTAAACCAGGTCTAACACAGGACTAAACCAGGTCTAACACTGGACTAAACCAGGTCTAACACAGGACTAAACCAGGACTAACACAGGACTAAACCAGGTCTAACACAGGACTAAACCAGGTCTAACACAGGACTAAACCAGGTCTAACACAGGACTAAACCAGGTCTAACACAGGACTAAACCAGGTCTAACACCGGACTACACCAGGTCTAACACTGGACTAAACCAGGTCTAACACTGGACTAAACCAGGTCTAACACCGGACTAAACCAGGTCTAACACTGGACTAAACCAGGTCTAACACCGGACTAAACCAGGTCTAACACTGGACTAAACCAGGTCTAACACTGGACTAAACCAGGTCTAACACAGGACTAAACCAGGTCTAACACAGGACTAAACCAGGTCTAACACTGGACTAAACCAGGTCTAACACTGGACTAAACCAGGTCTAACACAGGATTAAACCAGGTCTAACACTGGACTAAACCAGGTCTAACACAGGACTAAACCAGGTCTAACACAGGACTAAACCAGGTCTAACACAGGACTAAACCAGGTCTAACACAGGACTAAACCAGGTCTAACACTGGACTAAACCAGGTCTAACACAGGACTAAACCAGGTCTAACACAGGACTAAACCAGGTCTAACACTGGACTAAACCAGGTCTAACACTGGACTAAACCAGGTCTAACACAGGACTAAACCAGGTCTAACACTGGACTAAACCAGGTCTAACACTGGACCAAACCAGGTCTAACACGGGACTAAACCAGGTCTAACACGGGACTAAACCAGGTCTAACACGGGACTAAACCAGGACTAACACGGGACTAAACCAGGTCTAACACGGGACTAAACCAGGTCTAACACAGGACTAAACCAGGTCTAACACCGGACTAAACCAGGTCTAACACTGGACTAAACCAGGTCTAACACCGGACTAAACCAGGTCTAACACAGGACTAAACCAGGTCTAACACAGGACTAAACCAGGTCTAACACTGGACTAAACCAGGTCTAACACAGGACTAAACCAGGTCTAACACAGGACTAAACCAGGTCTAACACAGGACTAAACCAGGTCTAACACAGGACTAAACCAGGTCTAACACAGGACTAAACCAGGTCTAACACTGGACTAAACCAGGTCTAACACTGGACTAAACCAGGTCTAACACAGGACTAAACCAGGTCTAACACAGGACTAAACCAGGTCTAACACTGGACTAAACCAGGTCTAACACTGGACTAAACCAGGTCTAACACAGGACTAAACCAGGTCTAACACAGGACTAAACCAGGTCTAACACTGGACTAAACCAGGTCTAACACAGGACTAAACCAGGTCTAACACAGGACTAAACCAGGTCTAACACAGGACTAAACCAGGACTAACACAGGACTAAACCAGGTCTAACACAGGACTAAACCAGGTCTAACACTGGACTAAACCAGGTCTAACACAGGACTAAACCAGGTCTAACACAGGACTAAACCAGGTCTAACACCGGACTAAACCAGGTCTAACACAGGACTAAACCAGGTCTAACACAGGACTAAACCAGGTCTAACACCGGACTAAACCAGGTCTAACACTGGACTAAACCAGGTCTAACACAGGACTAAACCAGGTCTAACACTGGACTAAACCAGGTCTAACACAGGACTAAACCAGGTCTAACACAGGACTAAACCAGGTCTAACACAGGACTAAACCAGGTCTAACACGGGACTAAACCAGGTCTAACACAGGACTAAACCAGGACTAACACAGGACTAAACCAGGTCTAACACAGGACTAAACCAGGACTAACACAGGACTAAACCAGGTCTAACACAGGACTAAACCAGGTCTAACACGGGACTAAACCAGGTCTAACACAGAACTAAACCAGGTCTAACACAGGACTAAACCAGGTCTAACACAGGACTAAACCAGGTCTAACACAGGACTAAACCAGATCTAACACCGGACTAAACCAGGTCTAACACCGGACTAAACCAGGTCTAACACAGAACTAAACCAGGTCTAACACTGGACTAAACCAGGTCTAACACTGGACTAAACCAGGTCTAACACCGGACTAAACCAGGTCTAACACTGGACTAAACCAGGTCTAACACCGGACTAAACCAGGTCTAACACTGGACTAAACCAGGTCTAACACAGGACTAAACCAGGTCTAACACAGGACTAAACCAGGTCTAACACTGAACTAAACCAGGTCTAACACCGGACTAAACCAGGTCTAACACAGGTCTAAACCAGGTCTAACACTGGACTAAACCAGGTCTAACACTGGACTAAACCAGGTCTAACACCGGACTAAACCAGGTCTAACACTGGACTAAACCAGGTCTAACACAGGACTAAACCAGGTCTAACACAGGACTAAACCAGGTCTAACACAGGACTAAACCAGGTCAAACACAGGACTAAACCAGGTCTAACACAGGACTAAACCAGGTCTAACACAGGACTAAACCAGATCTAACACTGGACTAAACCAGGTCTAACACCGGACTAAACCAGGTCTAACACAGGACTAAACCAGGTCTAACACTGGACTAAACCAGGTCTAACACAGGACTAAACCAGGTCTACACTGAGGACTAAACCAGGACTACACTGGACTAAACCAGGTCTACACTGGACTAAACCAGGTCTACACTAGGACTAAACCAGGTCTACACTGGGACTAAACCAGGTCTACACTAGGACTAAACCAGGTCTACACTGAGACTAAACCAGGTCTACACTAGGACTAAACCAGGTCTACACTGGGACTAAACCAGGTCTACACTGGACTAAACCAGGTCTACACTGGACTAAACCAGGTCTACACTGGGACTAAACCAGGTCTACACTGGACTAAACCAGGTCTACACCTGGACTAAACCAGGTCTACACTGAGACTAAACCAGGTCTACACTGAGACTAAACCAGGTCTACACTAGGACTAAACCAGGTCTACACTGAGACTAAACCAGGTCTACACTGGTACTAAACCAGGTCTACACTGTGACTAAACCAGGTCTACACTGAGACTAAACCAGGTCTACACTGAGACTAAACCAGGTCTACACTGGGACTAAACCAGGTCTAACACTGGACTAAACCAGGTCTAACACTGGACTAAACCAGGTCTAACACAGGACTAAACCAGGTCTAACACAGGACTAAACCAGGTCTAACACCGGACTAAACCAGGTCTAACACAGGTCTAAACCAGGTCTAACACTGGACTAAACCAGGTCTAACACCGGACTAAACCAGGTCTAACACAGGACTAAACCAGGTCTAACACTGGACTAAACCAGGTCTAACACCGGACTAAACCAGGTCTAACACAGGTCTAAACCAGGTCTAACACTGGACTAAACCAGGTCTAACACTGGACTAAACCAGGTCTAACACAGGACTAAACCAGGTCTAACACAGGACTAAACCAGGTTTAACACCGGACTAAACCAGGTCTAACACAGGACTAAACCAGGTCTAACACTGGACTAAACCAGGTCTAACACAGGACTAAACCAGGTCTAACACAGGACTAAACCAGGTCTAACACCGGACTAAACCAGGTCTAACACAGGACTAAACCAGGTCTAACACAGGACTAAACCAGGTCTAACACCGGACTAAACCAGGTCTAACACAGGACTAAACCAGGTCTAACACAGGACTAAACCAGGTCTAACACTGGACTAAACCAGGTCTAACACAGGACTAAACCAGGTCTAACACAGGACTAAACCAGGTCTAACACCGGACTAAACCAGGTCTAACACAGGTCTAAGCCAGGTCTAACACTGGACTAAACCAGGTTTAACACTGGACTAAACCAGGTCTAACACCGGACTAAACCAGGTCTAACACAGGACTAAACCAGGTCTAACACCGGACTAAACCAGGTCTAACACTGGACTAAACCAGGTCTAACACCGGACTAAACCAGGTCTAACACAGGATTAAACCAGGTCTAACACAGGACTAAACCAGGTCTAACACTGGACTAAACCAGGTCTAACACCGGACTAAACCAGGTCTAACACAGGACTAAACCAGGTCTAACACTGGACTAAACCAGGTCTAACACCGGACTAAACCAGGTCTAACACAGGACTAAACCAGGTCTAACACTGGACTAAACCAGGTCTAACACCGGACTAAACCAGGTCTAACACAGGTCTAAACCAGGTCTAACACTGGACTAAACCAGGTTTAACACTGGACTAAACCAGGTCTAACACAGGACTAAACCAGGTCTAACACTGGACTAAACCAGGTCTAACACTGGACTAAACCAGGTCTAACACTGGACTAAACCAGGTCTAACACAGGACTAAACCAGGTCTAACACAGGACTAAACCAGGTCAAACACAGGACTAAACCAGGTCTAACACAGGACTAAACCAGGTCTAACACAGGACTAAACCAGGTCTAACACCGGACTAAACCAGGTCTAACACTGGACTAAACCAGGTCTAACACCGGACTAAACCAGGTCTAACACAGGACTAAACCAGGTCTAACACTGGACTAAACCAGGTCTAACACAGGACTAAACCAGGTCTAACACAGGACTAAACCAGGTCTAACACTGGACTAAACCAGGTCTAACACTGGACTAAACCAGGTCTAACACCGGACTAAACCAGGTCTAACACGGGACTAAACCAGGTCTAACACTGGACTAAACCAGGTCTAACACCGGACTAAACCAGGTCTAACACCGGACTAAACCAGGTCTAACACCGGACTAAACCAGGTCTAACACAGGACTAAACCAGGTCTAACACTGGACTAAACCAGGTCTAACACCGGACTAAACCAGGTCTAACACAGGTCTAAACCAGGTCTAACACTGGACTAAACCAGGTTTAACACTGGACTAAACCAGGTCTAACACCGGACTAAACCAGGTCTAACACCGGACTAAACCAGGTCTAACACTGGACTAAACCAGGTCTAACACTGGACTAAACCAGGTCTAACACCGGACTAAACCAGGTTTAACACTGGACTAAACCAGGTCTAACACTGGACTAAACCAGGTCTAACACAGGACTAAACCAGGTCTAACACAGGACTAAACCAGGTCTAACACCGGACTAAACCAGGTCTAACACTGGACTAAACCAGGTCTAACACAGGACTAAACCAGGTCTAACACTGGACTAAACCAGGTCTAACACCTGGACTAAACCAGGTCTAACACTGGACTAAACCAGGTCTAACACTGGACTAAACCAGGTCTAACACTGGACTAAACCAGGTCTAACACCTGGACTAAACCAGGTCTAACACATGGGACTAAACCAGGTCTAACACTGGACTAAACCAGGTCTAACACTGGACTAAACCAGGTCTACACTGGACTAAACCAGGTCTAACACTGGACTAAACCAGGTCTAACACTGGACTAAACCAGGTCTACACTGGACTAAACCAGGTCTACACCTGGACTAAACCAGGTCTAACACTGGACTAAACCAGGTCTAACACTGGACTAAACCAGGTCTACACTGGACTAAACCAGGTCTACACCTGGACTAAACCAGGTCTACACTGGACTAAACCAGGTCTAACACTGGACTAAACCAGGTCTAACACTGGACTAAACCAGGTCTAACACCGGACTAAACCAGGTCTAACACAGGACTAAACCAGGTCTAACACCGGACTAAACCAGGTCTAACACAGGACTAAACCAGGTCTAACACTGGACTAAACCAGGTCTAACACCGGACTAAACCAGGTCTAACACCGGACTAAACCAGGTCTAACACAGGACTAAACCAGGTCTAACACTGGACTAAACCAGGTCTAACACTGGACTAAACCAGGTCTAACACCGGACTAAACCAGGTCTAACACTGGACTAAACCAGGTCTAACACTGGACTAAACCAGGTCTAACACAGGACTAAACCAGGTCTAACACTGGACTAAACCAGGTCTAACACTGGACTAAACCAGGTCTAACACCGGACTAAACCAGGTCTAACACTGGACTAAACCAGGTCTAACACTGGACTAAACCAGGTCTAACACTGGACTGAACCAGGTCTAACACCGGACTGAACCAGGTCTAACACAGGACTGAACCAGGTCTAACACCGGACTAAACCAGGTCTAACACCGGACTAAACCAGGTCTAACACGGGACTAAACCAGGTCTAACACCGGACTAAACCAGGTCTAACACGGGACTAAACCAGGTCTAACACTGGACTAAACCAGGTCTAACACTGGACTAAACCAGGTCTAACACGGGACTAAACCAGGTCTAACACGGGACTAAACCAGGTCTAACACGGGACTAAACCAGGTCTAACACGGGACTAAACCAGGTCTAACACTGGACTAAACCAGGTCTAACACTGGACTAAACCAGGTCTAACACAGGACTAAACCAGGTCTAACACCGGACTAAACCAGGTCTAACACTGGACTAAACCAGGTCTAACACAGGACTAAACCAGGTCTAACACTGGACTAAACCAGGTCTAACACCGGACTAAACCAGGTCTAACACAGGACTAAACCAGGTCTAACACTGGACTAAACCAGGTCTAACACAGGACTAAACCAGGTCTAACACAGGACTAAACCAGGTCTAACACAGGACTAAACCAGGTCTAACACAGGACTAAACCAGGTCTAACACCGGACTAAACCAGGTCTAACACAGGACTAAACCAGGTCTAACACCGGACTAAACCAGGTCTAACACTGGACTAAACCAGGTCTAACATCGGACTAAACCAGGTCTAACACGGGACTAAACCAGGTCTAACACTGGACTAAACCAGGTCTAACACTGGACTAAACCAGGTCTAACACCGGACTAAACCAGGTCTAACACTGGACTAAACCAGGTCTAACACCGGACTAAACCAGGTCTAACACTGGACTAAACCAGGTCTAACACTGGACTAAACCAGGTCTAACACCGGACTAAACCAGGTCTAACACAGGACTAAACCAGGTCTAACACAGGACTAAACCAGGTCTAACACTGGACTAAACCAGACTTAGACCTAAACCCTTTTATTGGACTCAGACCTGGACCTGCTTTGGGAAGAGCTTCAGAGGACAGTGGGAGGAGCCTCAGAGGATAGTGGGAGGAGCCTCAGAGGATAGTGGGAGGAGCCTCAGAGGACAGTTGGAGGAGCTTCAGAGGACTGTGGGAGGAGCTTCAGAGAACTGTGGGAGGAGCCTCAGAGGAGAGTGGGATATGTAATATGTAATATGTGATATAGGATATGTGATATCTGATATGTGATATCTGATATGTGATATCTGATATGTGATATGTAGGAACCCCTGCTACCCCTGCCACCCCTCAAACTCTGCCAATGCTTAAAACTAAAATGTAAGTCCAAGTATTCTCAAGTCAGAACTTAACTCAGAATAAACCAGAAATAAAACAAGGCTAAACTATGACTAAATTAAGGAAATTACCACTAAAACTTAAAAATATTTTTATTTAATCACAACACATGTTCTTTTAAGGCTCTGGTGGAAAATGATTCTTCAGTGTAAATCTCTGTCAGATGAAGACCACAGTGATTCTTGTAGGGCTGTAGTCAACCAAAGAAATTGTTAGTCGACTGAAATTATGCCCAGTACAGCAATTAATCGACCGAAATCAACCAAAGGACATGTGGGGGTTTATCACAGTCTGACACAAAAAAGTGACTTTACATTAATTAGGTTATACAATATTTACAAAAGATGGCTGTAATATTAGTGATATCTAAAAATGTTGTATGTTATATTAAAAAAAAAGAAAAAAGAAAGTTATAAACTAGTAAATTAGAGTTGCTTTTTCAATGCAAAGATTGTATGCAACTAATCGACCAATAAAATTTAGTCGACTAAGACCTTAACGACAGATTCATCGACTGAGTGAACAAAGGCTGTCAGCCCTAGATTCTTGTATTAAAGAGATTGCATTTGCTGATATTGCGATAAATTTGCGATTTACTGTAAAGCCTTAGTCCAGGAGCACATGGGACTCTCAGCTCTTTCTTCATCATCACAGACCTAAACCAGGTCTAAACCAGGACTAAACCAGGTCTAAACCAGGACTAAACCAGGTCTAAACCAGGACTAAACCAGGTCTAAACCAGGTCTAAACCAGGTCTAAACCAGGTCTAAACCAGGACTAAACCAGGTCTAAACCAGGTCTAAACCAGGTCTAAACCAGGTCTAAACCAGGACTAAACCAGGACTAAACCAGGTCTAAACCAGGTCTAAACCAGGACTAAACCAAGTCTAAACCAGGTCTAAACCAGGTCTAAACCAGGTCTAAACCGGGTCTAAACCAGGACTAAACCAGGTCTAAACCAGGTCTAAACCAGGTCTAAACCGGGTCTAAACCGGGTCTAAACCAGGTCTAAACCAGGTCTAAACCGGGTCTAAACCGGGTCTAAACCGGGTCTAAACCAGGTCTAAACCAGGTCTAACAGTATTATTTGAGGGCCCTCTCCAGTCTGGCCTGGACCTCCTGGGGCAGGACTCTGAGTGGATTTGGGTCGTGTGTGTAGAAGTACGGGAACAGCGTCTCTCCGGTGAACGGGTGAGAGTGTGAGTGAATGAGTGAGTGAGAGTCCAGGTGGTAGAAGGACAGGTCTCCTCGGTCCAGGTCCAGGACCACCCGGACCCCGTCACAGTCCGAGCAGGACACGGGGAGCGCAGTGGGACGTCCCGGCTGAGTCCACCACCGGAACTTCCCTCTCCAGAACCACAGCTTCCAGACCCGGTCCAGGACCCCCCCTCCCTGGGACTGCGGGGACTTCGTGGCCACGCCCAGCGCCCAGTCCTGGTTCTGGGACACGTCCACGTCCCAGGAGTGGACCCCCGCGGTGAGGCCCTCGGACCCCAGAGTGAACCAGAGGTTGCTCTTCAGTACCTCTGGGTTCTGGGGCCGGTTCTGTCTCTCCCCGAACTGGACCGAGGTCAGGTCCTGGGACAGAGCGAGATTAGGGTGAGTCGTGTCCGGGTCCAGGACCACGGGACTGTACTGGACCTGAGACCCCACACTGCTCCAGATGTGGAAGCCCAGGTTCCCCAGATGTTGGGCCTGGTCCAGCAGAGCTCCAGAGCCCAGCTGTGGCTCCTCCTCCTGCAGGGGGCGCTCCACTCTCTCCACCAGAGACTTGTATCTGAGCAGCAGAGACAGGTCCAGAGGCAGGTCCTGGTCCAGAGGCCGGTCCTGGTCCAGAGACAGGTCCTGGTCCAGAGGCTGGTCCTGGTCCAGAGACAGGTCCTGGTCCAGAGGCTGGTCCTGGTCCAGAGACAGGTCCTGGTCCAGAGGCTGAGGACAGAGAGGACAGGAACATATGAGACAGAAGAGAAAAAAAAAACCTGTGGAAAGGACGGAGCTGTACCTGGTCTGAGTGCAGCTCCTGCAGCTCCTCCTCTGCGTCTCTCTGCTCCTCCTCCTCTGTGTCTCTCAGCTCCTCCTCTGCGTCTCTCTGCTCCTCCTCCTCTGTGTCTCTCAGCTCCTCCTCTGTGTCTCTCAGCTCCTCCTCTGTGTCTCTCAGCTCCTCCTCTGCGTCTCTCTGCTCCTCCTCTGTGTCTCTCAGCTCCTCCTCTGCGTCTCTCAGCTCCTCCTCTGCGTCTCTCTGCTCCTCCTCTGTGTCTCTCAGCTCCTCCTCTGCGTCTCTCTGCTCCTCCTCTGCGTCTCTCTGCTCCTCCTCTGCGTCTCTCAGCTCCTCCTCTGAGTCTCTCAGCTCCTCCTCTGCGTCTCTGATGATCTGTCTCACTGCAGTTTTCTCTTGTCTCAGGGCGCTCCTCTTGTCCCTGAGACTGCTCCTCTTCTGCGCCTCCTCCTCCCTCACGGCTCTGAGCCGAGACTCCTCCTCCTCCTGAAGGAGGCGGTGCAGCTTCTGGAACTGTTCCTGGATCAGTTTCTCTGTGTCTTTAGCTTGCGCTGAGATGAACTCGTCTGTTTCTCTGAACTCCAGCTCGGCCTTGTCCAGCAGCTGCAGCCGGGACTTCAGCCGAGGCAGAGACGCCAGCAGTTTGTCCCTCAGGTACGGGACGGCCTCCTCTATGGGCCTGAGGCGGTGGTCCGCGTGGTCCTCTCTGCAGACCGCGCACAGCGCCTCCCGGTGGTCGGTGCAGAAGTGACTGAGCTCCTCACCGTGAAGCTGGCAGACTGTCTGGCTCTGAGCTGGAGGACGCTCTGAGGACATGAACGGAGGTAACCACTCTAGAGAGCTCCTTCTTCCACAAACGGGACACTTCAGTATCTCTCTGTCCTCCCAGTCCTTCTGCAGACAGACTCTACAGAAGCAGTGGGAGCAGCTGAGGACCACAGAGTCTGAGGGGACGCTCTGACACAGACGACAGGAGAGGGACGGCTCTGGAGCTGACGCCATTTGGAATCTGAAACACAAAGGAAACAAGTTCAGGCTCATGAAAGCAGTAGAGTCCTTTATTCAACGTTTTGGTCTGTCAGGCCTGATGAGGTCTTAATGAACCACTGGTAGCAGTAGATCTGGTTTTATTTCATTTCAGCTGAAATGCATTTAGCGTGAAGCTAGCTGAGTGTTAGCTTGTGTGCTATTAGGCTAAACTCCTCCAACTGCATGTAACGCACAGACTTTTCACATCAAGGTTTATTGTTTATTGGTTACAGCTAAATACTGAACCTAATCTAAAGTGTTCTGTATGATCGAGCTGAGCTGGGAATGCAAAGCTAAGTGGCAGCAGCTTCAGTAGCAGAGATCTGAGGCCTGTTTCAGCTCAGGCGCTGAATTTGATTGTTTTTTAATTTGATGAAGTCAGGGTTGTTCCATATTGGGCTGTAACCTGATGGTGCTAAGTTAGATTTAGTGATTTAGTAAACTCCAGCAGGAGGTCAGAGTTGTTAAGGTTTTAAAACAGGGCTGGTGCTTCAGTGACTGACCAAGGTCTGAGACTCGGTGCCTGCTCTGTGTCCATGTTCTCTGATGATCTGGGGTGGGTCCATTTGAGACTTTGTTGTAAATGTTTTGCAGTTACTGTAAGTAATAAAAGAAATGTGGAGCTTTGAGTCCGTGTTAGGTTTTGGTAGAGTACCTAGTTTATTACATGGGGTTTTGTTTTTTCAGTAAAATGTTGTAACTATTGAATTTAGTGAGGTATGGATCAGTGTGCGTCTGGGTAACAGGCCATCGTGCTAAAGAGAAGTGGAACTTAAAACTCAGCACTGTCTCACGCAGCAGTACAAAGTAGTCAGCCAAAAAAATAAGGCACGCATCAGTACGAGTAAAAAAACAAAATTACACACAGCTGAACATAATCTCAACCAAAGTCCAATCCAAGAGACTGAGGCCGGCATAAACGAGTTATTACAACCAAAAACAGACCACATTTAGCTTCTTGAGTTTATAACGATCAGTGTTGGGCATCTTACTTAAAAAATGTAATAAGTTATAGTAACAAGTTATTTTTCCAAAAAAGTTGCTGAGTTAGTAACACAGTTACTGCTTTTATCAAAAGTAACTCGTTTTTAGGCAAAGTAACTAAGCTCTTACTATGTTAGAATAATACATCACCAAAACTTTAATGAGGTCCACTGACTTAGGTTTAGACCTGGTTTAGACCTGGTTTAGACCTGGTTTAGACCTATAGGCCACAGTAAACATGTTATAAAACACTGAGGTCTCTGTGGTGAGTTTATGGCTCGGCTCTTATCGAAGTTGTTTGCGGAGCTCGTGCTGCGGTTCTTGGATGTGTGAGCTGTGAGCGTCTGTCTGTGACAGTGAGGGGCTTCATGTCAGAATTAAACTACGAGGAGGCCGTGGGTTATGATTTTAATGCATGACGTGGAGAGAAAAAGAAAGTGAAAGTGACCTGCGGCCCCTGCTCCTTTCCTGGGCAAACTCATAAACCTAGGTCCACGGCTTTGCTCAGGCCTCTGCTCTGACTGCAGCTGCTACAGACTCACATTATACTGTCAGTAACTGTAATGCAGTAACTGTAACGCAGTAACCAGGGGCGGACTGGCCATCTGTGCATTCTGGAGGATCACAGAACGGCCGATGGGCCGTTTTACATCGACTCCATAAACACATACACAACCAGACCAGAGAGGGCGCAGCCGCGCAGATGCGCAACAGCAGAGTAGAAGAAGAAAGCAGAACAGCTGCAGCCACTCAATGCAGTCAGGCACTCGAACAAGTCCACAAGTCCGCCGACAGGCGGCCGTGAAGACAGCGGTGGCGCGTGAGCAGAGGCTGCCGTGCGTTTACGTCATGGATAAAAAACGGTTAATAAAACGAAAGGAGAAGGGCGGAGCAGAGAAAGTCAGGGAAAAGAAGCTTAAGTCGCTTGCATGTGAGGCGTTCAAGTGTAAAAATATAACAGAAGTGTTTGACAGCAGCAGTGCTAAAGCCACATCCACCAGTACAGCACAACATGAGGATGAAGAGGCTGAGAGTGCGGTGGTGGGGGCCCAGCTCTGCTCAGGCTCAGGGACCCACAGAACCAGATGAAGTTTTACCTCAGGTAGAGCCGTGTACAGAGCAAGTGGTGAGTATAGCTTACTGTATGAAACACAGGGCTTTCATAGCTATTTAGGCTATGACATATTTATTCTACTTCCTATACATAGCTCTAAAACACTATCATAACAGTAACAATATGAATATTATATCTAATATGGCTGTGAAGACTCCAGGCTGATTCCATTGCAATCATAGGTTTAAAAGCTGTCATCTGGACTTGGTTTTAAAGAGAGCGCTCTTACAGCCAAATTTCAGAAGTGAGAAAGCCTCTTGGATAAGAGGTGAAATGTCTTCAACTGTAAAACCCAGTCCAGATGACAGCTTTTAAACCTACTATTGCAACTATATCTAATGTGAATTAAATCCAGGGATGTCCCTCCAATAATAAGTCATAGTGTAATCCAGGACTAAACTATATCTAAAACATGACACAACCAGGTCTAACCAAGACTAAACCCTAACTAAAATAGGTATACGCTGTCCAAAACTATAGCTAAACCAGGTTTAAACCAGGTCTAAACCAGGTCTAAACCAGGTCTAAACCAGGTCTAAACAGGGACAAAACCAGGTCTTAATCAGCTCTGTGCCAGGATCAAATCAGATTCAAATCCGGGACTAAACCTGTACAAAACCAGGTCTAAACCAGGACCTAATCAGGTCTAAACCCTAGTGATGTCCCTGTATGAATCTAAAGGTAAGCTTTGATAGGAAAAGGGATAAAGTAGATTACATATTGACCTCTCTGACATTTAATTAACCCTACATTTTATATTGTTTACCCAGGTTGAGACCCATAAACAATTTCCTAAAGTCTTGAAATTATATATTTTTAATTAATACGATCACAAACAACTTTAGAAGATCTAAAGATTTTTGATTTTTAGCATTTTTTTTTTGGGAGGGAGGGGGGGGGGCTGGGCAGACTCCAGGGCTGTTTTTCAGTCCCAGTCCGCCCCTGGCAGTAACTGTAACGGCGTTGGAACCATGGGAAAAGTACTTAGGATACTCCATTACTGAAAAAAACAACGCGGTTATAGTTTAACGTCGCTCCCAGCACTGAACAAACATAAAGTCATTACTCACTCAGTCATAAGTCGGGCTTCGTTGGAGTTACGCAGCTGTTCAGTTTTCCTGAAAAGGCGTTCCCAGTTCTCGTCAAAGCGCACAGATCAGATTTCACCAAACCGTTTTCAGAAGGAATGCAACATCTGGATTTCCAAAGTAGAAACTGAATCTGTACATGGAGTATTACATATTTTATAATAATAGGCAACATATTCACATACGAGTTTGTTTAAATACGTTATATTAATAATAATTAATATATTAATAATGTTTTATATTCACACGCAATTTGACTCTGCAAAAACAAAACTTTTTCAGAGTCAGTGAACTCACCCACTGCAGAGAAGTTATCAACAACAACAACAACAACAAAGTGATCTCAAGTTTTTTTTTTTTTTGCAGACCAGCCCTCATTCAACTTCAACTTCATTTTTCTTATGCATAAAACGAGCTACAGTATATTCAAGAGGCATTCAAACAGCTAAACATGCATAAAAAAGGTTTTAGATCACAGTTCTGAGAATAACAACAACAAAAAGGTACAGAAAATAAAAAGTAATGTAATTTTATGTATGTTTGTGTGTTTTAAATGATGTTAGTTGGCTTTAGTATGAATACATTTTAGAATATAATCATTATATCAGGTCCTAATCAAATTGTTCAACAAATGATTTTAGCAGAAAAGTGAGACAGTTCTTAACCTAACTATTGTACAAGTAAGAGGTGTAAAAAACTAAAGTGATGCTTTATAGGCTGCACTTTTAGAGAATAAAAAGAGAATTCACAAGAGTCTTACAGACAGCAGCAAATGTCACAGGAATGAGTGAATATTAAACCAGCCTAGAATGTAGCCACGTGCTCGGTGTATATTATTTATTTACAACACTGACTCTCATGTCCCTTTAAACTTAAATCCTCACAGAGAGAAGCCACAGTCAGTGATGCAGCCTTTCCTTTAGCAGACATTTATCTGAGTGTCCCTGGCAGAGCCTGAACAGTCTCTGCTCAGAGTTTACAGAGGAACAGGAGGACGGCCTCAGATCACAGCTCACTGATCCTTGAGCACTGACGTACAGTGGCTCTAGGGGCCCTCAGACTGACTGGCCCCTTGGGAAATCTCCCAATTAGCCATGGCCCTGGCTATCAGTAAAACTAATATTTGGTTTAAACATGTTTACCTCACATCTGGGACACATGTGGCTCATTTTTATGAACTCTAAGAATATATATTGCTCATAGCACCTTTAACTTTTTTAGGTCTAAATATAAATCCTCGTGGATCAGTCCGCGGTTTTCTGTCAGAGTGAGACCTCTGTTCCTCACAGAGCTGTTAAGGTTCAGGGCGCATGCGCAGAGTGGACTGAGCGCACGTTGTTTCCTGTCTGTGTGGATTTGAGCTCAGTTTGTGACTGAGTAACGCGCTCTGCGGCTCCGAGCCTCAGCCTGAGTTTCTCTGAGGTCAGCGCAGGTCTGAGAGCTGTTAGCCGCTGTTAGCCGCTGTTAGCCGCTGTTAGCCGCTGTTAGCCGCTGTTAGCCGCTGTTAGCCGCTGTTAGCCGCTGTTAGCCGCTGTTAGCCGCTGTTAGCATTAGCTTTATTCTTGTACATAACTTCGACTTCAGAACAACCGCGGGCAGTAAGGAGATGCACAGAGCCTCAGAGATAAAAAAAAAATAACTTGATTTGTTTTATTCTATTCCTTATTTGTGCTCTGTAGGAGTGAGAGTGACCCGGTGCTGTGTGAGATGAGCTGTGCTTCAGAGAAACAGGAGCCTGCAGTTTTCCACCGAGAGGCACTGAAGGACTCTGCCCCTGAGCGACACCTGAGGGTCCAGCTGTAGGTCTGCACCACAAACATCTGCATACATCTACATACATCTACATACATCTACAAACATCTACACACTCACCAAATACAGCTACATCAGTCATGTCCCAAGTGCGGCCTGGGGACCATTTGTGGCACAGGTTGAGATTTCAGATGGGAGTTCAAAAATGCTATTTTGTTGTCAAAGAAATGATAAGTATATGGCTTTTGAAATCAAAATACTGTATGCGTGCAGTTCCTTCTGTAGAAGAAATCAAGGTCAAGGAATGTTGGCCTTGAGACATTTGCACAGCTTCAAATCTGGACGTCTTTGGAAAATGTTTGGTCACCGCTGATCTACATACTCCACATATTCACCACAGCACAGGAATAATGCAAAACTAACCACAAACCAAAGCATGTAACCATCTCGTCCTCTTCTCTCACACCAACTAACTTCACGTCCTCCCTGACTGCATCCATAAACCTCCTCTCTGGTCTTCCTCTTCCTCACGGCCTCAGTCTTCGCTCCCCACGACCGGGAACAGCCCAGAGCTGCAGGTCTGGCTCTGGCCCAGTCTCTGTAGCCCTCACAGTGTGGTTCTTCTGTCAAACTTCCTGTCTGACCATCAGCTCTGAGGACAGAACGTTCTCCTGCTGCTGCTGTTACTTTCTTCTGTCAGTGGGCAGAATGTTGGGCCTGATCTGTGTTTTCTGGTGTTTTGTATGAATATAAAGTATTGTTGTGCACAGGGAGCTGGAGGATGAGAGCGTGAAGCCGACCGAAGCTGAACTGAAATTCTTTATCGTCTCAGGACTCAGGAGTCTTCACGGAGAGGTACACACACAAACCTCAAAAACACAGTAACCCCTTTATAAACAGCACCTCCTTTCTGCTTCAGGAGATGCCCATAAATGTGTTTCTATAAACTGGTTTTATCTAAATCTGAATAATGTTCTCTGTGTTGGAGGTGGGAGCGGCGCTGACCTTTGACCTTCTGAAGTACGATGAAGACTCCAAAGTGGCTTTGCTCAGAGTCTCCAAGGAGTGAGTCTGATCCTTCAGCGTACAGTCTGTAAACACCGAGGGTGAGAAAGTAAAGGCTGAGAAAGTAAAGGCTGAGGCTGAGAAAGTAAAGACTGAGGGTGAGAAAGTAAAGGCTGAGGGTGAGAAAGTAAAGACTGAGGGTGAGAAGGTAAAGGCTGAGGGTGAGAAAGTAAAGGCTGAGGGTGAGAAAGTAAAGACTGAGGGTGAGAAAGTAAAGGCTGAGGGTGAGAAAGTAAAGGCTGAGGGTGAGAAAGTAAAGGCCGAGGGTGAGAAAGTAAAGACTGAGGGTGAGAAAGTAAAGGCTGAGGGTGAGAAAGTAAAGACTGAGGGTGAGAAGGTAAAGGCTGAGGGTGAGAAAGTAAAGGCTGAGGGTGAGAAAGTAAAGACTGAGGGTGAGAAAGTAAAGGCTGAGGGTGAGAAAGTAAAGGCTGAGGGTGAGAAAGTAAAGGCCGAGGGTGAGAAAGTAAAGACTGAGGGTGAGAAAGTAAAGGCTGAGGGTGAGAAAGTAAAGACTGAGGGTGAGAAGGTAAAGGCTGAGGGTGAGAAAGTAAAGACTGAGGGTGAGAAAGTAAAGACTGAGGGTGAGAAAGTAAAGACTGAGGGTGAGAAGGTAAAGGCTGAGGGTGAGAAGGTAAAGGCTGAGGGTGAGAAAGTAAAGACTGAGGGTGAGAAAGTAAAGACTGAGGGTGAGAAAGTAAAGACTGAGGGTGAGAAAGTAAAGGCTGAGGGTGAGAAAGTAAAGGCTGAGGGTGAGAAAGTAAAGGCTGAGGGTGAGAAAGTAAAGGCTGAGGGTGAGAAAATAAAGGCTGAGGGTGAGAAAGTAAAGGCTGAGGGTGAGAAAGTAAAGGCTGAGGGTGAGAAAGTAAAGGCTGAGGGTGAGAAAATAAAGGCTGAGGGTGAGAAAGTAAAGGCTGAGGGTGAGAAAGTAAAGGCTGAGGGTGAGAAAATAAAGGCTGAGGGTGAGAAAGTAAAGGCTGAGGGTGAGAAAGTAAAGGCTGAGGGTGAGAAAGTAAAGACTGAGGGTGAGAAAGTAAAGGCTGAGGGTGAGAAAGTAAAGGCTGAGGGTGAGAAAGGCTGAGGGTGAGAAAGTAGAGGGTGAGAAAGTAGAGGGTGAGAAAGTAAAGGCTGAGGGTGAGAAAGTAAAGGCTGAGGGTGAGAAAGTAAAGGCTGAGGGTGAGAAAGTAAAGGCTGAGGGTGAGAAAGTAAAGGCTGAGGGTGAGAAAGTAAAGGCCGAGGGTGAGAAAGTAAAGACTGAGGGTGAGAAAGTAAAGGCTGAGGGTGAGAAAGTAAAGGCCGAGGGTGAGAAAGTAAAGGCCGAGGGTGAGAAAGTAAAGGCCGAGGGTGAGAAAGTAAAGACTGAGGGTGAGAAAGTAAAGGCTGAGGGTGAGAAAGTAAAGGCTGAGGGTGAGAAAGTAAAGACTGAGGGTGAGAAAGTAAAGGCTGAGGGTGAGAAAGTAAAGGCTGAGGGTGAGAAAGTAAAGGCCGAGGGTGAGAAAGTAAAGGCTGAGGGTGAGAAAGTAAAGACTGAGGGTGAGAAAGTAAAGGCCGAGGGTGAGAAAGTAAAGGCTGAGGGTGAGAAAGTAAAGGACTGAGGGTGAGAAAGTAAAGGCTGAGGGTGAGAAAGTAAAGACTGAGGGTGAGAAAGTAAAGGCTGAGGGTGAGAAAGTAAAGGCTGAGGGTGAGAAAGTAAAGGCCGAGGGTGAGAAAGTAAAGACCGAGGGTGAGAAAGTAAAGGCTGAGGGTGAGAAAGTAAAGGCCGAGGGTGAGAAAATAAAGACTGAGGGTGAGAAAGTAAAGGCTGAGGGTGAGAAAGTAAAGGCTGAGGGTGAGAAAGTAAAGGCTGAGGGTGAGAAAGTAAAGACTGAGGGTGAGAAAGTAAAGGCTGAGGGTGAGAAAGTAAAGGCTGAGGGTGAGAAAGTAAAGGCTGAGGGTGAGAAAGTAAAGGCTGAGGGTGAGAAAGTAAAGACTGAGGGTGAGAAAGTAAAGGCCGAGGGTGAGAAAGTAAAGACTGAGGGTGAGAAAGTAAAGGCTGAGGGTGAGAAAGAGGTTTTGAAAAAGGACAACTATAGGTCTTGGTTGATTAGTTGCATCCACTCTTTGCAAACCAGGTCTAACTCTTGTCTCACTCTGGTCTAACTCAGGTCTAACTCTGGTCTCACTCTGGTCTAACTCTGGTCTAACTCAGGTCTCACTCTGGTCTCACTCTGGTCTCACTCAGGTCTCACTCAGGTCTCACTCTGGTCTCACTCTGGTCTCACTCTGGTCTAACTCTGGTCTCACTCTGGTCTCACTCTGGTCTCACTCAGGTCTCACTCAGGTCTCACTCTGGTCTCACTCTGGTCTCACTCTGGTCTCACTCAGGTCTCACTCAGGTCTCACTCTGGTCTAACTCTGGTCTAACTCTGGTCTCACTCTGGTCTCACTCTGGTCTCACTCTGGTCTCACTCTGGCCTCACTCAGGTCTAACTCTGGTCTCACTCTGGTCTCACTCTGGTCTAACTCTGGTCTCACTCTGGTCTCACTCTGGTCTAACTCTGGTCTCACTCAGGTCTCACTCTGGTCTAACTCTGGTCTAACTCTGGTCTAACTCTGGTCTCACTCTGGTCTCACTCTGGTCTCACTCTGGTCTCACTCTGGTCTCACTCTGGTCTCACTCTGGCCTCACTCTGGCCTAACTCTGGTCTAACTCTGGTCTCACTCAGGTCTAACTCTGGTCTAACTCTGGTCTAACTCTGGTTTCACTCTGGTTTCACTCTGGTCTCACTCTGGTCTCACTCTGGTCTCACTCAGGTCTAATGTGTTTTTTACAGAGGTCTGGTGAAACTGTGGAGCTCCTTGACTTTACTGGGATCTTACCAGAGCCACCGCTGTGCCTTCAGAGTCCTGCAGGTCTGTGAAAACCCGGACTAAACTCGGACTAAACTCGGACTAAACTCGGACTAAACTCGGACTAAACTCGGACTAAACTCGGACTAAACTCGGACTAAAACCCGGACTAAAAGCCGGACTAAAAGCCGGACTAAACCCGGACTAAACTCGGACTAAACTCGGACTAAACTCGGACTAAACTCGGACTAAACTCGGACTAAACTCGGACTAAACTCGGACTAAACTCGGACTAAACTCGGACTAAAACCCGGACTAAAAGCCGGACTAAACCGGGACTAATACCTCAGCTCAAACTCGTGTGTCCTTTTTGTCAGGTGTCTTCGTCTCCTCCCGACGTTGAAGACTGACCTGGGACTGAAGTGGGATGTGGCTCTGGTCCAGGTCCGGTCTGGTCCGGTCCTGGTCTCAGCCTGGTCTGGTCCAGCCCTGGTCTCAGCCTGGTCTGGTCCGGCCCTGGTCTCAGCCTGGTCTGGTCCGGCCCTGGTCTCAGCCTGGTCTGGTCCGGCCCTGGTCCCAGTCCGGTCTGGTTCGGGCTCTTCACGTGGGCCAGGTCTTCAGTCTGTCCAGGTCTTTCTCTAAACAGGACCTGGAGCTGTTCTCGGCTCTGACCGGAGACACCAACCCTCTGCACCTGGACCCGGACTTCACCAGGACCACGGCCTTCTCCAGACCTCTGGTCCACGGAGTCCTGGTGAGGATCCACTCACTCAGACAGGCTGCTGCATACCAGGAGTAAACCAGGTCTAAACCAGGACGAAACCAGGACGAAACCAGGACGAAACCAGGTCTAAACCAGGACGAAACCAGGACGAAACCAGGACGAAACCAGGTCTAAACCAGGTCTAAACCAGGTCTAAACCAGGACTAAACCAGGTCTAAACCAGGACTAAACCAGGTCTAAACCAGGTCTAAACCAGGACTAAACCAGGTCTAAACCAGGACTAAACCAGGACTAAACCAGGACTAAACCAGGACTAAACCAGGTCTAAACCAGGACTAAACCAGGACTAAACCAGGACTAAACCAGGACTAAACCAGGTCTAAACCAGGTCTAAACCAGGACGAAACCAGGACGAAACCAGGTCTAAACCAGGGCGAAACCAGGTCTAAACCAGGACTAAACAAGGTCTAAACCAGGTCTAAACCAGGTCTAAACCAGGACGAAACCAGGACGAAACCAGGTCTAAACCAGGGCGAAACCAGGTCTAAACCAGGACTAAACAAGGTCTAAACCAGGACTAAACCAGGACTAAACCAGGGCTAAACCAGGGCTAAACCAGGTCTAAACCAGGGTGAAACCAGGTCTAAACCAGGACTAAACAAGGTCTAAACCAGGACTAAACCAGGACTAAACCAGGGCTAAACCAGGACGAAACCAGGTCTAAACCAGGGTGAAACCAGGTCTAAACCAGGACTAAACCAGGACTAAACCAGGGCTAAACCAGGACGAAACCAGGTCTAAACCAGGGTGAAACCAGGTCTAAACCAGGACTAAACCAGGACTAAACCAGGACTAAACCAGGGCTAAACCAGGGCTAAACCAGGGCTAAACCAGGGCTAAACCAGGGCGAAACCAGGACTAAACCAGGACTAAACCAGAACTAAACCAGGTCTAAACCAGGTCTAAACCAGGTCTAAACCAGGGTGAAACCAGGTCTAAACCAGGTCTAAACCAGGTCTAAACCAGGTCTAAACCAGGTCTAAACCAGGTCTAAACCAGGTCTAAACCAGGACGAAACCAGGACGAAACCAGGACGAAACCAGGTCTAAACCAGGACGAAACCAGGACGAAACCAGGACGAAACCAGGTCTAAACCAGGACGAAACCAGGTCTAAACCAGGTCTAAACCAGGACTAAACCAGGTCTAAACCAGGACTAAACCAGGTCTAAACCAGGACTAAACCAGGACTAAACCAGGACTAAACCAGGACTAAACCAGGACTAAACCAGGACTAAACCAGGTCTAAACCAGGACTAAACCAGGACTAAACCAGGACTAAACCAGGACTAAACCAGGACTAAACCAGGTCTAAACCAGGACGAAACCAGGTCTAAACCAGGGCTAAACCAGGTCTAAACCAGGACTAAACAAGGTCTAAACCAGGTCTAAACCAGGTCTAAACCAGGACTAAACCAGGACTAAACCAGGTCTAAACCAGGGCTAAACCAGGTCTAAACCAGGACTAAACCAGGTCTAAACCAGGACTAAACCAGGACTAAACCAGGGCTAAACCAGGGCTAAACCAGGTCTAAACCAGGGTGAAACCAGGTCTAAACCAGGACTAAACAAGGTCTAAACCAGGACTAAACCAGGACTAAACCAGGACTAAACCAGGGCTAAACCAGGACTAAACCAGGTCTAAACCAGGGTGAAACCAGGTCTAAACCAGGACTAAACCAGGACTAAACCAGGGCTAAACCAGGACGAAACCAGGTCTAAACCAGAGTGAAACCAGGTCTAAACCAGGTCTAAACCAGGACTAAACCAGGACTAAACCAGGACTAAACCAGGACTAAACCAGGGCTAAACCAGGGCTAAACCAGGGCTAAACCAGGGCGAAACCAGGACTAAACCAGGACTAAACCAGAACTAAACCAGGTCTAAACCAGGTCTAAACCAGGTCTAAACCAGGGTGAAACCAGGTCTAAACCAGGTCTAAACCAGGACTAAACCAGGGCTAAACCAGGTCTAAACCAGGTCTAAACCAGGTCTAAACCAGGACGAAACCAGGACGAAACCAGGACGAAACCAGGTCTAAACCAGGACGAAACCAGGACGAAACCAGGACGAAACCAGGTCTAAACCAGGACGAAACCAGGACGAAACCAGGACGAAACCAGGTCTAAACCAGGACGAAACCAGGTCTAAACCAGGACTAAACCAGGTCTAAACCAGGACTAAACCAGGTCTAAACCAGGACTAAACCAGGACTAAACCAGGTCTAAACCAGGACTAAACCAGGTCTAAACCAGGACTAAACCAGGACTAAACCAGGACTAAACCAGGACTAAACCAGGTCTAAACCAGGTCTAAACCAGGACGAAACCAGGACGAAACCAGGTCTAAACCAGGGCGAAACCAGGTCTAAACCAGGACTAAACAAGGTCTAAACCAGGTCTAAACCAGGTCTAAACCAGGACGAAACCAGGACGAAACCAGGTCTAAACCAGGGCGAAACCAGGTCTAAACCAGGACTAAACAAGGTCTAAACCAGGACTAAACCAGGACTAAACCAGGGCTAAACCAGGGCTAAACCAGGTCTAAACCAGGGTGAAACCAGGTCTAAACCAGGACTAAACAAGGTCTAAACCAGGACTAAACCAGGACTAAACCAGGGCTAAACCAGGACGAAACCAGGTCTAAACCAGGGTGAAACCAGGTCTAAACCAGGACTAAACCAGGACTAAACCAGGGCTAAACCAGGACGAAACCAGGTCTAAACCAGGGTGAAACCAGGTCTAAACCAGGACTAAACCAGGACTAAACCAGGACTAAACCAGGACTAAACCAGGACTAAACCAGGGCTAAACCAGGGCTAAACCAGGGCTAAACCAGGGCTAAACCAGGGCGAAACCAGGACTAAACCAGGACTAAACCAGAACTAAACCAGGTCTAAACCAGGTCTAAACCAGGTCTAAACCAGGGTGAAACCAGGTCTAAACCAGGTCTAAACCAGGACTAAACCAGGGCTAAACCAGGTCTAAACCAGGTCTAAACCAGGACTAAACCAGGACGAAACCAGGTCTAAACCAGGTCTAAACCAGGACTAAACCAGAACTAAACCAGGTCTAAACCAGGTCTAAACCAGGTCTAAACCAGGGTGAAACCAGGGTGAAACCAGGGTGAAACCAGGTCTAAACCAGGTCTAAACCAGGTCTAAACCAGGTCTAAACCAGGGCGAAACTAGGTCTAAACCAGGTCTAAACCAGGTCTAAACCAGGTCTAAACCAGGGTGAAACCAGGTCTAAACCAGGGTGAAACCAGGACTAAACCAGGACTAAACCAGGACTAAACCAGGTCTAAACCAGGTCTAAGCCAGGACTAAACCAGGACTAAACCAGGGCGAAACCAGGTCTAAACCAGGACTAAACAAGGTCTAAACCAGGTCTAAACCAGGTCTAAACCAGGGTGAAACCAGGTCTAAACCAGGTCTAAACCAGGACTAAACCAGGACTAAACCAGGACTAAACCAGGACTAAACCAGGGCTAAACCAGGACTAAACCAGGTCTAAACCAGGGCTAAACCAGGGCTAAACCAGGGCGAAACCAGGACTAAACCAGGACTAAACCAGAACTAAACCAGGTCTAAACCAGGTCTAAACCAGGGTGAAACCAGGTCTAAACCAGGTCTAAACCAGGACTAAACCAGGGCTAAACCAGGTCTAAACCAGGTCTAAACCAGGTCTAAACCAGGACGAAACCAGGACGAAACCAGGACGAAACCAGGACGAAACCAGGACGAAACCAGGTCTAAACCAGGTCTAAACCAGGACGAAACCAGGTCTAAACCAGGACGAAACCAGGACGAAACCAGGACGAAACCAGGTCTAAACCAGGTCTAAACCAGGTCTAAACCAGGACTAAACCAGGTCTAAACCAGGACTAAACCAGGTCTAAACCAGGTCTAAACCAGGACTAAACCAGGACTAAACCAGGACTAAACCAGGTCTAAACCAGGTCTAAACCAGGACGAAACCAGGACGAAACCAGGACGAAACCAGGTCTAAACCAGGTCTAAACCAGGACTAAACCAGGGCTAAACCAGGTCTAAACCAGGTCTAAACCAGGACTAAACCAGGACGAAACCAGGTCTAAACCAGGTCTAAACCAGGACTAAACCAGAACTAAACCAGGTCTAAACCAGGTCTAAACCAGGGTGAAACCAGGGTGAAACCAGGGTGAAACCAGGGTGAAACCAGGGTGAAACCAGGTCTAAACCAGGTCTAAACCAGGTCTAAACTAGGTCTAAACTAGGTCTAAACCAGGTCTAAACCAGGTCTAAACCAGGGTGAAACCAGGGTGAAACCAGGTCTAAACCAGGGTGAAACCAGGACTAAACCAGGGTGAAACCAGGACTAAACCAGGACTAAACCAGGACTAAACCAGGACTAAACCAGGTCTAAACCAGGTCTAAGCCAGGACTAAACCAGGACTAAACCAGGGCGAAACCAGGTCTAAACCAGGACTAAACAAGGTCTAAACCAGGTCTAAACCAGGTCTAAACCAGGGTGAAACCAGGTCTAAACCAGGTCTAAACCAGGACTAAACCAGGACTAAACCAGGACTAAACCAGGGCTAAACCAGGGCTAAACCAGGGCGAAACCAGGACTAAACCAGGACTAAACCAGAACTAAACCAGGTCTAAACCAGGTCTAAACCAGGTCTAAACCAGGTCTAAACCAGGGTGAAACCAGATCTAAACCAGGTCTAAACCAGGTCTAAACCAGGACTAAACCAGGGCTAAACCAGGTCTAAACCAGGACTAAACCAGGACGAAACCAGGTCTAAACCAGGACTAAACCAGGACTAAACCAGAACTAAACCAGGTCTAAACCAGGTCTAAACCAGGTCTAAACCAGGTCTAAACCAGGGTGAAACCAGGGTGAAACCAGGTCTAAACCAGGTCTAAACCAGGTCTAAACCAGGTCTAAACCAGGACTAAACCAGGGCTAAACCAGGTCTAAACCAGGGCGAAACCAGAGCTAAACTAGGTCTAAACTAGGTCTAAACCAGGTCTAAACCAGGGTGAAACCAGGTCTAAACCAGGGTGAAACCAGGACTAAACCAGGACTAAACCAGGTCTAAACCAGGTCTAAACCAGGTCTAAACCAGGTCTAAGCCAGGACTAAACCAGGACTAAACCAGGGCGAAACCAGGACTAAACCAGGTCTAAACCAGGTCTAAACACGGTCTAAGCCAGGACTAAACCGGGACTAAACCGGGACTAAACCAGGACTAAACCAGGTCTAAACCAGGGCGAAACCAGGACTAAACCAAGTCTAAACCAGGTCTAAACCAGGTCTAAACCAGGTCTAAACCAGGTCTAAGCCAGGACTAAACCAGGACTAATCCAGGTCTAAGCCAGGACTAAACCAGGTCTAAACCAGGACGAAACCAGGACTAAACCAGGTCTAAACCAGGTCTAAGCCAGGACTAAACCAGGACTAAACCAGGGCGAAACCAGGACTAAACCAGGTCTAAACACGGTCTAAGCCAGGACTAAACCGGGACTAAACCGGGACTAAACCAGGACTGAACCAGGACTAAACCAGGACTAAACCAGGTCTAAACCAGGGCTAAACCAGGACTAAACCAGGTCTAAACCAGGTCTAAACCAGGTCTAAACCAGGTCTAAACCAGGTCTAAACCAGGTCTAAGCCAGGACTAAACCAGGACTAATCCAGGTCTAAGCCAGGACTAAACCAGGTCTAAACCAGGACGAAACCAGGACTAAACCAGGACTAAACCGGGTCTAAACCGGGACTAAACCGGGACTAAACCGGGTCTAAACCGGGTCTAAACCGGGTCTAAACCGGGACTAAACCAGGTCTAAACCAGGTCTAAACCAGGTCTAAACCAGGTCTAAACCAGGTCTAAACCAGGTCTAAACCAGGACAAAACCAGGACTAAACCAGATCTAAACTTGGTCTAAACCAGGACTAAACCAGGACTAAACCAGGACTAAACCAGGTCTAAACCAGGTCTAAACCAGGTCTAAACCAGGACTAAACCAGGTCTAAACCAGGTCTAAACCAGGACTAAACCAGGTCTAAACCAGGACTAAACCAGGACTAAACCAGGACTAAACCAGGTCTAAACCAGGTCTAAACCAGGACTAAACCAGGTCTAAAGTAGATCTAAACTTGGTCTAAACTAGGACTAAACCAGGACTAAACCAGGTCTAAACCAGGTCTAAACCAGGTCTAAAGTAGATCTAAACTTGGTCTAAACTAGGACTAAACCAGGACTAAACCAGGTCTAAAGTAGATCTAAACTTGGTCTAAACTAGGACTAAACCAGGACTAAACCAGGACTAAACCAGGACTAAACCAGGTCTAAACCAGGTCTAAAGTAGATCTAAACTTGGTCTAAACTAGGACTAAACCAGGACTAAACCAGGACTAAACAAGGTCTAAACCAGGTCTAAACCAGGTCTAAACCAGGTCTAAACCAGGTCTAAACCAGGACTAAACCAGGTCTAAAGTAGATCTAAACTTGGTCTAAACTAGGACTAAACCAGGACTAAACCAGGACTAAACCAGGTCTAAACCAGGTCTAAACCAGGACTAAACCAGGACTAAACCAGGTCTAAACCAGGACTAAACCAGGTCTAAACCAGGTCTAAACCAGGTCTAAACCAGGACTAAACCAAGACTAAACCAGGTCTAAACCAGGTCTAAACCAGGACTAAACCAGGTCTAAACCAGGTCTAAAGTAGATCTAAACTTGGTCTAAACTAGGACTAAACCAGGACTAAACCAGGTCTAAACCAGGTCTAAACCAGGTCTAAACCAGGTCTATACCAGGACTAAACCAGGACTAAACCAGGTCTAAGCCAGGACTAAGCCAGGACTAAGCCAGGACTAAACCAGGACTAAACCAGGACTAAACCAGGACTAAACCAGGACTAAACCAGGTCTAAACCAGGTCTAAACCAGGACTAAGCCAGGACTAAGCCAGGACTAAGCCAGGACTAAACCAGGACTAAACCAGGACCAAACCAGGACTAAACCAGGACTAAAACAGAATGAAATTACAAACCTGAAAGCACTCAGAGCTTAAACCTGTGCCAAAGTCCTGGTCCTAGCTCACAGTAGTAAAGAGACAGAGCCCAGACCCAGTTCAGGGGTAAATGCTTTTGCTCTGTGTAGATACCGTGTTCTCTGCTCCAGGTGAACGGTCTGATCTCGGCGCTGCTCGGCTCCAACTCTCCCGGCTGCGTCCTGGTGAAGCAGGAGATCCGCTTCCCGGCTCCGCTCTTCCCGGACGAACCGGTCCAGGCCCAGGCCGAGGTCCGGCGAGTCCGACTGTCCACGGCCCTGGTCTCGGTGAGCGTCCGGACCCGAGACCAGAGAGTGGTTCTGGAGGGAACTGTCACCGTCAGGATTCACCGAGCACTGGAGGACAGCTGACACTCTGGGTTTGGAGGAGCAGACGGGAGCCGAGACTCGAAGGAGCAGACGGGAGCAGAGACTCGGAGGAGCAGACGGGAGCAGAGACTCGGAGGAGCAGACGGGAGCAGAGACTCGGAGGAGCAGACGGGAGCAGAGACTCGGAGGAGCAGACGGGAGTGAGGATTATGAATGTAACGATGCACTGAAGTTTCGATTCATGATTTTTTGTTCACGATTACGAGTTTTTTTTGCAGTCAGTTACAGTATAATTACAACCAAAAGTTTTTTTTTCAGAGCCTATTTTTGTCTTTTTATCAAACTTAAATTATTGTACATTTCTTATTAAAAGAAATTAAAGTAACGAAGCTTTTGTGCAGCCTTTTAGTGATTTTATGAATCCTGTTAAAGCTGCACTTCCTGATTTCTTTTTCCTTGTGTTTTGGTAAAGATAATTATTTAGTTCTTAGTGCAGCAGAACAGAAGTCGTCTGAGAAAACTGAGCCTCTGAGGTCACTGTGGGCTGTGTTATAAAGGTTTTTGTTTTAGAGCGAGGGAAGGAACAGTTTAACCAATCACACGCTTTCATAGGACAGGAGCTCTCTGATTGGTCGATACATCCTTTATCTATCCACAACTAGAATCTGTCAGGAATAATGTGAAGGAGCTGTTGTTTTAGTTCAAAATTTATAGCTTATTCACAGTATTTTTATTTTAAAGAATCAAAAGCAGAGTCCAGATCTGCTGTGGACAGACTCCAGGTTTGTGTGAGACTGAGAGAGGAATTAGGAAAGAGGAGAGAATCATTCACACTCAGCATTTGTTTAGACCTCACTTTTACAGTCACAGAATCAGGTAATGCAGCTTTAACTAAAA